>CM043118.1:29086475-29424631 GCA_023701765.1 Hylyphantes graminicola | reverse complement strand
CAGATGTATATATTTACCCGTAACTTTATTATCAGGTTTTCCAGCAAAGCCCACGATTTTTAAAAATTTGTAAATTTAATAATTTTATATAATTTTAAAAAGTAAAGCATGGAACATCCATTTATGGCCATCCACTTCAGAAATATAATTGTAAAAAATTAAAGTTCTAGTTAAAAAAATTAATTGAAATCTCATCCTTCCTACCGGCCTGTAAATGGGGAAATGTACGCTTGTTTTCTCTGTATAAATTGTTAAATAATTTGTTAAGTAACATATATTTGTTTATAGAATTAGAATTTGGTTTCTTTTTGGAGATATGATCTTGTAATAATTTCCAAAGGAATTACGCTTCTATTATATTTGGAAAAAACTTGAAAAACTAAAGTTTACGATGATATGATGGATACAGAAGCATAAACCATCAAATGACTGACAAATATTCCCAGAAACAAGCTTAAATTTTTAAAAATTATGAAATTTTTTATTTATTTAAATTTAAAGTATTGATGGGGGTTTTAAAATTATTTGCAAAATGCTAAAAAATAAATTTTTAAAAAGAGTGAAAATTTTAAATTTTAAACTCATGCGATGAGAAAAATTTTACACATTGGCTGAAAAAAGTTAAACCTCAGAAGGGGAGGGGGAGATAGAGTCTGGTGCATAAATTGCTGAAAAATCCGGAACTAAACGTTTTAGCTAAAATAATATATTTTATAAAAAAAACTTGAAGGGAATAATTAAACAAAAAAAGTGCTGGGAAAGGATATTAGGCTAAAAAGCTAACTAATTAGATAATGAATCCAAATTAATTGCATATGAATATCTGGATGCACGGCAGTGCATCGCCAAGTTCATAACGAAGGCGGCACTGACTATCCTTTACTGGGACCATTTCGGCATAATTTTGGAGACCCAGTTCTTTTCTTCTACGCACTTTAGATTCGAGTTTAGACTTTTTTCTGGGTGTCCTAGTGAGACTTAACCTAGAAAAAAATTTCCAGCGTTCGAAATTCATTTAAGCCAGAGATAAATGAACCAGAAAAACGACAAATATGTCCCTCACTCACTGACTGACTGACTGACTGACGGGCGATCATAATGTTTAGGTACAACGGCTTGTTATGGAGTTACGAAAATTGGAACACTTATAGAATAGAGCATGCATATAACAGGAAAAATCCGAAATTCGAAGATTTTACCCGGGGTTGGGCGTAAACTGATTGGCGCCCTTTTTCATAAGCAGTTGCAATGCTCTCCATACGCTGATATACCAGCGGCGATTAAACGTCATCGCCAACAATTCAAATAGTTATTTGCCTTCAGATACGTTAAAGGTTTTCATGTGTGGGATTTATCACACGATATTACTAATTTAATGTGTCAACCTGAGCTGGCAACCAGCACCATGTTTTATAAAGAGCCATTGGTTGTTTGGAGGTAGGATTAACATCGCACAAGGGCTACATATGAGTAATGGTTGAAACCAATGCTTCACAATGGGCAAATGTTTTTTTTAAAGGATTTTGCTTGCAGTAACGTTGTACTAGAGCTACATAAGGGTTATTGGCGGCGATTCTCGTATTTTTTAAATCGTGGTCAAGTGACGATTTCTTGAACAGAATCTTTCAAACAGTACCATCGGATTTAAAAAAATATTTTTTTTGTTAGAAAGAAATTACATATATCAAAGGCTTGACCTATGTTTTATACTTTTTGTCCATCCGTCTGTACGCTTTTTCGTCCGTCTGTTCTTTATAAGACGGTCTGCCATAATTTCGGTTCTAATCGTCCGATTTTAAAAAACTTTTTTTTTATAAATGTATGGCTTCATATTTCATACTTTGTGTCCATCTGTCGGTACATTTTTCTGTCCGTCTGTCAATCTGTCCTTTATAAGAATTTCTGTCATATTTTCGGTTCTAACCGCCCGATTTTGAAAATTATTTTTTTGTTAGAAAGGTATGACATCAAACACCTATATTTCAAACTTTTTGATTTTTTTCTGTACGTTTTTCTGTCCGTCTGTCCTTTATAAGACGGTCTGTCATAATTTCGGTTCTAATCGTCTGATTTTAAAAAATCTTTTTTTTTTGTTGGAAAGGCATGCTTATAAAAGTTTAAATTACAACTAAATGTTGTGTTTGGCTATTTTTTTCTAAGGTGTATAAATTTTGTGTGGAAGCAGTTCCAGGTGACAGTTACTATTACAAACCTACTTGTTATTTTCTAAGAATTTCGGTGAGTATTAAAGTGACAGGACATCAGTAGGCTATTTTAGTTCTTTTAGAACTTCTTGTTTAAAAAGCAGTCAGAACAGGAAATAATTTCACTATAGATATTGTTTGGTTTCAGCTCTAGTGCGACGTTAATTCAATTGTTGTTACAAAATATACTTAAAAAGTTATAAACTATTTTTACTGCTTGTTGCCACCAATATATATTTCTTTTAAACAGGAATTGTAAATATTGTACTCGCCGCAGTGTAAATCTCCATCCTATGTTTATTTTATTAGGATACTGCCTATTCACTAAACACATTATTCATTATACTTCACTGTGTGTTCCCACTTACAAAAAGAAGTGAAATCCCAACAAAAACATCTCTGTAAAAGAGGGCCAAGTTCTTACAAAAAAAGGTCTGGCCTACAAAAGAAGTGAAATCAACAAAAAGACCAAGTTCAATGGAATTTGCTGAGTTAAAGTTCTAGAAAAAATTAAGCCTGGACAACCAAAGATTTGAAAACAAAAAAGGATCAAGTTCAATAGAAGTTGATGAGGTTATAAACCCCAAAACATTTTGTTTTAAGATGCAGCTTAGGTCTAACACATTCTTACTAGCTGTTTGTGTAACTTGGCCAATACGCATCGTGAATATGGAGTTGAACCCTTCGTACCTGGTTGAATTTCACCTCGGGGCGTTTGAGTAAGTCTGTATTTGATTTATCCCTAGTTAATCAAATGGTTAATCCTAGTGGTATTCTGCGTGGTGATGGCTATGTGTTGTATATCTATAGAACAATAATGTGCTATGGTGTTTTAATAATGAACTATAAAGTTGACACATTTAGTTAGTTTGTATTATGTAGTTTTATGTATATATATATGTTCGAGATTATTACATTTCTGTTAGTGTTTTTATATTAATAAATGCTATTTGCAATTGAAAAAACATGTCTTTCTCCTTATTCAGCTGAAACCTTATTGATAATCAAGTAAAATAAAATAAAATAAATGTTTTAAAAATTTTAAATAGATCAATACAATAGTCGATGGAGATTGGAGCATTTCTTTAGATCACGTAAGTAAATGTAGCATCTCGTTTTCCAATGCTTGAATCTTGTAGTAAAACCGCTAAGCTTTACTATAATATATGGAGCTTTGATTACTCTTTCTTACTTTCTTTGAAGGAAATAGAACGATTACCTTATTAAAACGCTTCAACAGTTGCAAACAGCTAAATGTTCATTCAGGTAAGTATCACCAACTAAGTGTGATGGTAATCCTGGCAACAAAAGCAAACGTTTTTATATTTATTATTCACCTGCAACGCCAACGCATGTGGTACGACTACTATTTTACCCCTTTCCACCCGAGAGGTGCGTGTCATTCACCACTTAACTGAGGATAAATCAAATACAGACTTACTCAAACGCCCCGAGGTGAAATTCAACCAGGTACGAAGGGTTCAACTCCATATTCACGATGCGTATTGGCCAAGTTACACAAACAGCTAGTAAGAATGTGTTAGACCTAAGCTGCATCTTAAAACAAAATGTTTTGGGGTTTATAACCTCATCAACTTCTATTGAACTTGATCCTTTTTTGTTTTCAAATCTTTGGTTGTCCAGGCCTAATTTTTTCGAGAACTTTAACTCAGCAAATTCCATTGAACTTGGTCTTTTTGTTGATTTCACTTCTTTTGTAGGCCAGACCTTTTTTTGTAAGAACTTGGCCCTCTTTTACAGAGATGTTTTTGTTGGGATAGAATAGAAATATTGTAAGCTTCTACTGAGATTACAACATAAACATTCCTATTTCTATAGTTTAAACAAAGAAACTACTTTAAAAGTAATTAATTATTTAGATTTAATGAAAACGACCGCTTATAACACCGTAAGTCTTGAAGTACACTCTTAAAACAAAAGAGTGAAATCCACTCCAGTTGGAGAAGTGCATTTTCGACACCCTAAAGGAACGCATATTTTCTCAGACTGAGTTAAAATCACTCGTTTCGAGTGATCCTGTCAGAGGTTCAACACACAAAGGATCCACTCCAAAAAGAGAAGTGCATTTTCCAGTCTGGAGGAGTGAAATCCACTCAGACTGAGGTAAATTGGGAGTGTTTGTTTTAAGAGTGTACCAAACAATCTTCTGAAAAAGGCAAGATATATATTTTTAATGTGTCATAGACCATAAAACCGTATTGAACTGTGTAGTGCCACTTTCCTATTAACACACTTTTGGGGCCAATTTTCAGCTAGAACCAAACACCCAAGGAAGCAAAAAAGACATCCAATATGAAAAAAAAAAAAAATCACACGACCACTCATGATGAATGTCCTGTTTTTTTTTATATGTAGCCTCATGGGAAGCAGATTGAACCTCGTTTACCGGTCGGTGAATGTTTAAAGTCCATAGACATATCAACAGTCTAATCAATTTTAATTTAAATAATTGTATTTTGTAATTGTAAATATTTGAATTTTCAAAAGTTTGAATATATAAAGCAAGAGAAAAAAATATTTGCATTACCAGTAGAATGAATATATTGTTAACATTTTCAAGCTAGCCAAATATTTTAAGATCTACCCCTCTGGCACAGATTTGCACAACTTTTTTTTAAACTTGAGTCAATTTACAAGGGTCATATTTCAGGTCTTGAGTGGAAACCATTATGCTGAAAGAAAATAAATTTCTTATGAAGCATAATTCCAAAAAAAAAGGTTTCATCTTTTGTAATTTTCTCTCCAAACAGAAACTTATTTTCTTTTTATATACTGATCATTAAAATTAATATTGGATAAGGGAAGAAAAAAAGATTTATTTAAAGCACAAGAGCACTTTATGTTTTGGTTTTAATAGCGCAACATAGATGGCAGCACCACCCAATAATTTTAATGGTGAACTGCGATTATTAAATCCTAAAACTCAATAAACACCTTTGTTTTTTAAAAATTTATTTTTGCTTACAAAGTCTTATAATTCTAGTAGAAAAGTTTAAGAGCCCAAAAATCTCATTTTTTACGTTATGATTATGCAGACCTCGTACACCGTAATTTTACAACCATTTATACTTTTGTTACTTGTTCGTTGGCATCAGCAAAATGTAAATAGTAACGGAGTGTCTATTGCGCCGAATATTCGGTTCACTAAAAATGGATTTCCTATTGCGCCGAACAAATTTTCGACCAATCAGAGTGGATTACGATTACGTCACCCATTTTTTTTCTGATTTAGCCATTTCAAATATGGCTACCTTGTGTGCAGGAGCGCGTTTTTCTTCTTATGATGAATTGCAAAAATGTATATCAGATTTTGAGAAAGAAAATTGTACAAGTTTTTGGATTAGAGAGTCTAAAACTATATCCAACATGGCAAAATCTAAAAGATATAAATTAGAAACTGCTCGGCCGGAACTGAAGTATTACTGTATCACGTATGCATGTATTGCAGGCGGCCGCAAACATAAGAAAAGATGTACAGATGGCAGTCGGCAAACAAAGTAAGTAAAATTATTATATCTTTATGCCAATTGATCTATATTTTCTATTAAGTTAGGGAAATTAAAAGCTTGATACAATGTATCTTGTTTTTTGTGTGCGGTATGTAGCCGGGCGAAGAGTCCCCTTTTATATGAACGAAGTTAAAATTTTGCATTTATTCTATTAAAATATGTTGTCCCCCCCCCCCCTCCTTCTTACCAAAATCCTAACTAAACTTTCCAGCATGTACACTGTTTTGCATCAATCATAATGATTTGCTTACTGTTTTGACCTAAAATCAGTATTTAACTCTAAAGCTGTTTAGTCTGATGTTTTATCAGTTGTGCAACTTTTATCATTTTCATTTCTTTTATCATTTCATGTGACGTATAGTTGAATAGCTTTTTATTTTCCAGAACATTTCGCCAAGATTGCTCAGCAAATATCCATGTGCTGCTATCTGCTGACAATTTTTGAAAGTTAAATCCATGAATATGGAACACCAACATGATGTTTCGGAAGCTCTGTTTCGGCAACTAGCTCTAGTGCGACGATAATTCAAACCTAACCTAGCCTGTTTCGGCAACTTCTGAAAGAGCGGCGTCTACCTGCCGAGTACAAAGATAAAGTGCAGCATTTAATGGATCTTAAGGTATTTTTTTGATTTCGTTTCATAAAAGATTAAATACCAAATTTTGTTCAGTTATTGTAGATGATGTATATCATTGGTCAGCCTCATTTTAGAATAAAATTGTCAAAATAATGGGTGGTGACATGGCGGGTTGCACCAAATTTTCATGTTTGTAAATTGTTCTAAAAGCTTGAACAAATACTAAGGGCGTTTAGAGTTGGTCCCTTTTAGTCCCTTTTTTTCACGTTTGGTACCTTAAGTCCCTTTTTTTAAAAAAAAAAAATATTACCATGTGACTAGCGTGGAATTTTTTTTTTTTTTTTTCGAAATTCTTTGTCACTCAGAAATAAGGATTGGGCATATTCGTTATTTTCAGTTGGAGAAATCCTTTGGGTAGACATTTGTCGCCTTTTAGATGAATGAAAACTTTTTAAATTTGAAGAAATATCTGAAGTCTGTGTTCCAATTGACCAATATTGGTCACAAATTTTTGCTTTACAAAATTCAAACAATTGTTTTAAATATCCTGCTGTGTCTAAAGTAGTTTAAGCCATGCTATCATTGTCTCATGGTAGTGCATCTGTTGAAAGAGGCTTTTCTACTTCTGGCAACGTTTTAACATTCGGACAAGACTGCAATGACTGTCGGGGTATAAAATGCCTGGTGCAGCATTCTCTGAGCAAGAGTCATCTATTTATTTAACGTGCACTTCCTCTGCACGGTTGTTATTCGTCGGACATTTTCGGCTGCATGGGCCATTTATAGGTTGGCAGTTACTTTGGGGATCCCTGGACCCCAACCTGGGACCTTTCGCATGCTAGGCAAGTGCCTAACTGACTGCTCCCCAGCCCCAATGCAAATTGTGAAACTGCTTCATCAAGATCTAAGGCAAATTGATGTTTCTTTTCCTAACCTTGTATTCATGCTGAAAAAACTTGTTGACAATAAGTTACCATGCAAGTAGAAATAGTTTAATACACTTAATGTTCTTCACGGTCTTCTGTTTTTCTTTTGTTTCTTTTAGTCAGGTTTAAAAAGAAAAACTCGGGTTTTTGCCTTAATTAACAATTTTCTCATTTCCTACATGTCTTAAGCACTTGTCGATTTTATTAAGTGGTCCTTTTTTTTTTTTAAACTTTAGGTCCCTAAGTCCCTTTTTTTAGGGGTCCAAGGTGCAAAACACCCTGAATACTTTAACAATTATATTCCTTATCATTTGCCATTTACTTCACATTTATGACAAAATAGTTAAAAATTATCACACAAGAAAAAAAATACATATTAATCTTCATATATTTCAACTCGTACATTAGTTTAATAAAATTCAATGTCTAAAACCTATATATATTTTCCTTACATTAAAACCAACATTGAGTCGTAATAACCCTGAATGTTGGCTTTTTCTACAAATTAATTTTTTATTTCAAGTTAAGAGCAAGTAAAAAATTTAAAGTGAATATGTATTGTTCATACATAGGTTTTTCTGAGACAAGCACTTTTGTGATAAGTTCTCTAGAAAATTATCCAATTATTAAAGGGTTAAAAAAAATTTCCACGTATTCTATTAATCCCTTGTGTTGGTTATTTACGAGATCATTTTTTGTAATGAAATTTCTTCATTGTAATGAAAAAGCTCCTTATTGTTGGGAATTAAGTTATCAACAGCAATTTATCCATATTTTCTGTTGTCTCCTGATATCAAATGCAAGTGGTCCAGAACGATTTCATCCTTCTCAATGGTTTTTTTTGTTCGGGAAATATTACAACTAATATCTTTTCTTTCATTAGGTTAATAAAGAGTTGCTTCAAGGGCAAACAGTTAAGGAAAATGTGTCACATTGAAGGACTTGTCGAATATTGCTGCAAAGGGAAAAGGATCGAGTAACTTCGATGAGGTATTTTTTATAAGCTCTTTAAAATCCTATTCTTTCTATGTAATGCATGGTATGGAAGTCTAATGTCATTTACAATGTACTTCTTTTTAATGACCTTTTAAGTATATGGATCTGAATGGCGGTAGCTTAGTTCTCCGGCGGTAGCTTAGCTACTGGTAGGGTCACCCTAGCCGGAAAGGTCAAATAAATCTTTCTCGTGCAAATCGAGCAACAATGAGGTCTTCGCATGACCGATACCTCCGTCTAGAACGGTTAAAAGGGACTTTCCCGGGGACTTGAAGCGAGCACAATATTTTTATCTTACTTCCTGCTTTAAATTGTGTGGTGTATAACTTGTACTTAAGCTCGTTCTTTAGGTCTTTTTGTAATTGTCCATGTCATTCTGTGTCTTCCTCTTTTATTTTCCATCATTAACCAGTAAATTTGTCTTAAACAACTCTGTTGAAAAACTTCTAATATTTATGAATGTCTGATTTTCTGAGACAGTACAAAATGTAATGTATTGTAGGTTATCTTCTTTCTTATCGCCACCGGAAAGCCGCCGGGTTTATTGTAGGTTATTAAGGTATGGTGTCTTTCTCATAGTGTGTATGGGTTGATAATAGTAGTCAGACCTCCAAACCAAAGTCGTCTCTATATTAATACATTAGGGAAACATAACTCTCCCCAAATTATTAACACAGAAGACTTCAGTTATAAAATCTTGTGTGAGAAGTGAGGTCTTGACTTCCAGTCTCATCCCTACCCCCCTCCCTAAATGTATTTCCCCAAAATGATTCTTATTTGGGGGATGCCCCAATGGTCTCTGTTTAATAGGTTATATTACAAATATTTTGTCTTTACTTTTCATAGATAATCTAATTTTTTATTTTAGTGAAGTTACTTAATTTCCTATCTGATCAGCATTTCTTTCAGGTGCTGCTTAGCTACTTGCCTATAGTTGCTCTCTGTGTTACACGGCGTCTGCATGGTCTGGATTCCTGAGCTGTCTTGCAATTTCCCATGTACTTTTTGAAATTTTTTTGTTCAATAAAATTTTTGTATTTATTCTTGTCAATTAATTGTAATTAAAATAGAAGCAAATTATGAATGTAAGAAGTAAACAGGCAGTAAGTAATTTTTCAAAATTTGAAAGAATTTTGTGGTACCCAACATCTGCAAGTCATGTAGACTTTTTATAATTTTCGGAAATAAAGTAGTTTCATTAATTTGTAAAATAGGAGCAAAATTTGAGTGAGTTTAGAAATCAATTCTTCTTGGAGATATCAAAATGCTGATGGGGAACACGCTAAATTAGCGAGACAGTGGGTGGTTGAGAAATCATTTGACTAGGATGTAAATTGGGACCATATTTAATGTAGATATTCGTTTATGTATGACATGTTTATAAAAAAAATTAAATAGTATTAGTTTACAGTTTTAATTATTACGTGTAGGTCTAAAAACTTGCAAATAAAAAAAATGGTACAAACACATTAAAAATTAATCCCTTACCAAATATACTTAGTCGTTAGTGCGAAACTTGTTTGCCTGTGATTGAAATATCACCTTAAGAGTAATGGAACTTATCTTCGCACAAGTAACGCGTAAGAAATGGCATCAAACATAGCAAGGATTGCCGGGAGATCAAAGGGTACTAATTTTTTTTTATCCGATTCAAAAGTTTGTTAAAGATTTATCTTTAAAATAATGAGGTTTGGTTTGAATTATCGTCGCACTAGAGCTACACGAGGGCTATTGGCGACGGGCGTCGTATTTTAGAACCACAGTCAGGTGACGAGCCACACTTGAATAGGCACCCAACGCAACCGTTAAGGGCGACATCGTACGCAGCGTTAGGACTTTGAAGGATATTTAACGTGCACTCCCTTACACGGGGTATTATTCGTCGGACATTTTGGCTGCACGGGCCGTTTATAGGTCGGCAGCTATTTTGGCGATGCCCTGGCCCGAACCTGGGACCTTCCGCATGCTAAGCGAGTGCTTAACCGACTGGGCTCCCCAGCCCCTAAAATAATGAGGAATATAATGGCGTGCACACTGTTCATGCCTTCAGAAGCTATTATAATATGTTGCATGAAGCTAATAATAACTCGCATTAATCAGGCGTACCACCAGAAATTTGCCCGCGTGCCACTGGTAGGGAACCCTTGACCTAAACAATATTAGCTGCTAAAAGCAATTTAAACAATAGCAAAACTGTTGCAGACAAGCGGCCATGCATCAATTACCACAGGTTTGACCATGAGGATATTGTGTTTGACTTTCCACTACGGCGAAGGAAGTTTCATCTGGCTATCATGTGAGGAATGAGTACTAATTACAGATGTAAATTCAACAAGTAGAAACAATAAAGCTAGAAAGTAGCATTTCTTTTTTGTAGTAGCTGAGGTGCTTGCATGAGTCTTCGAAAAGCCACGACCGAACATTACAACTCCCCCTCAATAAACAGGGAAGGATGGAATTTTTTTGATTGACATGTTTGGATTTAGCATATTAAAGTACAAAATTTAAGTAAATTCTTCCTAACCTTTTACTTGTAGGTAGGCACAGGGGCGTACCCAGCTGCCCCCCTCTAGAAAGGGGGAAGTGGGCCCCTGTAAATATTATATAAAGAAGGAGATGCATTTTTTTAAAAAAAATTCGAGTCTATTTCTTCCCAGTCGGGCCCATTTCGCCCCTAGAGGACCATTTATATAATTTGATATAAAAGGGGCCTACGAATGATGTTCGAATTGAGGCCCATATTTTTGCGATTGGTCCTGAGTTGGCCTCTGGGGGACCAGTACCTCATGCATAAAGGGGCCCACATATTTTTCAAATCGGGCCATTTGTTAGTAATTGGGCCCACTTTCCTCTGAAGCCCACAATTGAAGTATATTCTATATATAAAAGGGGTTCTATATATATATAATTGGGTCCACTACCTTTCTGGAATCTGGGCTCCAAATCTTATAAAGACTTTTTGCAAGTGAAGTCTTTTTTTGAATTTGGGGCCCCCAACGTATCGTTTCAGTCTAAACATGGACAACTAAGCAGCAGATGATAGCATGGATTATTTAAAGGGATGATTTGGAGGGCCCCTTTACATTTTTAAAGGAAAATTCCTTAAGGGGGCCCATCCAACTAAGAAAAAAGGGGCCCCTACAATTACCTGCCCCCCTGTAAATGAGATCCTGGGTACGCCCTTGGGTAGGCAAGTACATGTATTTTCCACTTTGTGTGCTTGATCAGAGACCCGCTAGGCTTTGTCAAGTCAGACAGACACAGACAGAATTTTTACTGATACATAGAGAGAAAGTACACCTAGGGCGAAGGCGGGAATCGAACCCGCACTCGAATTTTACTTGTTATCCTGTTTTCAAAGACAATTAAAACTTAATTCGGTGCATAAATTGTTGAAGGAGTTAAGTCTCTTGGAAATAAATGGCTCGTATGAAATAACACAGTTTTGAGTATCATACTCTCTTAATTCTGAAACTAAAGAAAACCATAGAGTAAATACAGTGCGAGAAAAAGTCCGAAGAAAAAAAGTTTAATCTTGATGGGCCAGACGGGTTTAGATACTACTTAATTGCACGATATCCGAAAAGAATTATCTTGCTTCTCGATGAAGCGCCAGTTCGGTGGGGGATCTGTTACGATTTGGGGAGGTTTTGCTGCCAATGGAACAACATGGATTGCTTATCTGAAAGCAAAAATGAAATTCAAAAAATTACCTAGATATTCTTGCTGAAAAACTATTGCCGGAGGCACCTCTGATCACGTCTGGAGAGTTCACATTTCTAACAGGACAATGCTTCCATACACAATTAAAGCTCAACAGAATCAAGGTTTGAAACCAATAATGTCAAAGTTCTTAATGGCCATTAATCAGCCCAGATCTAAACTAAACAGAAAATTTCTGGGGGTGTTGTTGTACTTGAAATTTATGGAAATGGCAAATTCTATAACACGCAAATTCTACACCAAGTAGGAGCTGAAAATGACAATAACCAGTTGAAAAAATCTGCCGAAGGACACCTTGAAATGCCTTTTGACATCTATATGACTTCGAGAATGACAAAATTAATTTAAAAAAAAAACGAAATTTTTTAGATTATTAGAAATTTTACAAGTAATAACTCATGTGGCCCTAATATTATTTCCAGCTTTTTACATGTATAACAGACAAAATAAAGTTTAAATTAAAAAATAATTGATATTTGTACATTTGTTTTAATAGATATACTTAGAAACAATCATTCTTTTTATTGTATTTCTATTGGCAAACATTTTGAATACATAATTGTTCAAGTATGGAAGTTATTTGCCTGGCCCTATTATTATTTACAGCACTGTATGTTGATTTTGTAATAGAATGAACTAATTTAAGTCAACACATCCAAGGGCCTTGATATTTTTATTAGTGCCTGCTTTTGTGCTATAGAAATACAAAAATTGTCGACCAACAATAGGCCCAGCAAAGTCGGTCCAAAGACAGAAATGGGTCGAATGGGTCAGGAACATTTTATAATTTTACGCTTTCCCTTCATTTTGTTTTATTAAATTAGCCATTTATTATCTATTTAACAGTGTATACATTAGTTATGAAAAATAAATTGGTTGACTTTCCTAATTAAATTAATTATACAAAACTTTTTTACCATGCGCTATTAAATTAAATATTATTTTAATCAAAAATTGAATAAAGAAATATTTTTTAGTCAATAATTTTCTAATATATTTGTAATATTAATATCTCACAGAGCTCAATAATATTTTTTTCCACTCCGAGATTAAATCAAGGATTTAATGAACCGACTGTTTAGTGTAATAGTATACTGGCTATTGAACCCAATATTAATGAACCGAATATTCGGCGTAATAGTATACCCGCTGCTGAACCGAACATTATTGAACCGAATATTCGGCGTAATAGTATGCCCGCTATTGAACCGAACATTTTCGATTAATTCTTGTAAAGTGGCGCTGTTGTCAGTGTTCGGCGCAATAGCTGTGGTTCTATTGAACCGAATATTCGGCGCAATAGCAAGAGCCAAATAGTAAACAAAAACAAAGTAATTTGCTTTCAACGATTTACTCGTAAGTATTGAGATTTTAAATAAAAAGGTATTTTAATGAATTCATTGAGTGTAATATAATTGATTTAAATTTATAAGCCTACTTTAGAAAACACGGAAATTCTATGCTTTTCAAATCTTATATACGCATTACTAGAAGAAACATACTTCAATCCAAACCTTTTTCTTTGCTTTTTTTTAAGTATCTTTATATAATTTCGGGTTTTTCCTGAAGGCTTTAATTTTTATTTTAAATATTCTTTGTTCAGTTATTTTTGTTTTGTTTATTTTGATAAGCTTTTGTTGAAAACTCATTTTGGTGAGACAAATTTTCTTGCAATTGTTTTTAATGGTAGAATCTATTTTTAACTTATCCCTGACAATTAGTATTAAGGAATACAGCTTTTGTTAATCCAAGAGGAATGGGTCATGTTTCGTTAGTCATGTTTCTCGCGGGTAAAAATTTCGTCTGAATTCCAAACTGATTTTTCCTTAAGTTGGCTTGCAAAATCTAAAAGCCCTCAATGTGATGACGTACTAGCATTCTCTCTCTTTGACCATGCTAACTGTAAATATGTCTTATAATTTAGTTATAGGGGCTAGGGAGCCCAGTCGGTTAGGCGTTAACCGCCTAGCATGCGAAAGGTCCCAGGTTCGGGCATCGCCAAAATAGCTGCCGACCTATAAACGGCCCGTGCAGCCAAAAAATGTCTGACGAATAATACCCTGCCTAAGAGAGTGCATGTTAAATATCCTTCAAAGTCCTAACACTGTGTACGATGTCGCCCTTAACGGTTGTGTTGGGTGCCTATTCAGGTGTTGGCTTGTCACTTGACTGTGGTTCTAAAATAAGACGCCCGTTGCCAATAGCCCTCGTGTCGCCCTAGTGTGACGATAATTCAAGCTTAACCTATAATTTAGTTATTTTAATAATTTAAATATATAATGTAATAATTTTGGATCCTTGAGGCAAATATTTGTAAATATCTTTATCTTTGACTATTCATATTATGCTTGATTAGTCTTTTTATTTTATTATGCATGTATTTTCAAAAGAAGCAATAAAAGCCTATAGAATGCTGGAGACTGCTGGTTAAACCAATTACATCGGAAAAAAAGTTGCCAAGGTAAAATATATAAGGTTATTTTAAAATGTCTTGCTTTTACTTTTTAGATATATCTAATCGGAGTATTGTCATTTAACTTTTGCATGATGATAATTTATTAATGCAAATATAGTCTTTAGGTTAATTAGCGTGCTTTTCAAAATGTCTCCCTGATATTTGTGTACTTGGTTTTAAAAAAATGTGCTCTTCATTGTGCTTTTCAAAATCTAAATTAACTTATTTTTTAAAAGGAACAGCAACTTAGTAGCTCTGCTTCATTTAAATATGTATGTATACAGACAAACCCCATTATCTTAAACTCGAAGGGAGCACAGAAACATTTCGTGTTAACCTTCAGGATTTTTTTTGCATTGATCTTGTGAATAGTTTTAAAAAAATATCTAAAAATTACTCTAATTTTATAACGTAGTACACTGAAAAAACATGTATACAATTAGTAACTCAACTAATAAAGTTCATTTGTAGTAGCACATACTTCAGATACAAAAATTTTAAGGAACACCATTTAGGAACGGCAATTGAATTGAATCAATGAATTATGGGAAGTCCCATGATTTTCTTAGGAGTCGAAGATGATTTCAATTTGTTCTTCAAATTACTAAGGAAAAAAGGTCAAATTCTACATTTTTTTGTTTGGGTTAAGCAAGGTTTCAGTGAAACCGATTTTGCTTTAAGAATTTTTTTCAGCATGAGCTCAATGTTTTATATACCAGAGAAATCATTTTCAGCAAAATTTTATGTTAAGCGAGTTGGTGTTAAGAAGGTTCGACTGTAGGTAGCATACTTTTAATATATTTTACTCTAAAACATTGGTTATTATTTTTTTTTAATTTTCAATATTAAAACCTTTTTTTTAGGCTTCAATAAAAATTTACCCCCCCCCCCCCCTTCTCAAAAACAAACCTAATATATTTTTTCCAAAAAAAATTGCTGGTTGTAATAAAAAATTAGAACTTTCTTTAACTCTTGCCTTTTAAATTTCACCATAACAATTGATTACATATAAAACAATTATACATTTGTAGTAGGTCTATTTAGTATGTAAGCTTGGAAAGCATTTCCTCCCACATCCACAAGTGTGGATTTCTTGGAACGCGGTGATTTATAGCTGTTTCGGTTTTTTTCCCCACCCTGCATGGGGAAATACTAACTGTTTTCATTGTAAACGTCAAGCGCGCTAGGATTAGATAAGCGATGTTCCCCCCTTTTTGTAGAAAAACCAGAGAAGGGATGGGGGAAGAGAGTCTTTTGGAAGCTTACAATCTGGCTAGAAATGGTATAATAGAATTCAACTGATTAACTTTAATACCAGCTTGTTTGAAGCATTCAAAATTATCTTATGTTTGACTTCAACCCAGTGTTAAATATCCGCTTGCTGATAATGGATTATTTTAGTATAGAAATTTAATTTCAGAATATGTACTATTTTTTCAATGTCATTAGTAATTTTTCAACTGGTTTTAAAAGTCATATAAAATTCTCAAAATTTGACCTCTTAAAATCACCACTATTTTCAAGTTTGTGACAAAAAAAAAGTTTATTTGTAGGAGAAAAAATTGTTTTATTTTTAATATTTAATTAATTTTGTTTGATTGATTTTTATGAGTTTTTGTAATTGTGATTGGATTTTATTTATTTATACTATAATTAAAACTGTTAATAAGTGCATGATTTTTAAAAAATCTTTTAAATATTTCATGTTATGTTTTACCAAAATTGTATAGCTACTATAAAATAGTTACAAGTTTCTGACACATAACTCTTTTGCAAAAACACAGCTTAAAACCATTTTTATTATTCTTAAGGTTAATATTTGAGCAGTTGTTATGTCAGATAAAAAAAAATGTCAAAACCTAACATTTATGAAACACTCAGTTTTAAACATGCAACTTTATTTCTTTCAGATGGATTACAAAACCTTAGTAAACAAAGAAAGCTTCAAAACTCTCCTAATACATCATTTGAAAAATCAAGTTAAAACCAAATATGGCCACAGTATATCAAACAAGATTCAAGAATCCTTTGACAAAGAAGACTCCAGTTCAACCAATCACATTGTCTCCTCAATCACCAACGACATACTAGAATCGGAATCATTCCCTCAATTTGTTAACTCATTCCTTGGAAGAATTGATTCACTTCTCGAGGACAAAGAATCTTACGTCCCCAAACAGGAAAAACCTGGCAACAGTTCCCAATGCAGTTCGGCTTCAAGTGTCAACGGCTCATCGATTGATTTCTTGAGCCCCGATCAGTTTGCTGCTGTCACCGAATCGTTGAAATCGGGCACCAACGCAGAAAAATTAGAAGCACTGGGGACTTTGTATAGGTTGCCAACCTTAGAACATCTGACTCATCATTTCTTGTGGGTTGAGGTTGAGAATGGTTTGCACGAGGCCTTGTCTAGTCCTATCATATTCTTAAGAGCCCAGAGCTTGAGGCTGTACATTAAGATGTTGACATGCACCGAAGCGAAGGTTGTTTTAGAAAGCTATCAAAGCCTTATAAAGTTCTTCCTAAAAGTATTTTTACCTGTGCTTGATCAATCTGAAACAGATAAGTGCCGATGTGCTATAGAGATAATCTCAATTCTGAATAAGTTCCTCCAAAATATATCTACCCATTGGCTTCGGTATCCTCAATCGATGATCGAAAGTATAACGACGCAGAGTTTGGAGATTTTGTCAACCATCAGTGAATCAGAGAATAGTTTTCCTACTTGGACATGCATTGCTATGTGTGATCCCGAAGCTAAGTGGTTGAAGAGTTTATTGCATGGACATGTAAGTAGGGCTTCTCTGTTGAATGCCTTAAAAGAGAAACATGATCTTTTACATTTTGTTTTGGGCATGTGTAAAAAGCTTTCTCTGGAGGATAATCATTTTGAAGGTGAATGTTGTCAGAAGCCACATTTGGTAGCGGAAATCACCCATGCTATTTGTTTTTTATCCCATATATTGGGCTATTGCGATGGCCGAGCCATATTTGATTCAATGACTGACGATGGTGCTTTGAATTTGTGGACCTATGTGCTTAGCACAGTAATGGAATGTACAGTTACGCTGTGTAACAGCTCTTGTTTTAATTGCTGTGTTGCTGCTTGCGATTTGTTCTCTTGTAAATGGTTGTATTTTTGGTGTAATGTAGATCCTTCAACAAACGATTTACTTATTAACATGTTTATTTCAAGGTTTGAATTCAAGGACATCAATTTAAATACAATGTACCTCATAGTGAGATGTTTTAGTAAAAGTTATGGTGGCATAAATAACGTTATTTGCTCTGCAGAATCGCAGCTAAGCATTAGTAATTTTTTACTTAAATGCCTTAATCAATGTTTAGATGTTTCAATTACCAATGATGAAACTATTTATCCAATTATTTGTGTTGTTAACTCTTGCATAAGTTTAATGAAAATAGTGTTTCAAATACCCTCCTATTTGTTTATGAACAATGATTTTATTAAAATTATATCACAATGGCTGTTAAAAGTAAAGGAATTTAATCACTTAAAATCCCTTTCATCCAATTTGTTAAAACACGAATCTGTTATTTCAGAAGTAGATAACAATATTTTAGACATATCAGTGGCATTTCTCAATAAGCCAGTTCGAAACATCCTATGTTCTGATGTTTCGGCATATGAGGCATGCCTCAATGTTTTATTAGAAAAGATTTTAAAAGACATCAAAATTGCAAACTCAGTGTGTCCTGTTGATCTGTCCATCTTATCGCTATCTTTAAGTTCGGCATTAGGTACGAAATTTATCATGAATCATGCTTTCATTTTTAGATTATCTTCTATAATCTGGCAATTGAAAGATAAGACAAATGATCTAGAGGACATGCTTTCCTTGAAATTAGTTTTAGAAACTCTGTTGCCCTTGGTTTTCTGTGACTTACCACGGTCAGAAAATGCTGTTGCTAATACAGATTCCATACTTAGCTTGTTTCATCAAGTACTAATGCTCCCTAGTGGTTCAATTGAATGTGTTGAACAAGAAGATTACGCTGTGCTTGCTCTTCAAATAATTTCTCTACTTTGCACTTCTGTTCATTCTGTTTGTGTGCTTGAAAGCGAATTTAAGCTCACTGAGTTACTTCTGGAACGTCAATCACTGTATCCGCTGATTGACCATAAACCTTCAACTGATGATAAACCTTTGATTGATCCGATATCAATATTGCAAAATCATATATTGGTAAAAATGAATGCTTTTGGTGGTTCTGGAGAGAGAATTCTACCTTTAGAAATGCTTGACAATAGTAATGATGTATATAATTCCCCTTTTGTAGTGGAACTGCCTTTGCCAGAAGATTTCTATCATTGTTACTCATGTGAAAATGACAATTTATTAGTCGATGAACATGAAATAGCTGATTTAAAAAGCGATTTTATATCTATCATGCAATCTAAAAGTCAAATATCTCCTAATTTGGTTTATCAATTTATAGAAAAAAGTTTAGGCTCATTACAATCTGATATAAATTATTTGCAACTAACAGACCCTGTAGATTTAGACGTTTGTGACTGTACATTGCACAAAACTGAATTAGTTGGCTCTGAACTAGTTAAAAGATATGGTATTTATATAAAACTAATATCAGACATTGATTCTAGTAAACTTGAAACGTTACTCAAATCCACTAAATGCCTACTGAAAAACAAAGAAAGTAAGAAACTTGATGTCTTTGTATGTTCAATTTATCTAATGTGCAAAGGCAATGTCGATATGGCATGGACATTCCTCCAAAGCTTCACAAGATCCAGTTATTCTTTATTTGTATGGACTGAATACCAAGCCTACGTTTCTGACAATTCCTCAAGCAATTCTGTCCCTATCCAAAGTGTGATTTGCGAACTATGTAATATCATTGTAAAGCAATCCTTACCCGAAATCTATTCCGCCATGCAGTTTCGCGGAATAGCGCCCTCGCTTATATTCACCTACTGGAGTCAGCAGTGCTATTGGAATTATTTGGATTTTGCCGAAATATCCCAATTTGTGTTACTCAATGTGCTGTTCTCTGGTCAATTTACTTTGTATTTCTTTGTGGCTGTTCTGAATCACATGCAGAGTTTGATTCTGGATAATGCTCACAATCCAGAACTCTTAAGGATGCTCTTAAAGGACCCGATTCAAAATTTTAAAGTTGGTGCGAACTTAAATTATATGATGGAGCTTTCAGATACATTTAATTCGGCAATTAGCATGCATTTTCCAAACATTGTTTGGGATCAAATTGATTCTTAATACTGATTCTAAAGAGTCTTCTTTCAAATTGATTCTAAAGAGTTCTAGGTAATACTCATAATCCAGAACTCTTAAGGATGCTTTTAAAGGACCCGATTCAAAACTTTAAAGTTGGTGTGAACTTGAATTATATGATGGAGCTTTCAGATACATTTAATATGACAATTAGCATGCATTTTGCAAACATTGTTAGGGATCAAATTGATTCTTAATCATGCTAGATATCAAATCTTTAAGAACGAATGAGTGGGATTGTTTTCCAAACCAAAGTTAATCCAATAAATATTTTTAAGCCACATTTCTTAAGCTGTATTGAATATTTTTACAAGTTTTTTTTTTGTGTGTGTGATAAATGTATGACTTACAGGTCTAATTAGTTCAAATATTTTGTGTAAAATTATTTATTGAATATTTAAAAAAATATTTGATCCATTTTCAAAAAGTAGAATTGTAGATACCCTGTAAGTCAGCTACATTTATCTAAAATAATAAAATCATCTTTTGTAAAATATATAATACAGCCAGGAAAATGTGGCTTACAAAAAAAAAAATTCCCATTGGATTAGCACAGTGGCACTTAGGTTTGGAGACCCGTGGTCAATTGGCTCATTTGCCCTTAAACTCTTTTATTGATATTATTTTATCAGTTATTTTTAAACCCATCAAAGAAGTAAACTATATTTTTATAATAGAAAGATAATAATAAGATTACAATTTAGACAATCTACAAGAAACTTAAAAAAGATTTTGTGGCATCATGCACCTGTTTATTTTATTTCTACTATAACTAAAAAAAATTTGTTTAAATTACTTTTAATAACTTAATTTTATATTAATTTTGATCTATATATGTTGATCATATAGCATCTGAATAAAGTTAATATATATTTCCAAATCTAACAAGTTTTTTATATTTGAATACTAAAACAAGTCATCTAAATATTTTTATATAAATGCATTCATAATAAATGTGCATGCAATAATTGTGGATCTTTCGTATCCTCCGTCCTTTTACTTAAATGAGGGTGATTTGAGAACTCTTGTTGCAAAATTTAATATACAGGGTGGTTATAAAATAACGCTCGCTATTCAGAGAAGTCTGTAACTTGACTGAATGATCCAAATGCATCAAAAATTTAGAAACTTACTAATCAAGAAGGGGGAAAAAAGAATGGAATCATAAAAAAGATAGAATTCTAAAAAAGAATCATAAAAAACAAGCTCGTCTCTTGACCAGGGTTCTAAATTAAGAGGCGTCGTCAATTATGGCCGATTACGGCCAACACAGCTAAATACGCCTCGTAATTTAGAACCCTGGTCAAGAGACAAGTTTCTTTTTTTCAAAAAAATATGGAATCATAAAAAAGAAACTCGTCTCTTGACCAAGGTTCTAAATTACGAGGCATAGCCAATTATGGCTAATTGCGGCCAACACATCCAATCACGCCTCGTAATTTAGAACCCTGGTCAAGTGACGAGTTTTTTTTGTTTGTTTTTTAGGATTCCATTCTTTTCCCCCAATGCCTTGGTTAAAATTTTATTGAGTAATCTAGTTATTCAATGCCTTAGTTAAATTTTTATTGATTAATCTAGTTATTTAATAACACTTTTTTCACTGGTTTTTAAAGTTTTACCAAATTAATATTGAAGTTTGTATCTAATGTAATTAATAAATTTTCCTGTATGTTTGTTGCCAGAAGGACAATTTTAACCTTTCAATTTCTGCTAACTAACCAATGTAACTAACGTTACTGTATATTTTGATTACGAGTTTTTATGCCTGGTATAGCTCAACTATAAGTCACAAATGTTACAATGTTACCTGTCTTTTTGTTTAATTAATGAGTATAATTTTACAAATCTGGTTCCTACACTTTATGTATCTGTGACAATTTCTGTTAATTAAAAATGAAGAAAAAAACAATAACTTAATCATAGTCTTGCAACATTTTCAGAAATGCTGAAATATTATCTGTTATTTGTCAAAGCAAACAATTTTGCTGGAATTCATAAGCTTCAAGAAAACTTTAAAATAAAGGTTTTTAAGGGTTTAAAACTGAGAAGGAGTTTTTACGTAACTAGACATAGCTATATAACAAATTTACTACTTTTTAAATTTTAACACCAAAAATATCATTAAATAAAAAAGTCATTATTTTTAAATTAAAAAAAATATATTCAAATGCTTCCAAAAAATCCAAGAAAATTAATTTTGGTCAAACATACCCCTAGCAGTAGAATGCATCATATTTTTAAAAGTTTTACAAATAAACTTTTTGGGCGCACACAAAGTAAGCAACCGTTTTATAGAAATTTCCTCTCTTATAATGAGCTCTCCCGATTTGGTCAACTTTGCACCCTCACAACTCTTCCCAGAAGCCATAAATCTGTCGGGGGCGTTGACATATGATACTTCAGATAGTTCTAAACATCCCCACGTAGCTTCACACTGAAAATAAGAACTTTAATTTTTTTGACTTTTGGCCAGCTTTTAAGGTATTTTGCCCCACTGATGGGGGGAATCCTCTTTCCGTAATCCCGTTTTGCTTCTCGGTCGAAATGTCCGCGAGGGAAAGATGTGCTTATGACCTATTTGTTTTCGTCTGATTACTGAAATGTTCTTGTTGTTACAAGCGTCGGTGGTATAACGGTTAGCATAGCTGCCTTCCAAGCAGTTGACCCGGGTTCGACTCCCGGCCGACGCAGACTCCTTTTTTTATAAGTTTTAGTATTGTATATGTTGATACTAATAATTAAAACACGACTACAATAGCGCAACGCATAAAATGTTGTTTCGGACCCAAAATTATTTTAACTTTTAGATGTAACTGACTATTAAGTGAGCTCTATATTTTTTATCCCGTGCATAAAGGGTATAAATTGATTGGTTTAGAAACAAAAAAAAAGTTTTTATATCAAATTGAATGAAAATAAGTTTCAGGTTTTAGACATCCTTATAAAGAATGATAAGTAGTACATTTAGAATGAAGCTAGATCATGCTAGTTAAACCAAATAACTTGGAACGTTGTTATTGATCGACTGATATAATTTGGCAACTAAGATGATCACCCAAAAATAAAAAGAGTAGTAGCCTTTTCTCACAGCTTTATTATCATTTTCAAAATACCATCTAATTTTTTTTCGAAGAGAGAAATTTTTGTACTTGAAATACATTTGTAATTGAAAATCTATAGGATTTTTTTTTCTAGTCACTTTTCATGCGCAGGTATTTTTCACTGTTGTGCGCTGCCCTTACTGTACAACTCAAAAATTAACCTAACACCTTTTGCTTAATAAGTGAAAAAAAATATGCAAAAAAGGCACAAGTAAAGGAAATAAGCAATTTTATTAAACATATATATGCCATTCAATATTCCCACATAATTGCCTACTTTATCGCTAAATACAAATATGATATGTGTTATCATTAAAGACACTTATTTTGCTAAAAGTCATTTTTTTTACATCAGATCAGGAAAATATAAAAAACTGAAAGTTATAAAAAATTTAAGTATGCATAAACATTTGAATGTGTTGCAAATGTGTCCATTTTCATTAGTATATATTATAAAATAATATTGACAAATAAATACAGTCTGGATTTTTATGGTAAACTAAAAAAAAAATCTCTTTATAAAAAGACGCATTCATATAGAGACGTTACATATAATTCAGGAATTATATTTCAAACGTATATCTTAACTAAAATTATTAACTTAAGAAATTTCAAATAGGAAATACAGAAAAAAATCTTTTCTGATCTTGAGAATAAATTTAGAAAAAAGAATGAATTTAGTTCATCATAAAAGTTCTATTACCAACCATTAATAAAACTGCTATATTTTTCCAGCGTTGCATAGAAATATCATTTTAAAAAATCCATTTATCAGCTAACACAATAAAAGTTGCAATCCATTTAATACAATAAAAGCAGTCTATTAAGTTATATAAGTATTCAAAGTGCCTACAAACATGCGACGGCAAATAATTTCTTCGAAAAAGAGCACAGGAATAGTTCTTACGCCAAAATTCATTCCGGTTCCGAAACGATATACCTTACATAATAGTTACTGTCATCTTTCTGAATTTAGAATATTCACCTATCTCTAAATTTTTTAATGTAAAATGCGGTCAAGTTAATAAGAGAATTTTCCACCACGCTCCTTTCCTTCACAATGTATTGAAAGAAGAAGCTTTTAAAGAAACCTTCCTATCGACTTGCCTGCTTTTTTTTTCATTCTATTAGTGATTCATATAACTTCGTTTATAAACCCCATTCCGAATTCGAGAAATATTCTGCATCAATGACAATTGACGAAATTAACTGATTGGCTTTGAGGGGAACCTTTACACTTAGCCATTCATATAACTTCGTTCATGAACCATTCCGAATGCCAGAAAATTCTATATCGATGACAATTGACGAAATTATCTGATTGGCTGTGAGTATTAGGGAACCTTTAAATTTAGCCATTCATATCACTTCTTTCATAAACCCTTCCGAATGCGAGAAAAAATCTGCATCAATGACAATTGATGAAATTGATTGGCTGTGAGCTTTAAGAGCCAGGGACTACGACGTTTTATGACGTTTTCATGGTCATGTTGGCCATTTTTCCGAAAAAATTCGGGTGCCTTCGCGTGTGCAGGCACCTGTAAATGAAAAACAGATGAAGAAATGACTAGTGGTGATGACACATCCTTTGCATTTTCTTCCACTCTCTGAAATAAATAATTTTCAGGATTGTCTCTCTCGCCGTGCACAAAAATATAAAGAATGAGTATTTTTGCACCACATTTGAGACACTATAAAAGTCTATACACTATGAGAAGCAACCAATTGTCGCTTGCCGATGCTTCACAATTGATGAGTTCTGCAAAACGCATTTCTTGTTGTTATTCTTTTAACGGACTAATATGCACTTTTATATGGCAGATTTTCTTTCTGAAAAAAAAAATAATAAATTAAATAAGGCAAGGTTACATAATGTTTACAAGGTTGTTACACAAGGTTTAATAATGTTACATAAATGAATCCTATAAAATAATGCCGTACCTAAGCACAAAAATATATAGAAGCTTTAAAGAGATTATATCTCTAATTCGCCAACCGTTAAAACTTTTGCTGAATAGATATGTCAGGAAAAAATCAACTTATGAAAATTTTAAATAATTTAAAATTGGTTCCTCCGTAGAATTTTGTCGTAGAAATAAAAAATTTTAGTTTTAAAAGTAGTATATGTAACTTATTTTGCGCAGAACTTCATAAATTTGTGAAGTTTGTAACATCACCTATAATTGAAAAGTATCCACATCCGAATTCTAAAGAAGGAAATTAGATAAAAGAAAAATTTAATTGCCCATTTAATCTAGGAAGAACGAATACCGTTTTTTTATGTTTTGCCATCAGTGTAACCATTCCCATTAAATTAGAGAGAGAAACAAATTGAATGAAAAAACTTTTTCTCGATCTTTACCAAAAAGTATTGATATAATTTCTATGTTTAGCCTGTTTACTTTCAAGGGAACAAGTTTACGCAAGACTCACCGAATAATTTATTTACTTCTATAATGGGCCCATGAAATACGCAAATCATATTTCAAGTGTATCTCAATTGCAACCGATCATATTATTCGATGTTGAAAATGGTTAAAAAAAACTAGTCAAATAAGTGTTTTTAGGAATATACGTGTAAAATTTCACAAGAGTTAGCGCATTTCGCCAAGACACACAAACACGGGCTCCGCTTTTGTTAAAAAATTTCAATTCGTTACTTTCAGTCTACAACTTATTTCATTTTAAGATTTATACAAGCAACAAATAAAATATCGCCAAAGTTTCAAAATAAGAGTTCCCACTGTTTCTGATCAAATGTTTGGCTGTCAAAGTTTTTCCGAGTTTGAACCTTTTTTAAAATCGTTTCTCTTAAAATCTTTCAGTCTACAACTTTTTTCATTTTAAGATTTATACAAGCAACAAATAAAATATCGCCAAAGTTTCAAAATAAGAGTTCCCACTGTTTCTGATCAAATGTTTAGCTGTCAAATTTTATCCGAGTTCGAACCTTTTTTTAAATCGTTTCTCTTAAAATCTTTCAGTCTACAACTTTTTCCATTTTAAGATTTATACAAGCAACAAATAAAATATCGCCAAAGTTTCAAAATAAGAGTTCCCACTGTTTCTGATCAAATTTTTAGCTGTCAAAGTTTTTCCGAGTTTGAACCTTTTTTAAAATCGTGCTAATTTAGAGAACGTGAAGATTTGTTTCAATATCGAAATCATACTTATAAATAACTCAAAAACTGTTCTAAATTTTGAGAATTAAGTGCCAAAAATCGCCATTTTTGTGGTTAGATTGGATTCCTCGAAAAGCTACTGAAAACCTCTCAAAACTGAAAGAAAATATTAAAATTTAATTCAAATATATCTATGCTTAGCTATCAACACAATTTTTTATTATATTTTTTAAGCTAGCGTATTCGGGCCAGTCTTGATTTGGCGGCTTAACTTTTGCTGCCAAGTAGCGAAAAGTACTAGCCGAACCAAACGCCGAAAGTCGCCAAATAGCATTCTTGCCCGAATAAGCTAGATGTTATAAAATATAAACAAAAAAAATTTAAATATACTTAATACTAAATAAAATACTGTTGTTGAGAAAAACACTTGTTTCATCATTAAATTTATTCATAAACTTAAACCAATACATCCAAAATAAGATAGTAAGTCATAAAAGCATTCGTCTTTCTGAATTCCTTTAACTATATAAGATGCTTCAATCATCCTACTTTCACCAAAATCCTCATCATTTTATTCTTTTGACCTAATTAAGCTTATGTCTTTTCTCTTGTCTTCATTTTGTTCAATAATTCTTTTACGGGAGCTCATTGGGTTCTAGGTATAATATATCTTAACTATAAATTTACAAAATTCGTATGGCTTTTTTATGCGTTTCCACGATAATTGAAATCATATTGGAGTCTTAGGAAAAACAGTAGATGATTTTGTGACAAAACTGAAAAACTATGGCAAAAATACAAAAGGACTTGTTAAATTAAAAAATGATTCAATGCGCCTATTTTGCCTCATCCTTCTTTTCGTCTTTTACTCCCGTTTGTTCTTTCTTTACATCCACCTTTTCTTCTTTTACATCAGTCTTTTCTGCCTTTACATCAGTCTTCTCTTCTTTTGCACCCGCTTTTACTTCTGCCTTCTGTTCCTTTACATCAGCTTTCTCTTCTTTTATATCGGCCTTTTCTTCTTTCACATCAGCTTTCTTTTCTTTCGGAGGCTCGTACTTCTTGTAGACATCCAGCTTTTCAACAAGATCTTTGTCCACCTTGATGTATTTTCCGGTGCTCCTGGTGATTATGGTCCTCGGTATGGCTCCATACTGCCCCGTCATCGTTTCCATCAAGTGAGGTTGGCCGGGAGGCTGGTGCTTACTTGGGTTGGCGAACAAGTCGAGGTTCGATTTCGAATTCCCGACCCTCAAGAAAGCAGTTTGAGACCTTGTGACGATTCTGTTGGTACTGACCCCACTGTCGTAAATGTCTGCCATCTTCCAGTCTTTATCGGCGTCTTTCTTGTCCTCTTTGGTGGTTTTCTTGTCCGACATAGTTGGTTAAATTTAAGTTTAGATTTAATTTAGTTTTAATTGAAGATCTTCTTAGAGATTAAACTTATGACTAACTCAAAATATTAATTACTAATTTCTAATACGAATCTTTAAAAAAATAATAAGCTGAATCCTGATTGATTTAACTGAGCTACAAAAAATTCTGTTCTGCTGAAATCGAAGCTTTAGAAATGATTTTGAATTCTGATATTAACTGCCTTCGTTCATCTCGTGGTAAAAATTTAGTCTTCTTCTTGAAGGTTCTTAATTTTAAGCACGATACAAAATGAATAATAAATTAAGTTTTCCCTAAAATTTATATAAAGTTTTTTTTTTACTTCAGCGTTATAAGTAAACCGATACTTAAAAGAGAAGCGCATCACCTTAATAAATTTATAAGCTTGCGAATAGAACAGACCGGCCATTATATCGTGCTGCACCAATCTGTTTGGCACATTGCCTTGATAAATGAAATTTCAATGAAGAATTTTACTTTTAGGGTTGTTAAAAATTGCTATTAAAAGTAAACACAAGATGTAGTATATAAAAGGGTTGCAACATTTGAAAGTTTTCGCTATTTTGCGACAAATATGACATTTTCCGAGTCTAAAAGTGTATTTTGATCCTGTACCAATACCACAACTCCAACTAGGAATTTACTACATAGGCTTACTCAAGTTATTGAATTAAAAATACTCACCGTTGAGATTCATCGTCAATTCGTGATGCTCCCCTCTCCTCTCTTCTTCCTTGGTCTCTGGCCAGTGTAGTTCGATGCCCAAGTAGTAGATCCAGCCGCCAATAATGGCGCCAACATGAGGACCGAACAGACCTACCCACCAATAGTTACGATGGCTGAAAAAGGATAAAACATCAGCATTTGTGGTGGAGGAAATAGTATAATGCAAAAATAATTGTAGTTTTCATTTAGCAAGCGCAAATCTGGCCAATTTAAAATTTCAGCTAAAGCTTTAAAAATTTGAAATTGGCCTCGAAAAGAAGAAGAAAAGGTCAGATTCTGTGATTGGAGAGAATAGAGACGGCAACATTTAAAAGTTAAAAAAGCTTAAAGTAAAAAAAAAAAATACTTAATTTTTTTTTAGTTTAAAGAATTAATCATCACCATCAAATGGCCGAAGATGTCTAAATTCGGTATAGTAACTTTAAAATATCGTAAACATAACCACGAAAGTGCCAAATCCGAATTCTAGGGATTTGTGATGTTATTAAACGGTGACTTTAACATTTTCTGGTTTTCCCTTGTGTTTTTGCACATTCGTAGTTTTGTTATTGGATTGAAAATATCATCTGTCGGATGACTTCTTTTAGATCAAATTATTATTATCATTACCAGCGGGTGACCGAGCTCTGCTCGGAGAAAACAGGTATCGAAGCTAACTCGAAGATTTAAATTTTCAATTGCGATTTATCAAAACAATACATACCATAAGAAAACTTGTGAAACCATTGGTGAAAAGATAACCGGTTAAAGTTAATGTGACCAGATTTTCAAAATCAAAAAGTGGAACACTCCATCACCCCTCCCCCGGTGTATTTTTTAAGTATTTTTTTAAGCACATAATAGTCCCTTCACACAATTACACACTTGGTATAAGAAAGATAAGGAAGGGGAGTTCAACAGCAGCGGTGGCTCCAGGCAAACAGAAACCATACTATACTAATTTGTTGATGACTTTAACTTCATTTAACAATTTCTGAAGACGTCATAGCGTTAAACAACGATTATTCATTAAAAAAAAGTCTATTTTATTTACAATTTCCTCGGTTTTCGGGACTTTTACAAAAAAGCGGGACTGTCCAGCCAAAAGCGGGACGTCTGGTCACATTAGTTAAAGTGCACCATTGTAAACAAAGTTAGAGTTTGGAAAGGGAACTATTCTATACAAAGGTAAAGTTTTAAAAGTCATAGGAAATGAAATGTAATTGATAGTTGGCGTTTCGTTAAAAAGCAACAAAAATGTCGAAATGTGGTAAACATTCCATTTCCTACTTCATTCAACTCGATAGGTATAGCAACCATACGTTAAATTTTCAAGATCGCCAAAACTCGCCAATGAACAGAATAGAACTGAAATCGTCTGCTGTTTGGAACTAAAAAAATATTCATGTTACCATTTCTGTAAAACTCAATAAAGTTTAAAGTAAGGTTGAATTTATTTAAATTTGAAAAATTAAAATCTTAACTAAACATTTGTTGCTTAAGCAGAGGCTTATAGCTTTAGCAGATGGCATCAGAAAAGTAGCCATTATGGCGAACTAAGTTTGAAAATATCATATCTGTAACTCCGAATTGCTTGACCGTAGCGCTTCAAAACCTGTGCCAATCGATTCGTCGTGGCCAAAAACCCCAGACCCCCAAGTTTACCGGAGTTTATTAATTCTGGGGCGATTTTCGACTTGGCACCAATTCCTCGTATTAATGGAATGTTTACCACATTTCGACATTTTCGTTGCTTTTCAACGAAACGCCAATTATCAATTACATTTCATTTCCTATGACTTTTAAAACTTTACCTTTGTATAATTGAAAAGCAACGAAAATGTCGAAATGTGGTAAACATTCCATTTCATACTTCATTCAACTCGATAAGTATAGCAACCATACGTTAAATTTTCAAGATCGCCGAAAATCGCCAATGAACAGAATAGAACTAAAATCGTCTGCTGATTGGAACTAAAAAAATATTCATGTTACCATTTCTGTAAAACTCAATAAAGTTTAAAGCAAGGTTGAATTTATTTAAATTTGAAAAATTAAAATCTTAACTAAACATTTATAGCTTAAGCAGAGGCTTATAGCTTTAGCAGATGGCATCACGAAAAGTAGCCATTATGGCGAACTAATGAAGTTTGAAAATATCCTATCTGTAACTCCGAACTGCTTGACCGTAGCGCTTCAAAACCTGTGCCAATCGATTCGTCGTGGCCAAAAACCCCAGACCCCTAAGTTTACCGGAGTTTATTAATTCTGGGGCGATTTTCGACTTGGGTCCAATTCCTCGTATTATAGTATAAGATTAGGTTTTTATGATGCCGTGTTTAGTAAGGAATAAATGAAAAATAGTTATTAAGATTTTGTTTGCAATTCATCAACATCGTAGGATGCAGGGCCGGATTTCTAAATAGACTAAGTAGGATGTAGCCTAGAACAGCGATTTTTTTGGGGCGGCAAGTTTTACGACAAATTCAAGCAGCTTTCGGCATAAAAAAATTATTATATTGATACGAATGTATTTAAGAAAGAAAACAAATAATTAACATTAATGCGTACACCGTAAACGTAAATATAGTACTAATATTTCGTAGCAAATATGGTCGCTGGGAGGGCAAGTGAACCCCTTTCAACCGAATATCGAAGTTGAAATACAATTAGTAGAGTTTAAAGAAATTCGCCTATTTCGTTTTCAATTTAGTGAGTAATGGTATATAGATGATTATAATATGTGTATCTATTTAAAACAACATATACCACCCTATTTCACAGCTAACCAGCTACCTTCCCCCTAATTTGGAGAATATTGTGACATGGGGCGGCAAATCGCACGATTACATCAAGCGGCAGATCTTTAAATACGGCCCTGGTAGGAGTATCTTATAGCCTTTTAAGGCATTTCATCTTTTGGGGACGAATTGAACACGATAAATTGCTGAAATTGTTGCTTATATGTGAAGAGTACGCGAGAAGAACCGATTGATTTATTAGGCGGACGCCTGCAATTGTCTGCAAACCCAAACATCCATACCTCAACGGGATTCGAACCAGGACCCAGCAGCTCCAAAGGCTAACATTTTAACCTCTGCGCCGCTGGATCGGCCACACAGCAAGCTTTAAAATAATTAACTTACAGATCCTTGTACGTACCTGAATACGATGCTGCCATAACCCGCAACTGCCGTGAAGCACCTGGTGGCGAAATCTCTGGCCGGATTGAGCGGGGCCATGCAGTTGGCACCGAAGCACATAGCCACGGCGGCGATCATGAAACCGAGCATCATAGGATGGAGCCACTTGGGGAAATTCATGTTCTTCTCGTCCAGGCAAGCCAGGGCTGTGAACATCAGCAGACCGGTGCCTACAATCTGAAAAATCACAGAGTTCTATAGTAGGGTAGAGGAACGACTCGTACTGAACTGCCATCGGCAGCCATGGCTCACTACGAACCCCGAATAGAGTGGCAAAAGTGCTAGTTTACTTATTATTTTGATACTGAGAAAGGAAGTACACCTAGGGCAAAGGCGAGAATCGAACCCATACCCGTTACAGAGCGCGGACTGCTAGCGTTATGGCCTCCTGCGATCCAAACCACTCGGCCATAGGGCTCGACATGCCACCCTAGTCTCCTTGCTTATCCATGGTGCGGTTGGTAGGTTCAGTCTCTTACAACCCTTAAGAAAAGTTTGACAAATATATTGTTGAGTTTAGAGCCAACAGAAATTTTATGGACATTAAATGTGCTTCCGAAAACTTGTCGGGACGAACTTTTATTCTTAAAAAAGTATCAACAAAAAAAAATTATAATATATTTTTTTCGAAGTATTTAGTAATAACAAAATATGAAACACGAACAAGCAAAATAATCACATCGTACTTCATTTCTCGTATTATGACGTTATTCACAAGTTATTTATGTGACAAAAATAATTTTTCTTTAAAATGGTCATTTTAAATAAGTAAAGTTTATTTTTTTTCATCATTCTTTCAAATTTAAAAAAAGTAGGCTAAATCAAAATCCCATTTGTAAACTCCTATTTTGATTTATTTATTTGATATGTTTTTCTACAAAATAAATTTCTTAAAATCGCCCGTTCGTTTTAAGAGTGTAGCAAACACTTACTTGATCAAGAAAACAATTGGCAATGGAAACATAAGGTTTAGGGTAAGTCGCCCAGATGAGAGCTGTAGAATTTGGACCTAGAGTTGTTCTCATAGGATCATAATTGTTTAGAGCATCTGAAAGAAAAATATGAATAATATTTAACCTGTGGATAAAAGCGAAAAATACCCTTTTATACGAGTATTAGTGTTGGTTAGTAAATTTAAAGCATTAAAAAATCAATTTATTAAAATATTCTTCCTTTTAATACTTGATATGATGAGTCGATTTTACTGATTATCGATTCACAAAGGCAATGTATTTTAAAGTAGTTATGAATGTTTTAATTCTCATAATGTAGGGGTAGGGATAGGTACATATATATTCCGGCTTGGCTAGTGTGCATGATCAGAGACCAGCTTATGAAGCCTTCGTCAAGCAAGACAGATACAGAAAGAATTTTTACTGTCACAGGAGAAAGGAATATACACCCAGGGCGAAGGCGGGAATCAAACCCTCACCCGTTGCGGCACGCAGACTACTAGCGTAATGGTCCAAAACAATCGGCCATCGGGCCCTTTCACACAATGCTTCAGATCCCCATTAATCATGCAAATGTACAACTGTCTTGATATTAAGAGCATTATTGGGATTATTGTTAACACTCAAGTGCCTTACTGATGGAAGTAAAAAAAAAGTCTAATATTATCTAAAAGAAAGCAGTGAGAAGTGTAACTAAACAGAAATAAATGCCTTTACACAATTGTGAGTAGGGTAAGATCAATGTTATAATAAGCTATATTTCGCTAAATTTACGAAATCTGCGTAAAAAGTCGGGTAAGATAGTGTTTCTAAAAAACAAACATAGATGGCAGCACCAAATTTCATTCGGAGTGTTACTTATTTGGCGAGAAGAGAACTGAAGGTAGAACGAATTGGTTTAAAATAGAGTCACTTGATATTCTGTCTACTAACGAAAACAGAGCCAGGTCAACTGAAGAGAAATGGTAACCCACGTTCTTCAAGGTCATTGCTTTAATGCATGAAGCTGGTGAATATTAAATTTTCTATAGCCTCTCTTCACTATAAGCCTGACACCTGTTCTATTTATGCCGATTTTGGTGCTGGCTTAAGTTTCATTTAATATTACACGACTGATATTTATAAAAAAAAAGATCTGATAAAATTACGAGTCTTATATTAGCTTCGTTAAAGCTTTAAGTAGACGATGAAGATATGCATTACCAAGCATTAAAGTTGACTGGTAGACACATATTTTCAGGCTTGTGTGCTTGGTAAGAGACCCGCTTATAAACCTTCGTCAAGTAATAAAGACACAATACACACACATACGTGACAGATGCTGCCATTTATCGTGCGCCACCTCCACAATTTAGACATGTCCCTGATGGGGAGGGAAATAGTTTCCAGGGACCTGTACCCGTTGGAAACTGCGCAATGACAGCCTAGAGGACTTTCGGACCCAACAGATTTAAAGAGCACGTACTCCGCATATACTCGGTGGGTCTTCATAGGTACCGAGACTCGATCGCGGGACCTTCCTACCCGGAGATCGAGATCTTAACCACAAGGCTCCCCACAGCCCCGCATTAAAGTTATAATACGACAAGCATTTTTCAAAGAAAAGTAATTAAAGCAAAAAAAAAGAAATAACATTATTCGATTATTTTTTTAAATATTAAAAATCTTTCTTAATAAAAAGAACATGCGTCGGCCGGGAGTCGAACCCGGGTCAACTGCTTGGAAGGCAGCTATGCTAACCGTTATACCACCGACGCTTATTTCTATCAAAACAACATATGTATTGAAAGAAAATACATCAAGTAGGTCAAACAAAGCATCTTCTACTTCAGGCTATGAGAGAAGTCGTGACATTATCAACATAAGAAAATCTCACAGAGCCGGTCGTGAAATCGGCTCAGTGTGTTATTTGCTTACGACCGGGTGAAAAGCAAGCAAAGGAAAGGAAAACAGTAGTGTAATACTGGTAACATTGTTTTCCACCCATTTTAGCCTACGATAGATCGCATGCCAAAAGTTGACTAAAAAAACGTCAATTTTTTTTGCAGTTCGAAATATCGTCGCACTAGAGCCGCACGAGGACTATTGGCGAGGGGCGTCGTATTTTAGAACCATAGTCAAATGACGGGATGGCACCTTAGTAGGCACCCAAAGCAACCGTTAACGGCTACATCGTGCGCAGCGTTAGGACTTTGAAGCATATTTAACGTGCACTCCAAACCTGGGACCTTCCGCATGCAAAGCGAATGCCTAACCGACTGGGCTCCCCAGCTCCTAAAAAACGTCAATAAAATAAATTATGGGTCGATCAACTACAATACTGGACTGATATGATTTATGGGCCCTTTACAATACAACTTAATTCAAACACCGAATATATCTAATGACCTAGCTCAATTGCTTTGCGAGAATCAGACTCGGAGTGCTTAAGTGTAAATGGACCTCGTAACTATAGAGACCGTAAAGTAAGCGAGAAAAACGACAATGCGCTCGCAGTGGCCAAATTCCGAAACTCTGGGATTTAAGGTAGGCGAATACCCAAAATTCCCCAAAATTCTAAAAATTTTACTATTGCTTTAATCTTTTCCAAATTTGGCATAGTGATTTCAAATATAATGAATAATACTATATAGGCTTTTGTTTTTATTTAAATATAATTTATTTATTTTAAACGGTGTTTTTCTACTAAAAAAAGAGGTTTACGCCAACAAGTCTACCACATTGAATTTTCATTCTATGGACATTTATTATGTGTTAAATTCTTCGTTTTGAACTGATACATGCAATGACCCTCTAGAGTTACATACAAATTACAAGAAAAAAAGTTATTAAGAAAAATGTTATAAATTAACCACAAAAAAGGGATTTTTTTCCATTAACTTACACTTGGACATTTTTAAAAAAAAAACTTGTATACTTACACCAGATGTTAGAGGTTCATGGCACAGATATATATTGAAATAGCATCTGTGAAAAATTTCAGGTAAATTAATGTAAAAAATTTTATGCTAGAAGTGTTGGCGTAAACCCCTTTTTTAGTTGAAAAACACCGTTTAAAATAAATCAATTATATTTAAATAAAAAAAAATTGCCCAAAAAACATTACTCATTATATTTGAAATCACTATGCCAAATTTGGAAAATATTAAAGTGCAATAGTAAAATTTTTAGAATTTTGGGTATTCGCCTACCTTAAACAAACGCCGAAAGTATTTGTTTACATTGTGTTTCTTATGCCAAAAGTTTTTCCAAATCATAGCTCTAAAGTTGTTTTATCGTTTTATGGTTATGTTGCGAGTCTCATATCATTTCTATAAACTTTCTGTCAGGATGGATTGTGTTTTATATTGCGTTTTTTTTTTTTTTTTTTTTTGATAAAATCAATATTGACGAAAGCGAAATTCGAGAATCCGTTTGGAAAAAAGTTCGGAGTTAGTATGAAAGTAACTATGTGTTCGGCCTAAAAGAAATGGTATCTGAAAGCTTAATTACAGCTTTTGTGATACCGGAAACATCCGTGTCTTCAAGATACAAAGTTGAAATTAAGGGTTCTGTTTGTAATAATTCAACCCCATCCTCCTACTATTAGTAGAAGTGCGCCAATTTTTTCCATCAGGGCTTTTAAAAATAAATCAGATATAAATGACTTTTCCTTCAATAAAATTCAAAAGTATCTTAAGTTAATTTTATTTGTAAGTGCTTTGCCAAAATAATATTTTTATAAATAAAATGTCAGAACTACAAATCATTGTGTATTATTTTATTATTAGGTCCAGTTCACAATATTTAAAGAATCTGAGGTTTAAAGCTGGTTAATAAACTAAGAAATGAGAAATGTAATTAAGAAAATACTACAGATTTTATAATAACACACAAAAATTAGACAATGTCACAAAGATATGGTAGGGTTTCTTGATATGACAAAAGTCAATGAATATTAAGAAATGTTAGTTATTATTTTAATCTATAATTTATTAATTTGAAAACTTATACAGTAAAATTGGAAACAAAAAGAATTATCGAAACATAATTATGTTTGCCTACGACTTATTTTAACTACATATTTTTTTTTAAATATTGGTTCGAGTTTTCGATGTAACAGTTTAAGACATGTATAAACGCCATTAAAAACCTGCCAACCCTAACAGAGAAGCTTTTATTCTAAAGGAATTTCGGTCATTGTTTTTAAAATAAAATATTTTTAAATAAAAAAAAACTTCTTGCGATCCATTTATCACAGCGACCCGGAAATCTATCTTCAGAAGGGAAACGATAAAATGCTAATTTTGTATTATCTTTATAGCTTTCGCGTAGGAATTTGAGCATCCCACTACACAGCACACAGTTTTACTCATTTTCAGAATATTTTATTTAGAAATATTCAATAAATATATGAAAAATGTCACTTGTAGAAACGGTTCAAATGGTAAACAAACAGGTTCCGATGCAATGTTGACATCCCAGAATTTACCCATTTGTCCTGCAGATGGCGCAGGCATCTACGCTTACGGTCTCTATATGCATGGGAAGTACCGCAAATGTGAAGTACTTTGTACCAAAAAAATATTTAAAGACCTAGCTCAATTGCTTGTGCGAGAATCGGACTCTAAATGGTAAAGGGTAAATGGACCTCGTACCGATATGTATGCGAGGTACCGCAAATATGTGAAGTATTTTGTACCTAAAAAAATATTTAAAGACCTAGCTCAATTGAACTCCTTCAAATATTTTTTACTTTGGTTAAATTATAAAAAAGAATTAAGGACCCACTGTCGGGAATCTTTAACTTTTCGCTGACCCTCATGCATTGCATAGTCACCAGAAAAATGAAATTGGTTTACCATATCGCCAAGGTCCCATTGCTTTAAAAGAGCAATTATCTGATGACCTATCTCAATTGCTTGTGCGAGACCTCGTACTTATATGCGTGTGAAGTACCGCAAATATGTGAAGTACTTTGTACCAAAAAAATATTTAAAGACAAAGCTCAATTGCTTGTGCGCGAATCGGACTCTAAATGGTAAAGGGTAAATAAACCTCGTACCTATATGCATGTGAAGTACCGCAAATATGTGAAGTACTTTGCACACAAAAAAATATTTAAAGACCAAGCTCAATTGCTTGTGCGAGAATCGGACTCTAAATGTCAAAGTGTTAAATGGACCTTGTACCTATGCATGTGAAGTACCGCAAATGTGAAGTACTACCAAAAAAATATAAAAGACCTAGCTCAATTGCTTGTGCGAGAATCGGACTCTAAATGTCAAAGTGTTAAATGGACCTCGTACCTATATGCAGGGGAAGTACCGTAAATGTGTGAGGTACTTTGTACCAAAAAAATATTTAAGACCTAGCCCAATTGCTTGTGCGCGAATTGAACTCTAAATGGTAAAGGGTAAATGGACATCGTACCAATATGTATGTGAAGTACCGCAAATATGTGAAGTACTTTGTACCAAATTTTTTTTTTTAAAGACCTAGCTCAATTGAATCGGTTAGTGCAGAAACCACTTCAGTCAAAAAAATCCGAAAACTCATTTTCAATGAAAATAAGCGTAAATAGGCAAGATGCGTTTGGGTGCAAAAACTACGTTAGTCTGTTGAGTAGTTCCGTAAATACAGGACGTTTGTTTCGAGTGTTGAGTGCAGAAATAGAGGAGGAGTTATTACGTTTTTCCTCCCTCCTGACAAATTTGAAATTTATGACTGACGTTGCTTCTGCACTCACTGATTCAATTGCTTGTGCGAGAATCGGACTCTAAATGGAAGAGGGTAAATAAATGAACCTCGTACCTATGTACGTGAAGTAGAGGACAGCGGAAGCGACAAAAGCACCCAGGTGCTGTGCCACGATGTAGTGCGCCACCTTCTTCCACGGGAACTTGCCCAGAGTGGCCAGGGCAAGGGTCACGGCGGGGTTGATGTGGCCGCCTGCATCACAAGGATCATTAGTTATCATCATTGTTATTATCTGTATTATCATAAGCACTATTATCTTTATCAGTGTTATTTTCATTATTATCAAAATCATCATGATCAGCATTATTTCATTGCTATCGAAATTGTTACATTATTATCAGTATTATTTCATGATTATCAAAATTGTTACATTTTTATCAGTGTTATTTTATGACTATCAATATTGTTACCTTATTATCAGTATTATTTCATTACATCAAAATTGTTACATTATTATCAGTATTATTTCATGACTATCAAAATATTGTTACATTACCATCAGTATTATTTAATAACTTATCAAAATTACAACATTATTATGATTATTATCTCATTATTATCAGTAATATCTCATCATTATTATTTTACATATCTTCTATCATTATATTCTTTATTCGCTATTACCTTTCTTTTATTATTTGTTTCATTAGAATTATAAATAACCGTCATTATCATTATTTTAATTTCTTTACTCTAAGTTGTTCACAAAATCTACGAGAAGAATTTCAGTTTAGAATCTTTGACGTCCAAGTAAAGAACCCGTCAAGTGACTGTTTTTTAATAATTTTCTGTGGGTGATAATTTTTGTTAATTAATAAATTTAAAATTTTAGAAAAAATGACAATTTAAAGCATTTAAGTAGTGGTTTTCAAAAAAGTTTTGCTTAAAAAAAAATTTAAAACAATTAGGGTTACTTTTACATTTCGGACGGGTACATACAGCGGGTGCAAGCGATGAAGTACCAAAAATGTACATCAGCCTTCAAACGGTTAATTTCAAATGGTGACCTTTAATTGTGTGTACTTTGGTCCTTCAACTGTGTATACGGTGCTTTGTCGCCAAAGATTAAATTTGATTGCGTACGAAATTCAATTACTGAGCCAAAAAATTTAAATACAAATCTAAAGAAGTGAAAAAAATAACACTTTAGCGATAAAGCTTATCCCTCATAGGGTTCATGATAAAGAGTCACTTTATAAAGCCATACCGCTGACGTTTCCGCAAGTGGCGATGCCGAGCATGACGGCGACGCCCCAAGCCCACACCACGGCGAAGACATCGTCCACGTGTCGACCCTCTAGGATCGTCTGAGCAAAAGCCGCATCACCAAACAGCTGAGGGGAAGAAAAATACATTTAGATTATTACGGACCTTAACATAAGATCAGTTTAATAGATTTAGATAAGAGGGACTGAGCTCAGTGAACAGCTTTTCTTCAAACACAAAGTACCCCAGTGTTAATCCAACGAAGTAATTAATATTTTCTAAGCCGCATTTCTCCTGCTGTATTGAATATTTTTACAAACAGGTTTTTTTTATGAGTAATGGTTAATGTAATCGATTCCGGCTGCCTATTTCTAGCCCCCTTTAGGAGCTTTAACGCAGCCAATTACGCTTCGTAATTTAGAACCCTGGTCAAGTGACGAAGTTTTTTTATGTGATAAATGTAAATGACTTACAGGTATCTCTTATCCTACTTTTTGCAATTGAATACATTGCGTAAAATTATTTATTGAAATTTAAAAAAAAATATTCGAACACATTTTAAAAAGTGGGATAAGAGAGACCTGTAAGTCAGCTACATTTATCACATAAAAAAACCTGTTTGTAAAAATATTCAATAAAGCCGGAGAAATGTGGCTTAGAAAATATTTTTTCCCATTGGTTTTACACAGAGGCACTTTGGTTTGGAAACCTGCGGTCTTATGCCTTTAATACATGTGTATGGTCTACATCCAGTTAAAATCTTAATAACATAGAAGTATCATCAGTTAATATCTTAACAACAAAACTACTTCATTACGTGTTGTTTCAGATTAAGCATACCATACTGTACGAATACATTCTTGATCATAAGTTTAAGTGTTGGTGATTTTTACAAATATAGTACAAATATGAAGTGTTGAGTTGCGAAACTCCCATTCTCGCAAGTATATTCATTCAAGTATATTATATACATTCTTTATCGTAAGTTTACGTGTTGTTGATTTTTACAAAATAGTACAAATATGAAGTGTCGAGTTGCGAAACTCCCATTCTCACAAGTATAACTAAAATATAGGGTCCGTGGACCCTATATCTTATTTATACTATGGAGTAGGTAAGTTTTGCAAATACACACACCCTACAGTTAAGAGTATCAGCAGTCAAGACCAAAACATAAAATGTGTGAAACTGAAAGAAAAACCCATCTGGTGCATAAACAAAAAAAAATACAATTTCTAAATAATTTTTATCTCTCACCTTTTCTGACCATGGAACGGCAACATGGTGCCTTTTCCATTCTTTTTCTTTTGACTTAATGCAGAATAAAAATACTAAACTAAAAAATTAATAAATAATTCAAGATGAAACAACGTAAAAGAAAGAAACTAAATATCCAATGTCCACACCTCACGTTTAAGCATGATGGACCTAATGTGTGAAGAGAAAGTTAGAAATAACTTTGAGAGATTAGATCAATTACACTTCTTCCTCTGGTTTAACTTACTCTTTTTTGCTTAGAATAATCGGACGATTAGTATCTAACTTGGATTTCTTTGTAGAAATTAGTAATTGTATAAAGGACTTCATCCAAAAATTATCATGGGCCAATTTTCATTAAAAATGCATTTTAACTGATCCCCATAAGTTGAACAACCTTAACTCAGTAATGGAAACACGATTTCCTATGCGAAAATAAGATTTCTGCTCAACTTTCTTAACATAAACACGTTATAAGACAAATAAAAAGCATGTTATTAAATAGCTTATGTCTTTTTAATTAAGTTACATGAAAAACGAATTTTAGAAACTTGAATTAAGCGTTTTACTCGGTAAGGAAGATGTTCATGTTATTAAAAAAAAGGTGGTTAAAGGTTTACTCCAATGATTAACTGAATGCTTTTTTTTTGTAGTATTTTCATTAAAAATGCATCAATTTATATAACGGTAGCCCATTTACGAAAACCATTCAATACCATTAATAGTTTCATTTCGTAATAAAAACATTAATTTTTAGTCTTTCTGTTTTAGTTTTCAAGGAAAAATTAACATGTCCTACATAAATTGTTCTGGACTATAATCTTCACTTGTCTTACATTTTTTTTATTTAGACAAACGTAAGCAGAAAGCTGATTTTCGCTAGGAGAATTTTCTTAATAAGTGTCGATAATGGATTAAAATGCTGTAAAACCAATTCAGAAATTATTTGTATTCAAATTTGTGTTATGCATAATCTAACTTGATGTCATTTATGATTATTTTTGCTGTAGATTTTAGTTCTCAGAAAAGGCAAGATGGCTGTGTTTATGCTAAGGCAGCAATATTGGGCTGTAGAGTCATGCTCCTTTTTATAAAATCCTTACCAGATTTTCACCATAAAAAAATTGGTAATTTGAAACCATCTGTGAACAAAAACCAATTTGTGAATACCATTATCATTTTCTTCACCGAATAAAAATATTACCTCTTTAAGTTTTTAAAGACAAAGTTCGCATTTCACCGTTTATGAGTTAATACATTTCAGTTATTTTAATGGTATTTAACCATTTAACTCCCTCAGAATCGTTATTTAGCATTTGACAAAAATGTCTCTCAGTAAATATGAAATATCTGAAAAATAGATTTAAGAATAATAAATATTCGCTGTGAAAAAGTTTTTTCTTATCGTAAATTTCGACGAAAAGTGGATAAACGTGATCTCGTGATGTGACTATTTCGAACAATTGTTTTTCAGGTAAAGGATGATGGTTATACGCGAAATGTTCATCCTTGAAACATGACGAAAATTTTTTTAGTAACTCAGTTTATCAATGAAATTCTACTTATAAAAGTAACAATTGAAAAACGTCGCGTGCGTTTTTTGCTTCTCATATTAGTAAATTCCATTTGAATATTGGCTCTTCTTTTTAAATACAATTGTCTGGAGTTTGGGAAACCAATAAAAACTTTGAAACATCGTGTTGTTATTTATACTCAAAATTGTACTAATTTTGTGTTCAGAGCCGGATTTAAAGATTTGCCGCCTGTAGGCTACTATTTGCCACCCAGTCACCATATTCTCCCACTTCGGGAAAAGGTAGCTGGTTAGCTGCAAAGTAGGGTGGTATGTGCTGTTGAAAATAGATACACATATTCGAATCATCGTTGTATACATTTACACACTAAGTCGAAAGTGAGATAGCCGAATTTTTTCCAAACTGTTCTACTGTTTTTCTTTCAACTTCGAAATCCGGGAGGAGGGGTTGCACTTGCTCTCGCATCGGTCATGTTTTGCTACGAAATATTATTTACTTATATTATTCAGTACTATTTTCAGCATTTGTACTATATATACGTTTACGTTATACGTTATTTGTTTTCTTTCTTAATAATATTCGTATCTTTATAACAATATTTCTATGCCAAAATGCCGTTTTAATTGGTCGTAAAATTTGCCGCCCCCAAAAATTCGCCTCTCTAGGCTACAGCCTACATAGTTTATTTAGAAATCCGAACCTGGTTGTGTTTGCCTTTGAATATTTGAGCAAAATATGTTCTAAGAAGACAAAAGTGTGCAATGGTTTTGTCCACGTTAAACAAAGAAGTTTTTCTATAGTTAAAAGTCAGTCTATCTTTCCTTCTTATTGTTTAAAGTTTAAAAGGAATTATAATAATTAATATGTTACTTAAGTTTTACACAATGCCTTCTTGGATGTCTCAAAGAATGGGAATGTTTCAGATGATGCAACGGTCTCGTTTTCATTGCCTGTTTTGGTTTCACTCTTTAAATGGCCGTCATATATGAAAAGAAAGTGTTAGTTTTTTATACAAGTTTCGTTGAGCAAATGGTTTGAACAACCAGCAGCACAGCAAGAAGTTGACATTTCAAAAGATAAGTAAAATATTCTTAGAAAACTCCTTTTCGAATACCAAAACAAATGAGATTCCAGACAAAAAATGAAAAAAAGAACGCTTACATGCAAGACGTGAAACAATCCCAAAGAAAAACTTTAAATTAAGTAACTTTAAATTTTGAAATTTTATAATTTACAAATTTTTATTCACAATGTGCGATTTTCATCTGGAAATGTATTGAAGATCGTCTCTTTCAAAATAAACCTGATTCTAATTTTTTTAACAAATTTTTTATTTGAAATAAGTTAAATTTAAAATTTTTGCAGTAAAAACAACCCTACATATTTGCTGATTTCTAGGTATTTAGCGTCAGAGTTTGAGGCATGGTATGGTATGGTATGGTATGGTACACATATATTCCAGCTTGTGTGCTTGTTCATAGAACCGCTTATAAGCTTTCGTCAAGTGGGACAGACACAGAAAGAATTTTTACAGTCACACGGAAATGAATAACACATCGACAAATAACAACATTTATTGATGTCACAAACATTCATGCCTGACCGGGATTCGAGCCCGACCCCAGCAGCTCCAAAGGCTAGAGTCCTAACGATTGCTCCACCGGGGCGGCAATTTGTGGCGACGACTATTTAAATATATTCAAATGTTGAAAGTTAGTTCGAACACTTGTTGCCCCTCCAGGAAGTGCCCTATTTCCGTCTTGGAGGCGTAGGCACGTGACTACCTTTCGCATTCTTTGGCCCCTTAAGAAGTATTTTTACGCCCCTCCAAAAATATGTCCTGTCGTTCGGTTGTGCCAAGATTTTTTTGTGCTGCGGGCCTTTGCAAAAATGCCGTTAAGACATACTGCGAGATAACGGCGAAATTTACTCTTGGGTGAAGAAACTTGTTGAAGAATGTTTTTTTTTTTTTGTTGGATTCTTTTTTGTCAAAATGAGTGTCGTGCAGGTTTTTGAGGGTGACACTTTGCATGCTGTTTGAGAGTAGTTCCTGGAACTTTCTATTGTTGAAAACAATATTTGCTTCACTATCGAATCTCCAACAACTTATCTGCTTTCTAGTGCCAGTATTGGCCATGTACTTAAAATAAAAATAAAACTATAATGGAAAAACTTGCATAAGAAACTTTGGAAGAAAATGTTCATAAAAGCCTTCTTCCAAACTTTTAAAACAATTAATCGTGGTAATATTGTACAAAACAGCTTAAACACCGGTTAACTGTAATATTACATAATCAACGGAATGAATTTGTTTTTCTGGAAATGTCACTGGTCTGCGGTGAAAAAAAGCTAACTATACCGGAAGTATAGAAGAAGGTTAAAAACCTTGATGTTGTGTCAACACAACTTATTGTGTTGTTTAAACTCTTACAAGGAGAGAAAATAACATTCTTAAATGCTATTTTGGAAGAGGGTCTTCGTTAGTTTATAATTAAAAAAAATTATAAACAAACATTGTTTTAAATGTCGAATTAGCATTTTTGAGCCTTTCCTAAACAAATGATAAAAAAAGGAAAAAGATGTAGTTTTAACTTATTTGGTTATTAAGAAGCAACTGCACTAGAGATTGTACCTTGTGTTGCTTTGTTTGAATTTAAAATCACACTAGAGCTACTCGATGGCTATTGACGACGGGCTTCGAAATTTTGAGCTGCAGTCAAGTGACGAGGCATACACCTAAGAAGCGTACCTTGGTTATCGTTGTTACGGCAGTACGATACGTATTTTTGAATATGATATATAACATTTCAAGGACATATTCCAGAGAATGTTTTGTAATGGACATATTTCAAACGGGACGAAACGTGGTTTGTTTGCGGGAAGGAATTCAATGTTTGACGTAACTATGGTGTCATCTATGCGTGACCGTACTATACCTTGTCTATTTACTAGGCGAGCTTCTAAAACACTTTCTTCCCCCATCCCTTCTCTTCACTCTTAAAACAAAAGAGTGAAATCCACTCCAGTTGGAGAAGTGCATTTTCGACACTGGAAAGGATTGAATATTACCTCAGGCTGAGTTAAAATCACTCGTTTGGAGTGATCCTGTCGGAGGCTTAACACACAAAAAATCCACTCCTTCCGGGTAAGTGCATTTTCCACTCTGGAGGCGTGAAATTAACTCAGACTGAGTTCAAATCCACTCTTTTGTTTTAAGAGTGTTGGTTTTCTAGGAAATGGGGGGAGCGTCTTTCTCTAAACCTAAAGCGTTTGAGGGTCTGTTGTGAGGATGACAGTTCAAACCCAAGTAGGGTGGGGGAAAAATACTCTCACGCCGTTTCAAAGAAAACCACCAATAAGGTGGGGGAGGAAAATGCTTTCGAAGCTCGCATTCTAGCTAGACAGAGTATAGTGTAGACGAATTAACTGCGAGTGTTTTTATGTTGGTTTAAGACAACTGTCGATCCAAATGTGACGTCACTGTAAGCGTTGCATTTCCAGTTGTCCATTTGAACGATTTGAAGGTAAAAAAGAATAAACCTGAGTCAGGCACCCAAAGCCATCATCATAATTTTTTAATTTTTTTTATTATAATAGAATTTCAGATGTAAACAACCCTTAAAAATATCGAGTTATTACACAAAATAATACCCTTTCTTTATCTGTCTGTAAATTGAAGTAATTATTCAGATTTACCACTGGTTACTTAATTAGTTTATCATTCTTAAATATAACCTACATTTAACAATCAAGACAAACTGGAAACTGAAGTTACCCATTGCTAATTAAGAATATGACATTAAACTATGAAGAATAATACTATAATCGGTTCGTAAAAAAGACTCTTAAGTCAACAACACGGATTTTCAAGTCAACGAATCCAAAGAAATCTTTCTATATCTAGACCATGATATCTGTCACTCTCAATGTTACATTATCAACAATTTCAAGGATTCCTAATAGAACTTGCATTATCCAGACTAAGTTGTCGCACTGACATGCGGAAACAAATCCTTGAAAAAATACTGATGCAAATTATTATTTTTATTATTCTGAATTTCCTGGAAGGGATCACATTCGAATTCAAAAATCTTTTTATACTTTTTTTATATATTAAGATTGACAATTTTATTGAATGATGGGTCTGTTCCACTTTTCAATTTGACATCCCGTCCATCAAAAATGGCGTCTTAAATTAGAATATTCTTGTAGGCTCGTTCTTTTTTCCTCGTGGCCAAGAATAAAAGTGTCTCTGAAATTAAGTGATGACACGGAGTTATTATTTGTTCAGCATTTGGAACGTGGTTATTTGATCAGGTTTGTCACTATTTATTCAGCGGCACCAAGAAACTTGAGAGCTATGAATAGAAGGAAAGCTAAATAGAATATTTATGTTCTTGAAACCTAGATTGTATTGGAAGGCGATTGATTTAAGATAGTTATGTCGAGCAAGGTGGAAAGAAAGCTAATTTAAATATCAATATAATTATGTGGAAGGAATTCAATGTTTGACGTAACTATGGTGTCATCTATGCGTGACCGTACTATACCTTGTCTATTTACTAGGCGAGCTTCTAAAACACTTTCTTCCCCCATCCCTTCTCTTCACTCTTAAAACAAAAGAGTGAAATCCACTCCAGTTGGAGAAGTGCATTTTCGACACTGGAAAGGATTGAATATTACCTCAGGCTGAGTTAAAATCACTCGTTTGGAGTGATCCTGTCGGAGGCTTAACACACAAAAAATCCACTCCTTCCGGGTAAGTGCATTTTCCACTCTGGAGGCGTGAAATTAACTCAGACTGAGTTCAAATCCACTCTTTTGTTTTAAGAGTGTTGGTTTTCTAGGAAATGGGGGGAGCGTCTTTCTCTAAACCTAAAGCGTTTGAGGGTCTGTTGTGAGGATGACAGTTCAAACCCAAGTAGGGTGGGGGAAAAATACTCTCACGCCGTTTCAAAGAAAACCACCAATAAGGTGGGGGAGGAAAATGCTTTCGAAGCTCGCATTCTAGCTAGACAGAGTATAGTGTAGACGAATTAACTGCGAGTGTTTTTATGTTGGTTTAAGACAACTGTCGATCCAAATGTGACGTCACTGTAAGCGTTGCATTTCCAGTTGTCCATTTGAACGATTTGAAGGTAAAAAAGAATAAACCTGAGTCAGGCACCCAAAGCCATCATCATAATTTTTTAATTTTTTTTATTATAATAGAATTTCAGATGTAAACAACCCTTAAAAATATCGAGTTATTACACAAAATAATACCCTTTCTTTATCTGTCTGTAAATTGAAGTAATTATTCAGATTTACCACTGGTTACTTAATTAGTTTATCATTCTTAAATATAACCTACATTTAACAATCAAGACAAACTGGAAACTGAAGTTACCCATTGCTAATTAAGAATATGACATTAAACTATGAAGAATAATACTATAATCGGTTCGTAAAAAAGACTCTTAAGTCAACAACACGGATTTTCAAGTCAACGAATCCAAAGAAATCTTTCTATATCTAGACCATGATATCTGTCACTCTCAATGTTACATTATCAACAATTTCAAGGATTCCTAATAGAACTTGCATTATCCAGACTAAGTTGTCGCACTGACATGCGGAAACAAATCCTTGAAAAAATACTGATGCAAATTATTATTTTTATTATTCTGAATTTCCTGGAAGGGATCACATTCGAATTCAAAAATCTTTTTATACTTTTTTTATATATTAAGATTGACAATTTTATTGAATGATGGGTCTGTTCCACTTTTCAATTTGACATCCCGTCCATCAAAAATGGCGTCTTAAATTAGAATATTCTTGTAGGCTCGTTCTTTTTTCCTCGTGGCCAAGAATAAAAGTGTCTCTGAAATTAAGTGATGACACGGAGTTATTATTTGTTCAGCATTTGGAACGTGGTTATTTGATCAGGTTTGTCACTATTTATTCAGCGGCACCAAGAAACTTGAGAGCTATGAATAGAAGGAAAGCTAAATAGAATATTTATGTTCTTGAAACCTAGATTGTATTGGAAGGCGATTGATTTAAGATAGTTATGTCGAGCAAGGTGGAAAGAAAGCTAATTTAAATATCAATATAATTATGCATGGGCATGAAAAAAGCGAGAAAATAAGTCAAAGGAAATAATGTCAATGCAATTAATAAGTTGGCAGTCTAACTTGCTTTAATTTGTTATCCAATTAATATGGAAATGAATGAGTATCATCAACTAGCACCAATAGGTTTCATCAACTGGCCCATTAACATTAATTAAGAAAATAGAGAGAGAGAGAGAGAAAATAACCTTTATTTAGACAATTATATAGGCCGCTAAGGGTCTCAAGCCGGTGCAGGCAACTCAAAAAAATAATTATATATTGATCATAACACAAAACACTCAAACAAAAATAACAAGGTACAAAGTGGAGCAAAATATGAACTGTTGTATTACTCATTAAATAAAGATTGAGATAACTTATTTATAATTGACAAACACGATAATATAAATAGGATATAATTAAATATAATAATTTCAATTATAATAAGCAATAAAGTTCAAAAATTAGATACAGACAAAATTAGCTACTTGGAATAAAAACTTGGGACTTAAAAAAAGAGTAAATTCTTATACATAAATAGTCCTCAACAACATTTTGAATAAGATTTTTCGATCATTTTCGAATTTGCTACACTTCCAGCTTTCCATGATTCGTCAAGTAATAAATTAAAACGCTCACCGAATAAATACTCAAAACTTATTGAAAACTTTATCTAATTGCTTAAAGTTTGTTATAAACTGATTTTTCCTAATGGAGAAATTGGCAATTATTAAATACTAATAAACTTTAACCGAATGTTTATTAACATGTTTAACTTAATCTGATCACATCACATTGTCTATTATATATCTTAATGTGCCTATGAAAAAAATATTATGAAATACTTCTCGTATAGTATATAAACATCAAACTAGATATGGTTAGACAAACAAACTAGATATGGTTAGACAAACAAACTAGACTAGTTTAGACTATGAAATACTAGACTATTAAACAAACTAGACATGGTTCATTTTTTCTCTAAAACTGTCAACAGTTGTCACCTTCTAAATTAAGTACTTCACTTCCTCTAGTCATCGAACTACACATACACTATCTATATATACATCATACCTTTTTTCTAAATTACAATAGTTTCCCAATTAAGGTCTGTTCCTATAGAGTGGTGACGTTAACACTTTTCAGGGCTCATTGACACTACTTCCCTTTGGTTTTAATTACCTTCTGTCTTATTATTGTTGGTTGTATTCAGGAAATACAGTAGATAAGTCCTCTAAGGGGACTTGGTACGACATCAACTTTTTTTTTCATTTATAACTTCTTGATTAAAATTTCCTTGGTATATTATGTTTATTAATACATAAAAACAATGTATCAAAAAAATTACGAATATTTGAAAAGTTTTCTTTTTTTAATTTAATTTTTTGTCTTGAAAATTAATTTTTTTAAATTGTAAAACTTTTTTAAATAACAATATTTTAGCACTAAACTTTTCCCCTTAATTGAGGGAACTAGTTGTAAAATAGTCTAAAACGGAGCTTTTATAAATAAAATCATGTTAAAAAAATAGTTTGAATTATTAACAAAGTATTTTGAGCATGTTTGAAAAGCTTTCTTCTTCTTCTTCAAATTATTTTTTTTCAGTGATTTTTCTTTTGCAAGCAGATTTAAATCATTCCTAATAACTTTCAGGATAGATTATGGAAGAGAGGCATAGTTTCAGAAAAAAATGTACTAGTTGGTAAACACCCGAATTTCACCATGAAAAATATACAACATTCCAAACTTTTTATTTTAGTTTTTAAAAATCTATCAAATATTTGAAAGTATTCCATCCCTAATTCTATTCAATAAAAAAATTGAAGGCTTTCTATAAACATTTATTGGAGTTTTTGTATTTTAAGTAGGCGTTTGTTTCCGAATATATTACAAACTGAGTAAAATCTATTTAAAGAATTAAATTAAATGCGAATAAGATAATCGCGAAAAAGTTAATTAAAATAAAGGGACTTTTTATGAAAAAAAAATATTTCTCGAATTGTTTTGAAACTTTACTGAAACATTCAAAAGTGTTAAAATAGTATTTTAAGGCAGCTGAAAAGTAGATATTTCCATCATTTTAGGATACTAAGTCCCCATTTACTGACTTAAATAAGAACAATGTTAAGACAATTATAAAATTAAGAATTAGTTTTAATTTTCCGTATATTTCATTCATCAAATTGTATGGTGCACAATTGAGTTCATTGTTAAATGTTCAACTCCCACATGGTTAACAAAGTCTTTTATTATTAATTGGTTCTAGCAATTGGTTCTGATCGAGACAGCCAATTCGCTAGCTCATGCATTTCTATTATTTTTCCTATACAAAAAAATAATATTCACTGTTGTCATCCACATCCCAACTTTTTATTAAAAGTAAGAAACAAAGACAAAATTCAGACAACTAGAGCCCTCAATCCAACCGCAGTTCCAAACACAAATATTTTTCACTCACTTTTCTCCCATTCTAAATTAGCTGCGAGTAAAATATGCTGATACCTTTTTTAATTCATAGAGGTTCTATCATAGAGTTCATAGAGTTCTCTTAATCTATAGTTCCCGCCAACCTTATTTGTTACACTTTAGAAATGAAAAACCCAAACCGGTTTTTTCCCTTGGTTTTGACCGATAAACCGATTTTTTTTTAATTTGGCTGGTCTGAACCAGACAAAAAAAAAGAATTGTTTTAAAACCGGAAATCGTTTTTTATTTTCTGAAAAAACGCCATCCCTATATTGCTCTAATTTGGTTGGCTGGCGACGAGTATAAGTAAGAATGAACACAAAAAAGCCACACACAACAATAAACAAGTCAACATCTTCAACTCGAAAACAAGTCAACAACAACAATTAAATGATCCAACGACCTCTCAGTTATTACCACTCTATTTACAACCCCACTCTAAAAAATGAAAGCCCGTTCCAACCCACCATGACAACCATTCTTGGCGCTCTCACAACAGGTGCGATTGCTCCCATTTCTTCCCCTCATCCATTCGTGGGCTCTGAGGCAGACTGAATTCAAAACCCTTCACTCAAGTTATGGGTGAAAAATAAGGAATTTATGTCTGTGTTTTTACCCGTTATTTTGGAATATCAAAAGGGTGTGTTTCATTCGTGAGCAGTATGGACTGAGCAGATTTGTTTGAGTGATTAATTTTTTGACTATGAAATCATCATTAATTATTTATAAATAAATTAGTCGATTCTGAAGGCAGTGCCTTATTTCGGCCTAGGCCTACAGCTGGGAAGGGGCCCAGTCAAGAAGGTGGCCTTTAAAAAGATAAAATCGCCTAAAAAAATATGAAAATTTTCAAACTCCGAAAACTTTCAAACTCCACGACGGCCTCAAAAATTGCCATATTTGAGAACAATCGCCAGATGTGATTTAATAAATTTTATAGAATAACTATAGTAACATACTGTATTATTCTAATGTTTTTTAAAGTCGATTAAAAATTATAATTTTGCACTAGTCTATTTTAATTTAATTTGCTAATTTTCCAAAGTACCTTCAAGATGGTGGGGGTGCCCCAAGTGCCAAGTGCCTAGGGGCCCTGGGTCTTCCAGGGCACTGTCTGAAGGGCTGCGAAGTTGGTAGAGACGTTTGAGAATGGTATAAAAATAGGTGATTTGAGAATAAATTGAGACCCTTTTTTATAAACAAGACTTAATATTTTATAACTTTCTACTCATAATTGGAAACAAACTTTTTATTGTTTATCATGTTCAATTAAGATAATCAAAAATAATTATAATATTCGGATGTCTTTTGTATATACTAAGTGAAGTTTTTTTTGTGACAATCCCCAGGAACTACGAGGTCGAAGCTAATAAAAATTTGCCAAAAGATGTATTTATGTTTCTCCGGTCATTATAGAACAGTCTTTAGAATTTTTCTTTCTATATTTTTTAAAACAAAAAAACATCGTTTTTCAATGTCTAAAAATATGTCACCCTTTACGGTTGCGTTGGGTGTCGACTCAGGTGTCGGCTCGTCACCTGACTGTGGTTTTAAATTATGAAGCCCGTCGCAATAACCCTCGTGTAGCTCTGACAATAATTCAAACTAAAACTAAAACAAAATCTAAAAACTAAAAACACTTTTTGTGGCAGCAATCATTAATTTTATTCGAAGTCTTCCCTTTCCATTGGTTAAACAGTTATATATTTATAGGTTTATATATTTAAAATAGATAATCCCTTTACATTCTATACTATATTTCTTTAATTAAAGCAATAAACGATTATCAAATAAACAAATATTTTTAATAGTATTATTTTGAAACAAAATCCAAAGTTTATAGTACTCGCATATAAATCTAAACCAACAAAAATTAACCTACATAAACCGAGGATAATTTCAAAACAAAATAAAAACCGTAACAACTCACAACTACTGTGAAAAAATAACCTAAACAAATATTTCCTGGCAGGTAATCACCCTGTAAGAATCCGTTCTTTCGGTGACCTTCAGTAGATTTGAAGGGCGTGAGGGACACCGCGCCCTCTGGGGGGAGAAAGACGTCATGCATCTTGCGCTTCTTTATTTTTCCTGATGGGTTTTTGCTGAGTTACATTTTCTAAAGTCTGGGATACGAATTCAGTGCAAAAATTATGAATCAGGTTTATAAGTATTCAGTTGTTCAGTTTATATGTAATTTTGCAGCAGGTTTAATTTGTGTATTGTTGAAATGGATATAATTAGGTTTGCTAAAAAAAAATATTAATGCATGGTTTTTGAAAACATATGTTATATCAACGTACTATGCTGTAAAAATGTCTTCTGATGTAATATCAACTTTCTATGCTGTCAAAATGCTGTGTCAACAATTATTTGGCAAAAATTCTGTCATAGTAATTTAGTATAAAAATGTATTACCATTATATACTTTCCAAGTTTATAAACCTCTAAAGTTTAGCTCGAATGTTAACGTTATCAAAAATATCGGAATCATATTATTATAACAATATCCCTCGTGTGACTCTAGTTCAACGATAACTCAACCTAATCTAAAAAGGGACTCTATTTCTATATCTTTTCAAACGTTATATACGCGCGCGCTTTAGTCATTGTATTTCAAAACATTTTAAACAGATTTCTTTCAATCTTTGTCATAGAATAGAATTGAATTGAAACAACGATCAATCACGTTTCTCCCAAACCAGGTTACTATACTGTCACTGACCTCAATATTCAATGCTTAATTAACAACTAGTTAAAAATTAGGGGTATCATTATGCAACTTCACATATTACTTCCAACCTATTAACATGAGAATATCTCTATTTTGCAAGGTTGTTGAACTGGCCCACATACAATCAAAGTGTCGATTAACTGGCCAAGTGCAACGGAATCTTATACAAATTAATAGTAGTTCATAAATAATAATCAGTAGTTTGATTTATCTTCTATACGTTTACGTTTATCTGTTACGTTTATGACGTATACAAATGATTTAGGATAGGTTAAATTATCCCCGTTTTTGATAAACATGAGGGCTATTGGTGATAAGCTTCATACTTTAGAATCACAGTCAAGTGACGAGCCGACACATGAATATTCTTCCAACGCAACTTTTGTACTATAATGCCTCTTCTGACCTCACTATTTAATACAAATTAATTTATAATACTACACTCTTAAAACAAACGAGCGAATTTAACTCAATCTGAGTAATTTTCACTCCTCCAGTCTTGAAAATGCACTTCTCCGAAAGGAGTGGATCCTTTGTGTGTTAAACCTCCAACAGGATCACTCCAAACGAGTTATTTTAACTCAGTCGGAGTAAATATTCACTCCTTTCCAGTGTCGAAAATGCACTTCTCCAACTGGAGTGGATTTCACTCTTTTGATTTAAGAGTGTACGTGCAAGAGCCTACGTGCAACTACAGCGAATATAACAACTAGGGAAAAACTAGGGGTATCATTATGCAACTTCACATATTACTCTTCCTACCATCACATTAGCATGAGAATATCTCTATTTTGTAAGGTTGTTGAACTAGCCCACATACAATCAAGGTGCCGATAATCTAGCCGAACGGAATCTTGTACACAATTAATCAATAGTTTGTTTTAGCGAACATATTACGTTTCTGACGTAAACAGTTGAAGGTATTGCACAATTAGTTTGTTTTAAGTCAAATTTTACAGCCTGAACAACAATTGACAAAAGTAATTGGGGTACGTAAAAGTGTATAGTTAATCATCAAGCTACTTTACTTCAAATTTTAATTAAAAATTTGAACTAGAAATACGCTTGATACATAAAAAACGACAATTGAAGTTTAAATATAATTTACATTAATTTTTATTCGTTTTATTTCATTTGCGAAACTTTATTTGCCCATAGACACTTAATGAATGATATCAAGTAATTGAACTCAACCTTTGGAGGGGCTGGGGAGCCCAGTCGGTTAAAGGTACGCCTTGCATGCGAAAAGTCCTAGGTTCGGGTCCGGGCATCGCCAAAATAACTGCCGACCTACACTCTTAAAACAAAAGAGTGAAATCCACTCCAGTTGGAGAAGTGCATTTTTGACACCGTAAAGGCATGCATATTTTCTCAGACTGAGTTAAAATCACTCGTTTCGAGTGATCCTGTCGGAGGTTTAACACACAAAGGATCCACTCCAAAAGGAGAAGTGCATTTTCCAGTCTGGAGGAGTGAAATCCACTCAGGCTGAGTTAAATCAGGAGTGTTTGTTTTAAGAGTGTATAAACGGACCGTGCAGCCGAAAAATGTCCGATGAATAATACTCCGTGTAGTGGGAGTGCACGTTAAATATGCTCCCTATGAAGTACCAACGCTGAGTACGATGACGCCCTTAACGGTTGTGTTAGGTCCCTATTCAGGTGTCGGCTCCTCACTTGACTATGGCTCTAAATTATGACGCCAATAGCCCTCGTGTGGCTCTAGTGTGACGATAATTCAAACCTAAATACCAACTAACTTTTAAAGTATTAAATAAGCGCTATCATTTACTTTTTGGAAAAGCTTGGGATTTTTTTTTAGTGTTTGATCTATGTCCAGACTACGACAATCAAAACAAAAACTGACAACAAATGCGCATGCATCCCCATACAATTTGTACAGGCATGCGCGCATAGAGGTAGGTGCGCACGCATGCATGTACAAATTGTATGGGAATGCGCGCGCATTTGTTGTCAGTTTTGATTGCCGTAGTGTGAACATAGCCTATGAAAAATCCTCTGCTCCATATTTTTGTTAAGTTTATTGAACTGACACAGACAATGCACCCAAAGTCAGTAAACTATCCAGACATCCATAACGTAAAATTGCACACAAATAAATCAGACTGGTTTTTCCATAAAAAAAGCAATAACTTTAACATAAAACAAACACTAAAAATACAAATATTCTTCATGAAAATCTGTTTTTGCAGAAGTTCGGTTATGAATAAAATTTTATGGACAACGGTCAATTCAATGAAACTATGAAACGTAAATACCATGAAGGAATTATGTCGTATTATGATTTTTGGAAATCGATGTATTGTTAAAGCTTTATGTCACTCAGAAGATATGCTTAAGAAAATGTTGTTCAGTTAAGTTGAATTGACTTACAAAAAATAAACTAATAGCCACATGTATTTTGAATACCCAAAAATGCAAAAAAAAGTCTCTCAGGACTATAATTATAACTGATAACTGGCGGCTATTTAAAAAACAAGTGTCGAGGTGCGATAAAATTAGCACACCGGATATGCTTCCGGAAACCAAAACGAAGGTGGTCAACTGATACCACTTTCGAAGTAAGAGAATTTTCAGTCGCATGTGGCTTTAAAAAATCACATGGCCCTTAAAATATATTTACTGGTTGTATGTCAAGTAAATTTGCTTCAATGTATTTATTGCTTCAATGTATTTTTCAATTATTCATTACAATTTTTTAAAAAAATTAGGCACTATATATTTTATATTAATAATTAATTAATAACAAATATCTATAAAATTCTTAAAATGCATTAATGTAATAAAAAATTCTTAAATGCATTTTTCAATGAAATAAATGAAATTTACGAATTTACTTAAATATTTTTTAAAAAAAAATAATAATTATAAAAAAAAACTATAAATTAATGAATGAAAAAAAATATCAAAATTAAAAGATGAAATATTTCGTTCGGTCCCATTTATCGTCAAGAAAAATCATCCAACATAATATCTATCCAGAAATCTATCTACCTAATTTTGTCCTTATGTACACTCTTAAAACAAAAGAGTGAAATCCACTCCAGTAGGAGAAGTGCATTTAAGACACTGGAAAGGAGTGAATATTAAATCAGACTGAGTAAAAATCACTCGTTTGGAGTGATCCTGCCGGAGGTTTAACACACAAAGGATCCACTCCAAAAGGAGTAGTGCATTTTCCAGACTGGAGGAGTGAAAATCAATCAGACTGAGTTAAAATCGCTCGTTCGTTTTTAGAGGGTAAGCGGTGTTGTATCCCACTGTTTTATTTTCCTCTTTTTAGAAAATGAACTATACCTACTTAAAAGCTAATGAAAACTGACTCACACACATAAGTTTTTAAATTCATACTTAACAATATTTGGCCTTTAGCGTTTAGTAGTGACTAAGGCCCTGAATTGATGAAAGATATTCTAGGTTAGGTCTTGGGTTGTGCGTTTTCGCTTCGGAAAGTACCATAATCGGGTATGGCCATTTTTAGATTTCTTTTTTTTCCTTTGCAGCTGCGTGAAACCTCATAGTTGATTTAACTGCCGATAGGAACTCTCAAAGGCGCTATGTGCCTCCTAAATCTTAAAGGCAAAAAAAAAATCCAAAATGTACTATTGATATCAGAGGTTTTAACAGTGTATAACGAGAAAGAAAGAAAAGCATGCCTAATAAAAAAAAATCAATAGATATGTACATCTTGTTTTAAAATAAGCGTCAATCGCTATCTGTACGTCGCGTCGCTACTGTTTGAAATCCCACCTGTAGCATATCTAAAATAAGTTTCCGGAAACCATCTTAGAACGGGCGTAGTCTATTTTTAAAGTAAAAGATTATGATAGCAAGAGAAAGAAAACTTGCCTCGTTGCATTCGACATTTGGAACACAATCACAACACGTTTCAAGTTCTTCAACTGACGTAAGATTCGCGCAATTAGACGAGGATCAGACATTAGCCTTCAGCCTCAAAGTAATAATCACGTGGTACTTTAAAACAAATGGGGATTTTGAGATTAAGTCTTTGTCAGATTAAGTATAGTTAATCATAATAATGCATTGTAACTATCACATTAAAAAAAACTAATTAGTTTTCTTTTTAAATTTTGGCATATATTTGCGTAATGCAGCAAAGTCAAATTGACTCTTTCGGTAGAAAATAACATATTTATGCACAGATATCTACATTTCCAGATTGCATAGATTTCCTCATAATAATGCATAGTAACTATCACATTAGACAAACTAATTAGTTTTCTTTTAAATTTTAACATATATTTGCATAATGCATGATGCAGCATAGCCTAATCGACTCCTTCGGTAGAAAATAACATATTTATTTATGCACAGATATTTACATTTTATTATTATTATTTTAAATCCGTATATCCGCAAATTTTGCGTCATTTTCATAAGTAAAAAATTATTTCATTTTTCATAGTTAATAGTTCTTCACAACTATCACCGTTGATCAGCTTATCTTTTAAATCATAACATGAAAAGAATATCAATTAAAAATTTGTAGATATGGCTGGAAATAAAAATGTTTTTTCACTGAGATTTTTCCGGGAAATACTACTCTTCTATTGGTAGTATGTTAGGGAATCAGAGCATCTACATATTTATCATTAGAAGTTCCTTCAAACTTCAGATTGATTGGATTGCTATATACCTTCTGATGCTTTTGCTTTTATACAAAATTTATAAAAGAGGAAGAATCTGATCATCTTTTTAGTATAATTTCCTTTGGTTATCTCTACCATAAATTTAAATGTCCACTCATTAAAAAATAGTTGAATAGTCACAAATTACTTATATTGTGATGTGCAATAATAAAATGTTAGAGAAAATCGCAAATTCACAAACGCTAGCTGCCATAGACTTTAAGGTTTTAAAGTTATTGCATACATTGATATACACTCTTGAAACAAATGAGCGAATTTAACTCAATCTGAGTAATTTTCACTCATCCGGTCTTGAAAATGCACTTCTCCGAAAGGAGTGGATCCTTTGTGTGTTAAACCTCCAACAGGATCACTCCAAACGAGTGATTTTAACTCAGTCTGAGTTAATAGTCACTCCTTTTCCAGTGTCGAAAATGCACTTCTCCAACTGGAGTGGATTTCACTCTTTTGATTTAAGAGTGAGCTTTCCTACTGCTTCAAAAACAGTTTTATTGCTTTTTCTGGTCTAGTTTTCTATTTAATGATACGCACTTTTAAACCCTTAGCGATCGTATAATTGTCAAGAAGAAGGTCATAAACTTGTCTATTTTTTTAACTCAGGAAATTACATAAAAATATGTGTATGAACAATATTAGTATTCACTTTTAAGTTTTCATTAGTCTTAATCTTATTACCACTAAACATACCAGCCCGGAAATATTACGGGAGGGAGAAATGGAAGGCGAAACCTAACCCCGTCATTTTCAAGGAAGCGAGAAGGAACTTAAGGAAGGAGTTCAGATCGGTTATACTGAATATGGTATGTGTCGAGACGAGTGAAATTAACTCCTCTATTATCGGGAGTGGGTAGGTATCTAGAAGTGTGAATCTATTTATAGCTTGTGAAATGTCAATGGCCATTTGAGGTTTTCAGACATCTCGTCTTGTCTTGGGCTCTCCATAAAAGAAATAATTGGCTCAATTATTCCCTCTTCAAGTATGCTTCGGATTCATCACCTTTCAAAACGTGCAAACACAAAATTTCATTTTCTTATTTTCAAATCCATCGCAATACTTTTATAATTCATATGACATCATTTAACTATCATGTTTTGGTAATTGTACCGTTTTGTGCTTGAATAATTAATCTCTTTAGGACGAGACATATTTTTATTTTAGGACAACACAAACGTACAAGTCAAAACAGTAGAAGTGTTCTAAGATCTAGGACAAACGAAGTTAAGCTGTCTCATTCTCAGCAAGTTCTGACCAATATGTCACCAAGGCAACCACAAATTTTATATACATTCTTCAATTCACAGTTCAATTATGAAAGTCAGTCATTACGAAAGGTATTATTTTTCTGAGAAAGACACTTCACTACACTCTTAAAACAAAAGAGTGAAATCCACTCATAAAGGAGAAGTGCATTTTCGACACTGGAAAGGAGTGAAAATTAACTCAGACTGAGTTAAAACCACTCGTTTGGAGTGATCCTGTCGGAGTTTTAACTAAACAAAAGTGTGAAATCCACTCCAATAGGATAAGTGCATTTTCGACACTGAAAAGAGTGAAAATTAACTCAAACTGAGTTAAATTCACTCGTTTGTTTTAAGAATGTACGGTAATCGAAAGTAAAAATACATTAAAAAAACATTTTTCCGACAAATAACTAGATTCCTTTCGCACAGCAAAAATATTATTTATTGAAATACACAGCATAATTTGCAACAGGTTATCTTTTCCCACACTGCATCTAATCCCATATCACGAGCGTTGTGCTTCCCCGTCTCTCATTAGTAGGCTTTTCCCGCCATGGTCTTACGTGTATCGATCGAAAAACTCATTCACAGGGTATGAGGGTTGGATGACCTCTATATCTAAGCGTACTACTAACCCCTTATTGGAGAGCGTAAAATTTTTTGATTTATTATAGTTTGATATAATGTTGGTCTGGTTAGGTCAATGTTTGTTGAATAGATCGTTAGCGTTATATGAAGGAATGGGTTTTATAGACACTAACGGGAATTTTTTTTTTCGTTAGGAAATGTTTATTTTGTGGTACGATGCTAATTTGTGTTTATATAAACATAAATATTCAATTAAAAATTTGGCGTAATTTTTTGTATTTTTTTATGATGTTTGTATGGTTATGTCAATGCATTTTGAATAGACCGTTAGAATTATCTGAAGGAATTGGTTTTATGGACACTTTTGGCCAACAATTTGTATTTAGAGGTAGAAATGCGATTTTTTTTTACCGTGTTAATTTGTTTCTAGATTCAATCAAAAATCTATTGAAATTTTTTAAGGTTGTCATATTTCGCGACCTATTGTTAAATATAAAAAATACTTGCATATAGATAGAAAATATGAATCTTATGAATTTAACCAAATGGCCTGATGATAAAAATGACAGTAAATTTAATCTAATGAATAGAACTTTTATGGAAATTTTAATTTGCATGAGCGAAAATCTGAAATTCAGAGGTGTTATTTGACACCTTTAGTTTTTGAATTGCGAAATGCATACATATGAATGCAGTTACGTGAGTTGATTCTTACTGTTTAATGCAGATATATCGCTTAGATATCATTTTAAAATTATTTATAAATTGTTACTAAATGTTTGGATAGTTAATATAAAATACATGAACTGCACTTTTATTTACTTTTTCGAAGACGCATGAATTTTATGTGTGTCTTTAGTAACATTTTCAGTCAAAACTTGCTTGTTTTCCCTCATAACTAAACAAGAAAAATTTTACTTATGTATTTTTTCCCTTTTATCAATTTTATGTGTGTAACTGCACTTTTTTTTGATCAGCACATATTTCTGATTGCTTGTTTTTAAGCTTGTTTTGTTATTATACTGACATTTTTAAAATTAAATTGGATGTGTTTAAAAACAATAGAAAATAAATATTCTAGTACTCAAGGAGAACAAAAATACTAGATCTACAAACAGAGTCGATTAGCAGTGAAATAATTTTCAATAAGTAAAAATAAACTATGTATGGATTTATGTGACTCTATAAAATACTATCTAATTTCACCAATTAATTATTTCCGCTACATTACACCACTAATAATATTTCATCATCATTAATAATATATCCCAATAAAATATAATACCACAAGCTACCTAAGAAGTACAATTTCATTCAACTCCAATGGCCATTTCTCACGTAAATGGATATCAAACTAAATTCAATCGCAAAAAAAATGGGATTCTCAAATGGACTTGAAATTTGGGCCAAGTCCTTTTAGAATCTCATCAAGTCCATTTTAAGGAAAGCAGAAGCCTGTAGGGATATACTTCTATGGACTTGACGCTTTCTTAGATTAAGCTATTCAATTGAAGAAAGTACTTCCCTATCGAAGTGGATTAATATTATTCAGATGACATTGACCTTGAAATATGTCCTGAAGGTCATTCAAGGATTAGTAAGGAACATAGGAATTGTATCAAAAATGAGAAACAAGTTTGGCATACTGAAATAAATTGAAAAGTATTTCTTCCGCATATGACATTATTTATATAATGGTCTCAATGGTCCCAGATCAACTGAAGAGCTAAGTGGAAGAACGTGCTAAGTATCAAAAAGGTGAAAACGAGAAAATAAGCTTAAAGTTTTTAGTTAGCACTCAGATCTCTGCCGTGGGCAGGTAAACTGCAGTTATTGCAACAATGAATTGTGTCATTTTTGCTTTGAAATAATTAACGTTTTCCATTATACTTTCTTATTAGTTGGAGTAATTGAGTGTTTGCAACAATGGTCTAAGTCATTATAGAAGTTACTGAAGTTTATCTGCTCACGGCTGATCTGTTAAAAACTGTACTTTCAAACTGTAAAAAATTTATAAATTTAAACTTTATGAAAAGGGGAAAAATCTTTCCGATTAGAGAAGTTCGGAATATGTTCATTAACACAAAAATAATTTTTTCAAAAATGTCACTTAGCACGTTTTTCTACTATGATCTTCAACTGTGATTAAGGTGTTTTCAATTAATCGATATTGTTTTGATGGAACATATATAATTCAAGGTCATGCATGCTATGCATAGTAAATAATGAGTCTCATTATTTAAAATGATGTGTCAAAAACAAACTGCAGATAGAAACTAAAGACAGTAGACCAATTAATGGAAAACTTATGGAAATAATTAAATAACAACTAACCAGGTATTATTAAATTTTGACGTTCTAATTAAGCAGAAACGTTTTTCACAACAATGTATAATTTGCGTAGAGTATAAATAAATAGGCATTTATTTGCACATTTCTAAGGAATAATTACGATGAAAAAAAATCAGTGAAATAAAAAAACATTTACACTTAATTCACGAGCTCTCTTACAAAATTAGTTATTGCAAAAGTGACTATCAGACAATATTTTTTAATGAAAACATTTCTTAGAATGAGACACCTGATTGTAATTTTTTTTTAAATTTTATTCATTATCATAAGATTCGAGGATCATAAAAAATTAAATTTAAAAAATATATTCAAGAGATTTCATTTAAAAATATTTACATTCCAAAGAAATTTCGTAGCTTTACTTTTAGGTATAGCAAACGTTCCTGGATTTTTCAAATTTGCATTGCTTTTTGGGATTCTTAGATTTGCTCCTACATTTGCTGTAACGTTCCTTGTTTTTTCAGTGTGTAATTTATTTTTGATATATTGAACTATTTAGTTTTATAATGACAATATGAAATAAGTTTTAGAGTCGAATGAAATTATTGTAACAATTGGACTTTCGTTCAAATATGCTATGTTCAAAATTTTCTTTATCAAGAAATACCTTTTAATCGTAAAATCTGAAACTTTTATTGAAAAAAAGAGCTGATTTTTTTCATTTTATTAACTTTTCTATAGTTAACCAGAAACGTATGATCACAACAATGTAAATTTTGCGCAGAGCCTAAACTAACAGGCCATTTCTCTGAACATCCTCCTTTTTAATCTCAAATACTGCATATGAAATATACAAAGTAAAGAAATTAATTGCGTTGTGGTCGATACTCCTAAATAGAGATTTCGTGTTTTTACAGTGCATACAAATTACATATGGTCTACTGAAATACTTTGTATCACCATATCTGCATTAAATAACTACTCGATAAGATAAAATATCTTTTCTGTAAACCCTAAACGTCGAAACGCGCGTAAGCAAGATGCAGTTCAAATAAATAAGGATTAGTTAAGAATGTAATCCAAAATCAAGGAGAACTGCATTAATCGTACTTTATACACGTGTGCTTGAAATAATTTCCTATGTACGTAAAAATGTAGTGTTGTTTTGAAGCTATTGAGGACTCATGTGCTCCGTCATACGTCCTAAACTACATTTCTCGCATTACATTATCGACATATTTGACGTCCGATTGTGTAAGGATAATTAAATATACAAAGAGTGAACTTGTTTTTTTGCAAGAAATTTGAATTTAAACTCAATAAATAAAACCATAAACATTTAAAATTACGTGTCAGTGGTAAATGGTTTTTAAATATAATTTTTTAAGCTATGCGTCTTCTTGTAAATTCCCCAGTTGCCTGTATTCCACAGATGTACTTTATAGGTTTGAGTTTTCTACTAGTTATGAAGTATCTTCTTCATAAGTCTCACTCCTAAAAATAAGATAGGCCCGAGCAGCCAAGTAAGTAAGGTGCTGGACTTCAGTCCTAGATAAGTGTAAAATTTTGTCTAACTTTCCATACTTAATAGTTAACTGCTTTAATATAAGGAATTAAATGTTTCATTTTAAACTATTATTTATACAACAAAACGCAAGTTTGTATTAAAAGATAACTTCACTAACTATAATCTCTTATAGTAATGCAAACCTATTTCAAAGGAACATGGATCAATTCAGTTGTAATTATTTGCAAAGAATTTAATTAGTTAGTATAGACATATATTTTCAGACTTGTGTGCTTGGTCAGAGACCCGCTTATAAACCCTCGTCAAGTGAGACAGACAAAACACACACACGCACATACGCGACAGATGCTGCCATCTATCGCGCGCCACCTCCACAATTAAGACATGTCCCTGAAGGGGAGGGGAATAGTCTCCAGAGACATGTACCCCCGTGGGAAACAGCGCAGTGACCGCCCACAGGACTTTCGGACCCGACAGATTTAACGAGCATGTACTCAGCATATACTCGACAAACACAAACATACATGCCATATTGGGATTCGAGCCCGAACCCAGGAGCTCCAAAGGCTAGCTCCTTAACCATTGCGCCGGGTCGGCAAAGAGTTTTGTTTCGAAACAAACTTAATCTTCTCTTTTGAAAAAAAAAGTATTGAATCAAAACAAATAACAAAAATATGCACGAAATAGATGTATAAAGAAATTTTCATTTGAATAAGAGTCAAATGTACTCGTCGAGGAATATTAATTTTATCGAAGCCTTTTCTGTTCTTCCGGTGGGTGTCGCAAATCATATTTAAAAGAAAAGTTTGCTTAAGAACGGATGTACAAAAACATTGCTTAATTGTTTCTATAGAATTATAGTAATGTAATTGAAGTAATTAAAATATTGAAAGTAAATTGTTGAGAAATTTTGCTGAACTGTTAGCGAGAAATATTGGGCAATATATAAAATAAACAATCTGAGGAAAAAACAAACGCATAAACCGGATGAGAGGACATCAGTTTTTTTCTAGCAAGACATTTTATTTTTTTTATCAAGTTTTAAGATTTTATTATTTTATTTACTAGTAAAGTAAAAATATAAATTTAACAAAATAACTAAAATTTGTAAATTTAAAATGTTGAGTAGGTTTTTTTAAACTTAATATATTTTTAAAGGTTGTTTTATATTTTAAGAGGTAAGATAATTTTTTAACGCAAGTACAAAAAATAAGCGCTTTTGCCAATTTTTTTTACCCTTTAGATAGAAGGTTTTAGATAATACAGTAAATACACCCAGAAAAAACCTCAACTATTCCAATAGCAAACTATTCTTGCAACAAAAAACATCACTTTTTAAATATTTATATTTCATAAAATTTATGATCTAAATCACCGATCCGGCAACACAACGGTTAGAGAGCTAGCCTTTGGAGCTTCTGGGTTCGGATTCGAATCCTGGTAAGGCAAGGATGTTTGTGTTTGTCAATATATGTTTTTATTTGCCTATGTGTTTGTGACGTCCTTTCTATGTGTCTCTTGTGTCTGTGTCACTTCTGGCGAGTGGTGTAACGGGCTATAAAGCCTATGCTCTTCCCTAGCTTCTAGAGGGCGCATTCCAAGTTATGTTATGATCTAAATCCAGGTTTATTTATTCATAAATGAAAAGGGTAGAAATGGGTAGAATAAACGCCATAAGAACAATGAGCTCGGTTTAAGAGTATTAATTTTTTTAGTGCGTTACATAAGTGCTAATAAACAACGTAAATAGCATGCATGGGAAATTTTGCAAAAGTTTCTGAATAACAAATTTTTGTACCTTTTTGGTTCATATAGAAGATTCTAAGTTACAACTTTTTTTCTAAACAATGAGTAACACAATTGAGGCTTGTAATGAAAAATAAAATCATCAATTGACGATCTTAGTTGAAGAACATGTTAAGTGACAAAAATTTAAAAGCGAGAAAGTGTGTTTTAAAGCCTTTAGTTGCACTTAAATGATTTAAAATTGGTACTTGTAAACTGTGAAATATAAACTTAACTTTGAATGTATGAAAAAGAGGAAACTCATTATCTTAAAACGATGGAATAATAAAAATATGTTTATTAAATCAAAATAAATCTTTTAGCTTCCACACTACGGTTATAACGTAAAAAGTGGAAGGTTTTGCAATCGTTCTGTCCGTCACCCACTTTCACAGAACGAACTGCAAGTCTCACAAACAAGTGGGATACGTCATTTTGAAGCAAAATATCAGCTTACTAGGCTACATTCCAAATTTCATTAAAAAATTAAATTAGAAGTTTATTTAAAATTTAAATAACTAAAAATTTAATCTACATTGAAATAACATGCGAATCCCATTTTTATTAAATATTTTCACTTTTGCCATGACATCAAACGTACGAGAATCTTTATTTAAAATAAAAATAAAATTCTTGAAAACAATATTTATTTTTGTGTAATAATTCAATTTGGATTGTTGTAATAGCACAATAAAGATATATATTTTGATAGATATTTTCAAATATTTTTATGGTTCTTTGTATTTTTGGGAAGAAAGATACATAAAAAATTCGAAATTTGCATGAAAAATATGCAAATTTTCGCTTTTATTTTTAAAGCAACAATTTTACTAATTTATTTTTCGAAATGTAAACTTGTGACTGCAAAAAGATATTTATTAAAAAAAATTCATCAGTATTCTTCTAAGTTCAAAAAAATTAGCAAACGATAAAGATTAATTATCAAATCTGCAAAAGAAAATTAAAGAAAAAATTTTAGTTTTTGCTTATAAAAGTTTGAATTAGAACTAGATAAAGGCCCTGTTTGGCGAATTTCTTTTTTAGGTGTCAGTGTGTTTCTTGTTGAGCGTAAAATGTTGTGTGGAAGCGGTGTAAGTGACAGATTCTGTAACAAACCAACTTGGTTTTTTTTTTGTTTTTTGTTTTTTCAAAATGTCACTTAGAATGCTCTTCCTTCAAGCTCTTAAATTGTCTGATGATCTACGTATGTCATACGTGCGTGTTTTTGATCATCCTCGTAACATTGTACAACAATGCAAGGTAATTTCACGAAACTCAATGTTGTCGTAGACCTCTCATGCAAGACATTGTACCGAGTAGTTATTGTCTACTTTTTGTTTAAATAAGGAGACGGGTTTCTTATAATACTTACCTAATACTCCTAAAAATATTTAAACACTCAATCCTAAGTTCCTAACAATCGAAATACAATCTAAAGTACGTACCTAACCTATTTTAAAGCAGTTTAAAATTAACCTACAAATCTTAAAAGTTTCATCAAATGATAAATAAAAAATATTAATAATAACTTATTTTACAAAAATACCAAAAACTAAATAAAAATATTATTCATTATATTAAAACATTCCGCAGCAATAAGTACAAAACACTAAGTACATCTATAACAAGTAAATGATTGACACCTTTTTTGAATTTCTTTAAAAACATGTTATGTACAAACAAAACTTTAATACTTAAATTTTTTTTAATATTTTAAGCTCACGTAAGTTATCCATATCTTTTGACAACAAGTTTTTATTTTTTGTTAAAGCATAACTGAAGTAGCATAATTGACTTAAGCATCCTAAATTACAAAAAAAAGTTTATTTATAATTTATTTACCCAGATAAAAACCTTTTATTAAATAACTTCCGAACCCAACCTAACATTGATTTTCGTGCCCTAGCTTACTTTCATTTTTCACTGTCATATTCTTCTCATGTCATTTCGAAAAAACCAGGTAAAAATCGATCGTTACAGCCTCAACCTTAGCGAATAGAACATAATATCCTTCAAGCTAATATCCCCCTGATTGTTTCCCGATATACGTTTTGTCATTAAGACTACACCCAAAAAAACGTTAATATATATAAGCTCATTTTTTCATGACTGCAATATCCTGTATTAAGGTTTGGGATGGTTCTTGCATTACTCTTTAGAAAATAGGCATTGTTGTGTTATGGTATTATTGAATCTAGACAATGTTATAATAAGAAAGAATGTAGGCATTGTTATATCATTATAGAACATAGAAAGTGTTAAAATGTTATAGAAGGAAGACATTGTGATAAAGTTATAAAATCTAGACAATGTTATAATATTATAATAAAAGAAAGAATCTGTCTGTCTGTCTGTGTATATGTCTGTGTATCGCAAAAGACCTACTTAGACTGCTCTAAAAAATTCGAAATTTTTAATATAGATTCCTTTTACTACCTACGTGTGCACTTGAGGCTTAGTTTTTTTCATATTTGATTGTGACTTTTAATTAATATAATTAGATTTTTAAAAAAAAGTCATCCACGTGGGATTGCGGGACAATAACAGGGCTTGAAACTACATGGACCGGGCCGAAACGGGGGCTTGACGCCATCCTCTATTAGTTTGATTGATTGAGTTTGGTTGCGATATGCGCTCGCCCTAATTCTGCTTCATCCTCTATGAGTGTTTGCTTTTTTAAGTGTGCATGCTTCAGCACGAATTTAATTTTGTTTTGATTTTGAGTGTATTTTCACAAGTAAGCATGCCTCTAAAAGGAAGCAATGCGAAGTTAACCGGTTCCCAGTATGGCTGGACCATAATCCTAGTAATATTATAGAATGTAGGCTTCTTATAGCATTGTGCAATATAGTCATTGATATAACATTATAGAATATGAACAATGTTATAACATTATAGAATATAGAGAATGCTATAACATTATAGAATAATGACAATGTTATAACGTTATGGATTATAGACAATGCTATAGCAGGATATCTTGCCATTATATTCAAGTACATATTTTTTTAAATTTTTAGATTAGTTGTTTATGCATCGCAGTGCAATGCAATGTAGCAATACAGCATTTCACTACAAACGAAGAATTTTATTTAATTTCAAGCATATTCTTCCTATACGTTATAATTTTTTTAGAAAGCTGTTCTCATTGTAATGTTTTTGTATTCGTTTATTTCTATCTTAGAGGTACAAATGAATTCAACATGATGTGTGAAAAACAGAAATATTAATAAATACGTCTATATTACAAGATAATAAATATAACTTTATATCATCCCTACACTATAAATAGAAATGATAAATTAGAAAAACTTTACAGTTATAAAAGTTAAAATCAATTCTGAAAGCACATTTCGACTGTCATCTCAACGTCATTCACTTTTGAATGTAACATGACTTCACATTTTTTTGTATGTTAAACTATTGTTAGTAGTTTATTTCAATCCAAGTATTTTTTTTAACTCTAATATTTTGACAAACACGAATGACGTCGTGCTTATTTTGCTTAATAAAAAAACAATCAACAATTTAAAATGCTATTTATAATATTCTAATTAATATTCTACTCAGAAACAAATCTACAGTATTTGTTTTTCTACACATATTTCTTTATTACTATCTTAGTGCTGCGAATGAATTCATAATTATGTATGGATAACAGAAATATTAGTATATGCTTCTGTATCTTAATATAATAGATAACAAAAAATTAGATAAAAACCTTACAGTTATCAGCATTAAAATCAAAATTTGAAAAGTGGAATTTCATATATAATCTCTTACGTCAAATAATTTTGAATGTAAGATAACTTTACAGTTTTGAGCTTTAAACTATTGTTAGCATTTTATTTCAATCAAACTAAACGCTCCCCGACAATTTAAAATCCCACCAATTACATTTCATTAATATTCTACTCAGCCACAAATGCACCATTTTCCTTTACATACACCCCCCCCCCCCGTTCACCCCTCTACACATAATATTCGATCGGTGGGCGCGTGAGGCAGTAAAAGTTACCTGATGCAACAGTATTAATCAATTTCAATCTCTTGTTATATCGACGTACGGCGCCTGTTTACAGAGCATTTCTAGCTATTTGCGAGTGATTGCCCCAATCCTTAGAGATACTATGGATTATTTATATCAGCCGAGGTATTGTTTTATAATGTATGCCTTTTTACACGTGTGACAAGATTGATAAAAAAATAAATTACATCGTTATAAAACAAATTGAAAGGCAAAAAAAATAAAAGAGAGAGAGAGAGAGAGATTTGTCCTCATGGCATATTTTTTTTTTTTTTTTTTTTTTTTTTGAAAATAGTTTTTGATACTAGCATAAATATTTAATTATCTTTAAAACTAATGATTGGATAAGTAGATAATATTTCATTTCATTCTTTCGTTGGATTCTTTTGATGATGGTAAATTCAATTGGACGAAAACACCAATGAAAGGGCAGGATACTATATCCTCAGTTATACTTTGAAGAATGTTAGTTTTTCAATGAAAGCCTTCATCAGCATACAATCATTAAAATAAGTCCAGTCAACATCAATATGTAAACTTATATAAAAAAGGAAACAAAATCTTTGCGTTTTTTTTTTAAAGAGTTTGAAAAAGTAGCATATTTACAAATTCATGTGAAAAAATTTCGCTTTCGTTTGTGAACAGGTTTTTTTTCTTTTAATCTTACCTAAACTTATGTTTATGAAAGTACAGAGCCCGACTTACAAGTTTAGGGGCCCAGGGCATGAACAAATTTGGGGCACGCAAAACATATCTCGATAAAATATTTGCATGTATTTTTCTGTTACAGTGTTTACCAAAAAAAAATTTAAAAAAAAAATAGGCGGAGTAATTAGCTTGAAATCATGCTTATCCTCCCAAAATAACTATTTTTTTTTTGTGAATAGATTTATTCAGAGTTTAAACACAATTTCATAGTCAACGTTTGTTCAATTGATTATTTTTTTTCCATACTTCATATTTATAAAGTTTGAGACAGTTGTATTGAGCATAAATGTTCCTGAAGACAATTTGGGGGCCCCTTCAAAGTAGGGTCCCTGGGCAAGTGCCCCGTTTGCATCAGGTCCTGATGCGAACAGTATTAGGATGCTTGTACTAAAATAACAAGTAGGGAATCATAATTAAATTTGCAGATAATGTTGTCATTTATTCCACATTACTATAGTTGAATAATGTAGAAGATATTTTTGAGGACCAAATTCAACAATAACTTGAATTTGAATTAAGTTTAATCTGTGAAATATCATTTTAAATAGTAGTAGTAGTTGGTTAAATTGTAGTTAATAATGTAACTGGAAGAGCGTAGAAACGCATCTAAAACTTTACCTGGGTAAAAATCTACCCCGGTTTGTAGCAGTAAAATATACACAGCAATCTTGTTTTACAAAACTAGAAACAACAACAACAAAAATATCACTTACGATCAACACAAAGGTACCCAAGAACTCTGCGATAAACTCCCGCACCCACAAATTTCGAATTCGAAGCTTTTTCAGAAAGGGATAGGGCATGACATCACCCATGGCAGACGATATCAGAGAGAGAATAGAATAAACTCCGCGTTCTCCCAAAGAATGATGCTGGAGGAAAACGTTCGAAAAAGCCGGCGTGGATTTGAGCGAGGGGTGCCGTAGGGATGCTGTGAGTGGAGGGTTGCAGCATTTGGCGGGTTGTCGTTTGATGGGGGTATGTTATTGGTTTTCGTCCGAGAAAATTTCTTTTTAAAAATGTGGTAGAGGCAGGTGTGGTTTTTACAGTTTAAAACGGTAATTTTTTTTTACCGGGAAACCTGTAATTTTTTTTACAGGAAAACTGTAATTTTAATTGGGAGAAACTGTTATTCTAGCAGAGAGAAACTGTTATATTAGACTGTTGTTAAACTGTTATATTAGACTGTTGTTAAACTGTTAAATTAGTATTGGATATTTTATTTTAGCAAGGAGAAACTTTTAAATTAACAGTTTCTCTCTGTTAAAATTACAGTTTTCGTGTACAGTTCTCCTACAAAAAAATACAGTTTTAAACTGTAAAAAACAGTTATAAACTGGCGTCACAGTTGACAGTTTTTAACTGTTAAAAACAGCAGTTTTTTTACAGTGTAAGTGTGCAACTTTTTTAATTATTTTTTTTCTTAACAAAAAAAATACTGATTTGCTTCAAAATTGGAGCTTCATTACCGTTAGTTATGGTGTGTATAAAAATGATAGTGTGGATTTTATTCAAAACCAAAAGAGTTATACTTAAATATATAAATGGTTTTCCATAATAATCTCCCCTCCACTATGTCTCAAAATATCATTTATTTTCAATCGACAAAACTCGGGAGAAAGCTATTAACAGCATCCATATTTGAGATTGGTATGTAATTTCCAAGAAATATAACAATATATAATAATAATACAACATAAATATTTCAAAATCGAAATTTTAATGAACCAGTTTGAATGAATATTCTGAATAAAAGAGAGAAATATTTAATTTCATTAAAATTTTGAAGTGCTGAGATCTAAATAGACAATATTGCGCCAAAATTTTAGTTTTAGTCTGCTTTTTTCACGGACATTTTTTCAATGAAAATTTCGTATATCCTCAGTATGACCTAAATGGATACATGATCTTGAAAAGCATACGGGTATTTATAACTTTGAATCAAAAGCTAGAACAATAACTTCTGATGAAATTCACCTTGTTGACAGAATAAACAAGGTTGTGATTTCAATAAGCAAAATGAAAAGAAGGCTCAGTTGGATTAAACCTTTCAATCCCAGTGATGCCATTTGGCATCATCATGCTTCTGATTATAATTTTTTAAAAATAATAAGGCTGGCATATATAGGGGTTAATAAAAAATATTTTCTTTTTTAAAAAAGTTGACGAATGATGTGCTTTTTGTTATCATAAATGACTATAGACGATCAGAAAAAAAATCTAAAATGACGATCCCAAATTGTCATTGGGACTAAAAGGGTGAAACTGTGTAGTGGCCTATGGCCTATAGGCAATGGATTTTGACGAGGTCCGAATTTAATTTAATTGATGTTTACAAATGGTAAAAATATATAAATATGGAAGAATATTTCATCGTAAATAAGGAGTTTGTACTTTTCCGACCATATAAAATGAAGCATATGTCTGCATTGTTTTCTTTCTTTTGCCTTGCATACAAATGATATCTGCAAAAATTTAAGAATTAATGGCCAATTTTTTTAATTTTCAAAATATTGTAACGTCAAATGATTAATGTGATAAGTTTCGCTTTCATTTTTTACATAAAAAAATTACATCATTATTCTTAAAACTGTAAAGAAATTTAGCAAACGATAAAGACTATTAATTAAATCTGCGAAATAAGATCAATGAAAATAGCTAATTTTGTTGCTTAAAAGTTTAAATTGGAACTAGCTGAAGGCCCTGTTTGGCGAATCTCTTTGTAAGGTGTGTAAATAGTGTATTTCATGTTGAGCAGAAATGTTGTGTGTAAGCTGTTTAAGTGACAGATTCTATTACATTCATAGTTATGCTGAAGTGAAATCGTGCGTAAAACTTATAAGGTATTTCAAGTACGCAAACTACGTTTTGAAATATATAAAAATCATACTTTATTGTGGAAAAACTCTCAACGAAAAACAACTTTAACGGGACTTTTTTGACTTGAGCTTCCTAAAATCATAAAACGACAGAAGTACTAAAATTATACATTGAAGCCTTCTGATTAGTGATTGTGTCATATTATACAATCCAACGAGCTTATAATAGGGGTAGAGCGGCTAATGGCAACCATACCGTGGAACCAACATGAAGAGAATTCCTCCTAGGGTCACGTGATTGCATCTCCTACTACGAGCAGGCTGTGTATGTATTTTGCTATGGCAATCGGTATAGGAAAGGTTCGTGATATTCGCAGCAGCTAAATTATTGCAAAAATGGTTGTTTCTTGTTGTGCTTTTAACTGCAACGAAGTTCATAAGAAAAGAGGAAGTATTATATATATAATTTTAGAAAGCTTGATTTGGCTCATTTTTCACAAAATTAGTTGAATGAAGTGAATAGTGTGTTCTTAAGTTTTCTTACACACGTTGCACACAACACATTTGTATATATTTTTTACAAATATGCATAAAAATATCCTAGCCGTTAATAAATTTAAGTGAAGTGTTTATCAAATGACCTACATAATCAGTAGGTCTAACGCAACATTAATCCAACCAAAAAAACATTCCAAAACAAAGACAAAATGTTTTGAAATTCGGCGCTATTTTTTCAAAAAGCGCCAAACGGCACGATAACTTGCCAAATATACTTCCCTTTCTCATAGTCACGTGGTAAACCACGTGACTGTATGAGAAATTATCTGAGTGCCACCGGCTCCGTAGTAGAAACCTTCCCTAGGCCGCTCTACCCCTATTATAAGCTCGTTGATACAATCCTATGATGTATTTGTAAATTAGTTCACAGTCATAGAATATCACGTACCGCCGTAAACTTCTATCTAAGGTAACCGTTTCATGTGACGCAAATAAAAATAAAAACTTTAAAATTGAGAAAAATCTACCTATCATTGATTTACAATTCAGAATCATCATTAGATGTAAATGAGCACCTTATTGCCTGCTGTAGTCAGTGGAACTGTTTTACGTCTTGAATGGCAACAGTTCGGCAGGAATGAAACTAAGGTCTTGATTGGTTAATCAGCCAAGTGAGCGGAGCTCAACGTGTCATAACACCAATCACCGAAACCCCCACCGAAATACAGAAATGAAAGCAGGAAGGATCTACGTCATGTAAATCACGCTAATTCAGATAGGTAGGGTTGGTAGATGTATATTCCGGCTTGTGTGCTTGATCAGAGACCCGCTTATAAACCTTCTTCAAGTAAAAGACAGACACAGAAAGAATTTCACTGACACAGAGTGAGAAATAACACTCAGTGTGAAGGCGGGAATCGAAACCTCACAAGGTACAGTGCGCAGACTGTTAGCATAGGCAGCTATCTTAACCACTAGGCCATCCGGGCCGCAGCTAGTTCAGAATGAAACGGCTGGAGATCTAGTATCAAGCAGATAGCTGCAGTTTTATTCGTACATTAGTTAGGTAGGTGGATACAGCTGGGGGGAAAAAACGCTCCACCCTACATTTTTCGGCTGCTATTTGAGGGAGCTGATTGTTCTAACCAAATATAACAATTCAGCCAAAAATATTAACTTTTTTTCAAAAGGTTAAAAAATTAGAATATTTGTTTTTCACAAAATAAGTAAACGAATATTTAAAAATTCAATATCAAAAGTCTTAGGTAGAAAATGTATGTCAACAAATTGGGGGTTATTTATTAACATATTGCAGATTGCGAGATAAAGTTAGCTTTAAATATTTCATTTTTAAGCAGAAGAAATTAGTCTGAATTACTTGAGCTTAAAATTCCTAGTTTTGATATTTTCTAGGATTTTCAATCCTTTCCTCAAAGTTTTCATGAATCTAAAAAATTCTAAAAAATTTCCATTCTAGAGTTCAAAGGCCCTAAAAAATAATATTTTGTATTAGTAGTTTTTCATTGCACTAAGAAAAATAAATCTATTTACAGGACTTTCCATACCTGTGGGGAAAAAAATCACGACGATTTTTTCATAATCCTGGAAAATAAAACCAATATCTTTTAGTCTCTAGAAACCGTAAGAAAACCTTGTAAAAGTCAACAAAAATTAAATATTTACTTTAAGTAATATTTAATTTCAGGTAGGCGAATACCCAAAATTCTAAAAATTTTACTATTACTTTAAAATTTTCCAAATTCGGCATACTGATTTTAAATATAATGAATAATACTATTTAGGCATTTTTTTTTAATTTTAAATATAATTTATTTATTTTAAACGGTGTTTTTCTACTTAAAAAAGAGGTTTATGCTAACAAGTCTACCACATTAAATTTTCATCCTATAAACATTAATTATGTGTTAAATTCTTCGTTTTGAACTGATGCATGCAATGACCCTCTAGAGTTACATACAAACTACAAGAAAAGAAGTTATTAAGAAAAATGTTATAAATTAACCACACAAAAAAGGAATTTTTTCGATTCACTTACACTCGGACATTTTTTAAAAAAAAGTTGTATATTTACACAAGATGTTAGAGGTTCATGGCACAGATATAGATTGAAATAGCATCTGTAAAAAATATCAGGTAAATTAATGTAAAACTTTTTATTCTACAAGTGTTAGCGTAAACTTCTTTTTTTAGTTGAAAAACACCGTTTAAAACAAATCAATTATATTTAAATACAAAAAATTGCCCAAAAAGCATTGTTCATTATATTTGAAATCACTATACCAAATTTGGAAAAGATTAAAGTAATAGTAAAAATTTTAGAATTTTGGGAACCTACCTTAAGTCCAAAAGATTTTTAAAAAAAGAACAGGGTAGAAACGTCGAGGGTCGGGTCAAATATGCAATTTGGTCTAGAATTAGTTTATACTTGTAGTAAAAGCCCAAGCATCAAAAAAAGTAAATTTCTTATGCGGAAAAATCTAGAAAATGAATCATAGAAATATGGTGGGGCCGCCTGCCGGTGCAAAGGAGAGATGATTTTTTACCTCGTCATCTGAACGGATGGACCAACTCGAAAAAGGTTACTCCAACTAACAAGTGCTACAATGGCGTTTATTAATAAACACTTCTCCAAAAGGACATAACATTTCATTTAAAAAATAGTAATATAATTTAAACACTCATCAAGCATAGGAAGTGTCAGATTCTTGAGTGGTTTTATCTAGCAATTGGTCTTTTAAGTCATCAAGTTGTAGTGGCGCTCTCTGTCGTTGCAAAGGAGAAATATTTTTAGCCTACTTTTCTTTTTTTTTTAATTCGAAGAATTAAAAAAAATAAAAAAGTAGGTATTGACATGCGGTCGATGTCCGTCCGTCCGTCTGTCTGTCTGTCTGTCCGTCTGTCCGTCCGTACCCCCCTTCCAAAATCGGTTCTATCCATCCGATCTTAAAAATTCTTTTTTTGTTAGAAAGCTATGACCTCAGAGACCCGACTTTCATACTTTTTGTCCGTCTGTCTGTACGAACGGACGGACATAAATCTACTATTTGTCGACGAATTTCCCATTGAATTAGCATTGACATTCAATTTCGAGTCATTTAAATCGCTGAATTTAACTACAAATGCTACGGAAAAGTGATATACGTCAAAAAATCCAGCGTATCGAAATGAGAATATATTGAAAATTTCAGAAAAGAATTCGAATTCTAAGTACTTCAATTACTTAAAAAACTTTAACATTTAATGCTCATTTAAAAAGCATAGGAAGCCATTTTTAGCCTACTTTTCTATTTTTTTTAATTCGAAGAATTAAAAAAAATGAAAAAGTAGGTATTGACATGCGGTCGATGTCCGTCCGTCCGTCCGTCTGTCCGTCCGTCTGTCCGTCCGTACCCCCTTTCCAAAATCAGTTCTATCAATCCGATCTTAAAAATTCTTTTTTTATTAGAAAGGTATTACCTCGGACACCCAACTTTCATACTTTTTGTCCGTCTGTCTGTACGATAGGACGGACATAAATCTACTATTTGACGACGAACTTCCCATTGAATTAGCATTGAAATTCAATTTCGAGTCATTTAAATCGCTGAATTTAACTACAAATGCTACGGACAAGTGAGTAACATCAAAAAATTCAGCGCATCGAAATGAGAATACATTGAAAATTTCAGAAAAGAATTCGAATTCGAAGCACTTCAATTATTTAAAAAACTTCAACATTTAATGCTCATTTAAAAAGCATAGGAGGCCATTTTTATTAGAATTAAATAACCATTGCCATCGCAACAATTGCTTGAGAAACTTTAATTCTTTTAGACAATAAATTAAAATAAATTTATTTTTGAGACATCGATCAATTTAAGATGACGTCAAATATATAGTTCACTACGAGATCTTTGTATGTTGATATAAATTGTTTTCATTCTATTTAAAAGCGTGGAATATTACATATTTATTCTTTGAAATACAAATTTTTGCAAACGATTTAAGTTATAATTATTTAATTTTCGAAATAAAATAAATGAAACTAGCCGAATTTAGCAAGTAAATGTTTATTGAGGAGTAGTTTTTTGGTTTTTGTTCTACGAAAAATTAAATATTTATTTATAACTGCAAATGAAGCTGTGTTTAGTGAAAGATGCTGTGTTTAGTTAGATGCTGCGTTTAGTGAAATTTATTTTCAATTTAATGTGGAAAAACGGTTGTTGATGTCACTTACTGTTACGAACCTAGTTTTTTTCAAGATAAGAATTTTAGTAAGTATTTAAGTAACAGGAAAGTAGGCTATTTTAGTTCTTTAAGAACTTCTTGTATTAGAAATAAATCACCATTGCCATGGCAACAATCGCTTGAGAAACTTTAATTCTTTTAGACAATGAATTAAAATAAATTTATTTTTGCGACATCGATCAGTTTGAAATGACGTCAAATATATTTCACTTCAAGATTCTGTATGTAGGTAAGCAATGTTTTCATTCTATTCAAAAGAGAAAAATATTACATATTTATTCTTTGAAATATAATTTTTTGCAAACGATTTAAGTAATAATTATTTAATTCTCGAAATAAAATAAATGAAACTAGCTGAATTTAGCTGGTAAATGTTTAATATAGAATTAATGCTGTGTTTGGCGCCTTTTTACCTGTTATACACAACTGTTGTTTGGAAGCAGGTTAAGTGACAGATTCTGTTACAAACCTACTTTATTTACATTTATTATTTTAAGTGCATTTTGGAATAGTTTTATGGTTTTTTTTTCTACGAAAAATTAAATATTTATTTATAACTGCAAATAAATCATGCGGAAGATAAGTAATATTTATTTTATTGGTGACAGAAAATAAATGAAAATAATGGCTTTACGAAGTTGAAATTATAGCTAGATGCTGTGGTTAGTGAAATTTATTCTTTTGTATATAAATTTAATGTAGAAACGGTTGTTGATTAGGGTGAATCGAAAAAACCAAGTTTTTTATATCAAATTTGTAATAGTGCGGAAAAGTTGCCTTATGTTATTGTTAGTATCTGTGCAAAATTTTATTGATCTGAGTTAATATCTTCAGTTGCCTCTGAGACCATTAGTTATGCAAAATTCCTTAATTTCATTTTTTTTCTTAAAAATTATGAAATTGGAATCTTTAATTTTAATAGTGCGGAAAAGTTACCTTATATTATTGTTAGTATGTGTGGAAAATTTTGTTGATCTGAGTTAATATCTTTACTTGCCTCTTGAGACCATTAATTTTGCAAAATTAGCTAATTTTATCGTTTTTTCAATATATATATTTTTAAATATTAAGAAATTGAATTTTTAAGTCTTACCAGTGCCGAAAAATTGCCATATTGCTTCTTAGAGCGTGTGCAAATTTTTATTGATGTTGATTAGTTTCTTCAGTTGCCTCTGAGACCATTAATTATGCAAAATTCGCTAATTTGGCCAGATATGCAGCCCCCAAAGGCAACTGAAGAAATTAATCAACATCAATAAAAATTTGCACACGCTCTAAGGAGTAATATGGCAATTATTTGGCACTGGTAAGATTTAAAAATTCAATTTCTTAATTTAAAAAAAATATTTATTGAAAAAACGAAAAAATTAGCGAATTTTGCATAATTAATGGTCTCAAAAGGCAACTAAAGATATTAACTCAGATCAACAAAATTTTCCACACATACTAACAATAATATAAGGTAACTTTTCCTCACTATTAAAATTAAAGATTCCAATTTCATAATTTTTAAGAAAAAAAATGAAATTAAGGAATTTTGCATAACTAATGGTCTGAGAGGCAACTGAAGATATTAACTCAGATCAATAAAATTTTGCACATGTACTAACAATAACATAAGGCAACTTTTCCGCACTATTACAAATTCGATATCAAAAACTTGGTTTTTTCGATACACCCTATTGTTGATGTCACTTACTGTAACGATCCTAGTTTTTTCAAGATAAGAATTTTAGTAAGTATTTAAGTAACAGGAAAGTAGGCTATTTTAGTTCTTTTAGAACTTCTTGTTTTACCTCAGCAAATCAGAACACACTAACAAAAAACAATAATAACCTATTTTAAAAATTAGTAGTGTAATTAAAACATAATAAAGGAGCCGTTTATCCAGCATTTATTTATAGATTGATACTATAGCGAGATTACACACACGTGAAAGAAGCTGTAATTTGTAAATTCATGATCATTACTAATATTTGAGTTGCCGATTAGAATATATAATAGATCAATTAAAATAATAAAGATTTGGCTTTAAAAAAAGGAAAAATATTGCAATCAGATGGTTTTCTGTTAATAACGTATATTATTTCAAAGATATACCCTCACAATATATCTTGAATATAACTAAATTAAATTTAAAGTGCATTAGTTTAATTTTTTTTAAATTGTTTTATATCGTGAAAAAAATAAATAACCTTCGAGAAGAAGATTCGACTATTGTCATGAGATACATGAAAGCAGTTATTATTTAGAATTCAAATTATTTCTCAAAAACTAAGATTTCAGATAATTTCTATTAGCTCAGTTAAATCAATAAAGATTCAGGTTTTTTTAATATTTGAATAAAAAATTAAGACAGATTCAGTTAGTGTACTATAATCTTAAATTAGTCTTCAATAAAAAAAATATCAATTCGTTTGGAATGGCCAAGAAAGTCACAGATATAGACTGGAACACTCATGACATCTACGAAAACGGAGTCAGCTCCAGCAGGATCGTCACAAGATCTCAGACGGCATTCCTGAGGGTCGGGAATTCCAAATCGAACCTCGACTTGCTCGCCAACCCAAGAAAGCACCAGCCTCCCGGCCAACCTCACTTGATGGAAGTGATGAAGGGACAGTATGGAGCCATACCGAGGACCATAATCACCAGGAGCACCGGAAAATACATCAAGGTGGACAAAGATCTTGTTCAAAAGCTGGATGTCTACAAGAAGTACGATCCTCCGAAAGAAAAGAAAGCTGATGTGAAAGAAGAAAAGGCTGATGTAAAAGAAGAGAGAGCTTAGTAATTAATATTTTGAGTTAGTCATAAGTATAATCTCTAAGCAGATCTTCAATTAAAACTAAATCAACTCTAAACTTAAATTTAACCAATTATGTCGGACAAGAAAACCAATAAAGAGGACAAGAAAGACGCAGATAAAGACTGGAAAAAGGCAGACATTTACGGCAGTGGGGTTAGTACCAACAAGATCGTCACAAGGTCTCAGACTGCCTTCCTGAGGGTCGGGAATTCGAAATCGAACCTCGACTTGTTCGCCAACCCAAGTAAGCACCAGCCTCCCGGCCAACCTCACTTGATGGAAGTGATGAAGGGACAGTATGGAGCCATACCGAGGACCATAATCACCAGGAGCATCGGAAAATACATCGAGGTGGACAAGGATCTTGTCCAAAAGCTGGATGTCTACAAGAAGTACAATCCTCCAAAAGAAGAGAAACCTGATGTAAAAGAAGAAAAGGCTGCAGAATAATAGGATCAAAAGTTGGAAGAAAGACTTATTGGCAAAATAAAAGCAAAGAATTATCGTACAAGAGCGTTTGTATTTTTGTTATGAAATTTCTTCTTATGATACGTTGGCCGGTCTGGGTACTGCTTACGTATTATGGCCGTTCTCGATTTGGCGACTTTTCTTTTGTAGCCAAGTAGCACAAAAACGTACTTAAATTGGTAAGCATTCCAGTTCAACTCAATAGATGTTTACATCAATCTTGTTGCTACAGCAACTCTGTGTTTCCTTTTTCACGAACACCAGAGTCGCCAAATAGCATTCCTGCCATAATACGCTAGCTGTTCAGAAATTTTTACCATATTGGGCATATAAAATGTTTTCTTCAACATAACGCAAATCGATACCGGCCATATCATAGCTTTCATTAAACATCCATTCAACTGAATTGTAAAGCCCCTAGAATTTGTCTCATATATATAATAAGATAATATACCGACAGGGTAACCAATGAATGATAAACAAAGACCGTACCATACTTTTCTATCAAAATAAAATAATAAAAAAAGCGTTGCAAATAAAGAAAGTACAACCCTAAAGCCAAATTCTGGACGCCCCGGTGGCGCTATCGTTAGGATGCTAGCCTTTGGAGCTGGTGGGGTAGGGGTCAAATCCCGGTCAGGCATGGATGTTTGTGACCGTCAATAAATATTGTTATTTGTCTATGTGTTTGTGGTGTCCTTTCTTTGTGTGTCTCCTTGTGCTTTTAAAAACTCTTTCTGTGTGTCTGCCCCACTTGACGAAAGCTTATAAGCGGTTCTCTGAAAAAGCACACAAGCTGGAATATATATGTACAGCTGCGGAAATAAAAAAAGGTACCACTAGTGATTATTTCAGCCATTGGTCACCCTATAGAATCGGACCTTTTTGAGATTGTGAACAATTAACGTTCTGAGTTAATTGCATGACACAAACTTTCCATAAGGGGCCGTCTTCATATTAAAAATGTTACGAACTTTGAAATTTCCAATAGCAACACCCAATTTTAATAACTTAGAAATGTTAAGCACTCTCGAAAACCCTTAAATCTAAGTTTTTGTTACATTTGAATGAATATTCGATGAGTTATTCAATCGAATCGCTTGTGGATCTTTTGGGGACCATCTTTAAATGACAAGCAAGCATGCATGCAAGGCCGTCTTTATTTATCAATTACACTTGTAATCTTATACACATTCCCCTAAAGGGTAATCAAAAAATATTTTGGGATTTACTCAGCAAATTATGAATAATTTTTTTTAAAAATTGGGATTTCGCTTAAACTTCCTGTCTTGAATTTATTTCTGTAAAAATATGAAGGGGTTTCTATTCATATTTTTTAAAAAAATTAATATAATAATTATTAAAAAATATAAAAATTGTTTTAAATACCCCAATATTGAATGCATTTTGTTTGGGTTATTATAATTTCTTTTCAGTAAAAAATTCGTTTCATTATCTTAATAATTTATAGATTGGGATAGTTTTTTATGTGCAACTCATTTAACATTACGGGACCTAAACTTTGCACGTCTCTAACTCCCCTAATAATGCTTAAAAACTAACAAAATTTGGCATTTCGTATTAACATAGGTAATAGATTTGAAATATGGACTCAAAAAGGGGTGTTACTATTGGAAATTTTAAAGTTAGTAACATTTTTAATATGAAGATGACCCCTTATGCAAAATTTGTGTCATGCAATTAACTCAGAATGTTAATTGTTTACAATTTCAAAAAGGTCCGATTCTATAGGTTGACTAACGGCAGAAATAATCACTAGTGGTACTTTTTTTATTTCCGCAGCTGTACCTACCATACCATACCATGCCAAATTCTATCAAATAAAAGAATGCGTAGGATGAGAAAAGTTATAGAATGGGCGTGTTATAAACCTACCATATCAGTATAGACGGATAATTTATGGCAAAAATAATGAAGAAATAAATCGACTTAAACACGGAGAACACCAGGACAGACGCCTTTGTCTAGGACTTTCGTCTTTTGACGCCCTTGTGTTTCTAAGCATTAAAAAAGTTTTACAATGGGAATTTTTTAGATGATGTACCACTCCTATTTTCATTTTTCTCCGTACTGAGATTTCATTGGTTGCTTAGGTTTCACTCTAAAAAAATGATTCGAACAATCAACCAGCACAACAAGAAGTTGGCAATTAAAGAATTTAATAGGTAAAATAATCTTAGAAACCTTAATTTCGAATATCATAACAAAAGTGATTTCAGACAAAAAAAAAATGTAAATACCACTTGAGCTGTTGCCTTTCACGACGTAAAACCACCCCATTATATCATGAACATTTCAAAAGAATTTTTAAAATGCTAAAAAAATTTTCCAAATATTACACATAGGAATTTCTGAAATACAAGGAAATGGTTCTGAACATTACAAGTACCGTATAACTGCATCTCACATACAGATACGCTTCTAAAATTTTTTACAAGTACAAAAATTGTCAACCAACAAGCAAGAGGCCCTGCGAGGTTGGTACAATTCAATTCTAATCAATTTATTAAATTTCCAAATTTCTTTGAATGTTATTAAGAATCAGAAGAAAAGCTGTCAGATTACGGGATTAGTTGAGTTAATACAGTTTTGATGAGGGATGTTAAATAATTTATATGATTCCGTTTACTATAGCCAACTTAAACTTAATTTTTTTTAGTTTTGTCATGTTTGTGGTAGGGGAGCTAGTTAAGAAATTCATAGGAACATATAATTCCTAAGAGAAATGTTGGAATGCTGTTTATTTGAAACTTTTGAACATTGATTTTTACTTTAAGCAAAACTTAAAGACATTCAAGTATTTTCAAAGAAGCTACACAGGAAAAAGTTTATTGGTACACTAATACACTAATTTAAAAATATTTTAATATATATAATATACTCAAAATATTTTAATCTATTTACAATCACAATAGCTGAAATTGTAGTTGAAAATATAAACATGCAAATAGAAAACATACATAATACTGATTAATAATACTGAATGATTAATCATAATAGTTACATCACAATAATTGATTACGGAAATTTTTTAAAGTATACATTTAACTCAAACTAGAAGTTTTGAATAAATAAAGTTTAATATAAAATCCTAAATTATTTTGACTTCTAAACTAATTTATTAAAATTCTAGAAAAATCTAAAATAAATTTCTTATTGATTTAATAAACACACTATTTAACAAAGTAATAGTTAAAGTAATTTGTAATTAAGAAGATTTGATAATTATTAATTTATTTTCAATAAATATCTGTTAGCGTATCATGGGTAAATTACTTAAAAGTGGATTAAATGTTTACATCAAAATTCTCCTTATATATCCAAAAATATTATACAAAACACAAGTACAAATACAATATATTTGATAACTCTACACAATTAACTTTATTAACAGCAATTTGCCGAGCAATTAACAGATTAAGGGAAAATGGTCGCTCTAGATTGCGGGTAAAATACTTAAAAGTGGGATTATAGAGACCTTTTTTGAAAAAACCATTTGTATAAATATTCAATGCAGCCGGAGAAATGTGACAGAGAAAATAGTTTTTCTCAAAAATTGGATCAACATTAAGGCTTGAGTTTTGAGACCCCCAGTCCAGAGGGCCCATTCCCCCTTAACACAAAATAAAATGCAGTGAACACATGCGCCCTCCTTAAAAAGGTTTAGAAATTTTAAAATTATAATCAAACATGAAATAGTACAATAAAAAATTAGTAGGTATAAAATAATTTTTTATATTAGGTACACCTCAATTTCACACACAAAAAAAAACACTTTAAATGGTGTCTTAATTTTTAAATCAAGTCGAAATCATCTTTGGTAAGGTCCGATAATATTCTCCTTTACTAAAATAAATAAAACGCAAAAATTATGAAACGCAAAAGTTTTTTAAAAAGTTAAATGAAAAAGTATTTAAAACAACAATTAGTGGCAAAAAAACAGTTAACATTAAAAAAGTAGTACCAGAACAAATGAAACCTAATTGTACAGTAAAATTACATAAAGTTTAAAAATCTCCTTTTTTGCTTTATAAATAGGAACACTATATAGTAGAGTAAACTGTAGTAACCATTATTTAACGATAAAATAATCAAAATTACTATACATGCATAACAAAGCATTTAAAAAACTAACTTCCACCGGTACATACATTCCATCATTAAATATACAGGGTGTCCGTAAAAGAATGTCCGTGTTTCAAATTGTAGTAGTACCAGCTGTAATCGTTAGTTGTATTTGAAAGTGACGAATACGATAATAATAACTACAACAGAGTCCCACCCTTACCCCATGATTTATAAGCCCTGAAAGGTAGAATTGCACAGGCTGTTGCTTCCATTACTCAAGACTTGCTGCAGACAGTATGGAAAGAATTGCATTTTCGTTTGGATATGTGCCGTATCACTAAAGACGCACACATTGAGCACTTAAAGAAAAAACTAGCTTAGTTTTCCTTCAATTTCATGCATGATATATTTAGATTTATGTATGATTATATTTAGCAAAAAACAAACTCCTGCAATATACCATTAAAACTCGTACATTCTCTTACGAACACCCTGTATACAAAACATCAATATCACAAAATATACTTTTAAACAGACGAAGGAACATAAAATATCCATTGTGCGTATGACATTAAACATTAACAACTTCAGTAAAACTCGCATTAAGTTTGCAGTATAGAAATGTTCTACGAGAAAAAGGGTAACTAGTTCTCATTTTTGAGTGCGAGAATCGACTAAAAAAAGGTTTTTCACATTCAATTAACCAATTTATTCATTACTTCAATGCATATTTTTATTAGTTTTTGCTTCAGTTAGAATGAAATATAATTAACTCTTTCCTTTGATTTTGACGTAAAAGGGCGCGCGAATATCAGGGTGAACGTAACGCAAAGGAGCGACCAATCAGAGCAGGCAACATTTCGGCGCCAGCAGCGTTGTTTACTCCGGCTAGAACTTTTCAATACTGCAAACTTAAGTTGTGTTTTGTATATACATTCCTTCAACAAGTATATACTACAAATATATACAAAACATCAACATTACAAAATGTACTTTAACTTTTAATCACACAAAGGGACATAAAATAGCCATTGTGCGTATAACATAAAAAAGTAGAAAGATTAAAACACTTTTTATATATAAAGTTTTTAATTATGATTCTTACAATTAAATTTAGATTTAAAATGTTAAATTACAATACAATTTTGCATTTAATTTTTTTTTTTAATTTTAACTCGAATGAAATGTATCCAACAAATGATAAGATGTAATTATGATATAATAGTGTTATTTTTTTTATTTATTTTATTTAAAATATTAAAAACTGATTTATTACTAAATATTTCTTTCACCCTCTTTAATTTTTTTACATTACATTTATGTATATATTTCTTGAAAATATATAAAATAAGGGCTTCATGAAAAGACCATTTTTATGGTTTACAAAGCTTTCTGCAATTTTTTAACACATCCAAGTTAGCCGAAAACCTAGACATAATATCAATTACAACAGCATTACTTTAGCAAGCGAAAGTTAGAGAAAATTTAAAAATATATTGCTCTAGATAAACAAAATAACAAAAAATACATGCATAATAAATGAATTTTATATAATTGAAATTAAAGGCTACAGCTCCAGTAACGGTAACACACTGCAAAAAAATTGCTAATTTTACAGAAAATTAACACTTACTTACAGAAAAATTTTCTTTCTGTATAAATAAACTGTTTCCTAAAACAAGTTTTTAATTGTGTACAGTCTATTTATTGGTCTGCAACCGAAAAGACATTCGAACTTATTGTGTTAACTCTGCGTTTCGAATTAGCTTGTTTGGAAGAACGGTGGCAGGAAATCTGATAGTTCCATGGTTTGAATCCCGAAAGGGCACATTAAACCAGGCTCTACGTTCATATCTCTAGCCCACTTCTCAAACATTTCTTGCAATTCATTCACTAAAAAAAGAACAGTTACGGTTAGGTTAATGTGATTAACAAGTTACTATTACTGTACACTATTTTGACACGAACTGAAGAATACTATAGTTACCACCACCCTTATTTTAAACACTTTAGGGATGGAAAAATCAAACCGGTTTTTTTTTTACCTTCGGTCTTGACCGAAAAACCGTTTTTTTTATGAGGCCGGTCTGAACCGGAAACCGGTTTTGTGCGGGGGAAAACGTCTAAATACCGGAAATCAGTTTTTTCTAGGGTTACTGGAATATCTGCGTATGAGGGTTGCGACATGATGCTCTCACCTGATTGGCTGGAGCATAGCCATGCTCCAGAGATACGGCGCTGTTATTTTTTCCCCGTAGACATTACACGGTGACTCAGCGAAGCTCTAATAAATCGCATCTAAACGATATAATCAAAGGAACGTAACCATTATTTGTTATTGATTTTGTTTTTAATGATCTACATTCTTCAATATTTATTCTTTTTTGGATTAAAATTCTTAACGGTAAAGCTGTAATCCATGTTTTAATACCGGCGTGTGTCATTGCTATGGAATAAAAAAGCTGTTTAAACTCGGAAAAAAGGTATAAAGCTTTACTTTTTAATCTTTGTATTGTAAATTAAACATCATGTGGACTATTACATTTCTAAATATAGTATTTTTTATCATTATACTACCAGAAAATGAAATTTTTAATGTCGAAGCTAACAGGCGGTATTTGGCATGTCTTTGGCATGCGTTGGCGGAACAATAGTTGGCGGGGTAACGATAACAAACCGTAAATCAAAGTCATTGCTTACTTGAAAGTTGAAAACATTCTTATTTCTTCCAAACTAAGCAACAACATAATGTTTATATGTGTAAAACTGGAAAAATAACTAGTTTTGTTTTATTGGCGAGTTTGGCTGAGCGATAACGATTTTAGCATGGCTCACCTGCTAAGCTCCTTGTCGTTACCCTGAACAGCACACAGTGTATTGAAGGTACCCTAGTTTTTTCTCAAAAGCCTCCTTCGGCTTTTTTTATTAATTATATAATTTTAATTAAAAAAATTCAGTTTAGCACTTTGCGAACGACATCATAGATAGAAAATGGCAGGAATTATTATTTAAAAAAAAAAAAGGAAATAGAGATGAAATAATGCAAAGCTTAAAAAAATACTCAAAATGATTGGATATACCGGAATAAGAAAAGGGGATATTAAAATTGTAAATAATAAGTAAGTAACAATTAGGAAGAAACCTAGAACTTAGTTTCCAACAAAAACACTTCTTTAAACATTTAAAATTGACTGTGTAATTTTTTTTGTAATTCGAAAGTAAAGTTCAAAGTTTTTTCCATTGAAAAACCGGCTTCGTTAATAACCGGTTTTATAAAACCGCTTTTTAAGGTTCGGTAAAACTATTTTAATATTTTAATTAAGTTTCCATTAAAAAAAATAAGTATTTAAACTCTATTATGAACTTAAATTGTTGTTTAGAGGAGTTTGAAGCACTTTCTAGCATAAATGTCAATTAAAAGTTTTATATTATAGTTACCAAAAGAAGCTAACATTCCCAATGATTAATTTTACATTATGTTTTTTTTTGTTGCAATAATAGGGTAAAAACTGAGCACCAACATTGCATTAAATTAGGCGTGTTGTTTTCACTGGTTTAATTATGTAAATGCTTCAATGCAACTTTCACGCCTTGAGTGACTACAGTTCCACAAGAATGAAAATGAGGTCTATATTAGATAATCAACTAATGGGCGGAGCTTACCGCGTCAAACCCCCAATGAAATCCAGAATTGAAAGCAGGAATGATTTACGTCACGCGAAAGAGCTCATTACTTTTTTCGGCTAATATAATTGAAGAGTACAAGGGAAAAAACACTTGATTTCGTAGAAGGCTTTCTTCAATCGGACAATCGGGCATTGATAGCGAGAAATCGCCTAAACTAGTGTAAAGAAGTCGGTTACTCACTTTTTTTTTCGCGGCAACCCTGATTCACACTAGAGATCAGTGGAAACGAGTAACACGTTTGTACAGCGAATGAAAAACCAAAAGAAAAACCGTTTCCTGTCGCCAATGTCCTCCAAGCAGACACATAAGATAAGACTCCTAAAAAATTAAGTGGTTCTTCTCGTGTACTCTTCAATTGTTTTCTACATAAACGAGACAGAAAACAGCAGTGGACAAACGAAAAAATCACTTAAATGAGGTCTGAAATAGATAATAGAAATCTAGGAAAAAATGCATGAATATTTTGTAACTTTTAAAAAAGTTTTTAACGAAAACAAGAATGTATTTTTCAAATACTTTCTAGAAGGTTAATATATTTACCAAAATTATAATATGAAATACTCACATAAATTTATGCATGTACAGCATTGACAGTTCGGATTATTGAAACCAAGGCATCCAAAACTTGTCCTACCCAATGTTATATCATTCTCATCTAGCATACTGTAAAAAGTAGTAAAAAAATCAGTATTTCAGTTAACAGGGTTGCCACACTATTTAGTAAAAACAAACCAATGACTATTTAAGGACTTTTCAAGGATATATTTCTACATTTTTAAGGACTGTGTTGTATATTCAAAAATGCACCCAAATTCCACGATAGTTTTTTAAAATTAATTTAGAAAACGAAACGGGCTCTCTAACTTTCAAATGCACTTACATGTGTTATAAAATAACACTTTAGCTACCGAAAATTATCGTTACTTCGTTAACAATAAAAGTAACTGAGTTACAAATTAAAGTTACTTTCTGAAAATCTAACAACATTACTTCTAGTAGCCAAAAAAAAGTAACTGTTGCAAATGAATAACACGTTACTCCAATCCACGGAAAAAAGGTCACTTTTAAGATAAATTCATCGACCCTAAAAATTAAGGACTTTTAAGGTTGATAATGTTTTTCAAGCACTTTTAAGACTTTGAAAATCAATGGATTTTTTTCAGGCACTTTTCACGGTTTTCAAGGACTGTGGCAACCCTGAGTTATCCTTTTTAATATACTGGAAATATTTAAAATGTGAAGTTTACCTGACATTTTTAATACTTAATTTTACAGGGTTTTTTTTCTAAATCATTTCAACCTAACGAAAATGGGGTGTATATGTTGCACTCTAAGAGATATACAGATGTATTTAAACCCTAATTTACCATTACTTTATACTAAAACAAACATATATTTCGTTTTTGTTTAATTATGTTTTGAAGGTGATAAATAGTTTCAATGTTGTTTGTTGATATTATATGGTTTACTTATTTTTAACCCTCTGTGGAATAAGCAAATTGGATGAAGATTAGATTTGTTCTTACTGCATTATTTTTACATCAAAATTTGTAACTGTAAATTTGTAAATTTGATTTCTTAAATTTTTCAAAAAATTATATTTTCGTGGCAGTTGGTAATAAATGGCTCCATCATCCTCTAAATCTTAAAATTTAATAAAATTATATTAAAAAAAATATATATGTGTGATGAAGAAAAAACATGACAGTCAGGCGACGGATTTGTACGTTTATAATATCCCACAGAGTTGAGAACAATAATACATATTTTTTCCTCGAAATATACATTTGAATATACATAAATCTTGAAAACGAAAGGTAATGATTGTTGAGTTTTCGATGATTGGCGTTTAAAAGTGTAAGTAACTAAATGCTGTGTCTGGCTGAAATTTTGTGTGGAAGCAGTTCTATGCGATTTCTCTTCACAAACCTACATATTTTAATTAAAAATCACAATTAAAAAACTATATATTACTTATTTGCTCTCCATTCTTCGGGATCAGAGAACAGTTCTCCAAAGCCAATGATCCCGCTGGTGCTCCTAAAAATAAAAAAAGTTACTATTTCTTTTCAATATAATCTAGAAAACATAATTAATCATTTAGTTTCTGATAAATACAGGGCCTGACTTACCATAAGGCCCCTTGAATAGGGCCTCCATATGTTAAGGGCCCCTAAATTTTTTTTCTATCATTCCGGCAGTATTGAATATTTTTACGAAAGTAATCATGATAAATGCTATAGATTCCCAAAACGTCAATAAATTAAAAACAAATATCTGAATCTCCACTTTGTTTTTAGCTTGACTTTGTCTCATGTAATGACCTAACGTGATTGGTTCGATCGATGTTATAAGGAAGCCGATAGAATGGTAGCATTAGCAACAAAATTTGATACATCGACCAACTAGCACCATCATTATGAGCAATCTTACAGAAATAATTACATTAAGGGAGAATGGGCGCGCTGTATCGCGGGTCCCCAAAACAAAGTGCGTTTACAAAAATATTTTTATGTGATAAATGTAGCTGATTAACAGGTCCCGACAATCCCTTTTTTAGAAATTAGTTTGAATTTTTTTTTAAATTTTGAATAAATAATTTTACAAGTATGAGTATAAAAATGGGATTATAGATACCTGTAAGTTACCTACATTTATTATTATTTAAAAAACAGCTCGCAAAAATATTCAAAACAGCCGGGAAAATGTGGCAGAGAAAAATATTTTTTTTCCCATTTGAATAACATTGAGGCACTTGAGTTTGGAGAACCCCGGTCTTGCGCGCCCATGCCCCTATGCGCCCAGTCCCAAAATTTGTAGTGCCTATAGTCTGAGTTTTCCTAGGTTAGGCTCTGGATAAATCTATTGTTTATCCAGGGTTGCAACACTTTTTGGTAAAAAAAATTCAAGGACTATTTAAGGACTTTTCAAGGATATATTTCTATTTTCAAGGACTGTATATTCGAACAAGCAGCAACTAAATTTCACGATGTTTAAAATTCATTTATTAAACAAATAAGAGCTCTCTAACTTTCAAATGAACTTAAATATGTGTTATAAAATAACCTCTTAGTTATTAAAAATTTCATCAAAATCACATACTTTGCTTTCTTGAATTATACATAAACAATGAATCAAAAAGTGAAATAGGAACTGATTCACATTGAAAGAGTTTAAGTCAAAAAATTAAGGACTTTACAAGGTTGATAATTTTTTTCCAGCACTTTTAAGCACTTGAAAACCAAAGTTTTTATTTCAAGCACTTTTCAAGGTTTTCAAGGACCGTGGCAACCCTGTTTATCAATCATTTACCTCTAAATGTACTACTTCGAAAATGAATGCCTATGAAGAGGATAAGGGGTGAAGATTATAATATTTTAACACAAATATAAAGAATACCAACCTGAATTGGTTTATCTCTTCAATCTCTGGCACAGGCACGGATACTTGAGGATATAGGGATACTGGACTTAAAGGAAATTCTTGAGGAGAGATTTCAGATTGGATAATAATGTTTCTATCAGGGCACATGTTGCTATTGTTGTGTACTGGAGGAATTCTATTGTTGGTTCCTGGCAATTGGACTTTCTTGTGTGGTGTTAGATGCTCCTTCATTTGTCTTGCCTATTCAAAAGCCATTTGTATTTATTGATAACAACTTCTATTGATTATTTTATTTTTATTATTGTAATAAATATTTTTAATTTTAAAAAAATAATATTCTATCGAAATTAAGAAAATATTATTTCAACTTTTGTCTTTTTAATAAATAAGCGACCATCATAAGGCGTTTGAAAGCAAATAGAACAGAACTCTTCACTGCATCATTGCCTGTGAAGTCCAGTTATAAAAAAGTTAAGGGTTAGGAAATAATTTTATCTCACATAAATCAGACATGGCAACACCCGTATGTTATTAAATAAGATGAATTTTAAAAAAAATGCTGCCAAGATAAACTAGGTAAATTCCATTATTCATTATATTTGTATGTAAAGTTTAAAACTCTTTCGTAATCTAACTTCCAAAACTTTCACCGGAAATAAATACCTTTGTCTTTTTCTTCGATTTCGAAGATTTTGATGACATCGAATCAGACGGTGTCGTGGAGTAGTCATGAGCTTCCAAGAAGCTGGGAGCATTCTCCTAAACGGAAACAATAAAAATTAATTTTATTTTTATCCAATACGGAATATAGGACCCTTGTTAAATGTATTTTGGACATCGATCCGTTTTGTATGTAGCAGGTTTTTTTACAGTTTTTTTTTTTTTTTTTTGTAAGAATAAGCTTTTTAATGTTTTTTTTTTCTGATTATGACCTCTGAAAAAGTATTGAACTAAAATCAAACAAGAATTTTGTTGAAGCTCTGTGTGAAATAGCAAATTCTATTATATATTATTTTCATTAATGTGAAACTGTTGCCCATCAAGACATGAAACGTGTCCATTGAAACATTAACATAATTAAACCAGTGAAAAAAAACGTATAATTTAATGCGATGTTTGTGCACAGCTTCTTACTGATTCGTGCTAACAAAAAAGATAATTTTAAATTAATCATTGAGAATGTTTGTTTATTTTGGTATGCATAGTATAAAACTTTTAATTCATATTTATGCTAGAAAGTGCTTCAGTGTCGAAAATGCACTTATCCTATTGGAGTGGATTTCATTCTTTTTTTTTTAGTTAAAACTCCGACAAGATTACTCCAAACGAGCCATTTTAACTCAGTCTGAGTCAATTTTCACTCCTTTCCAGTGTCGAAAATGCACTTCTCCTGTATGAGTGGATTTCACTCTTTTGTTTTAAGAGTGTTTGATGGCTCTAGAGGACATTTTTCTCATTGCGTCTGTGTGAGTGCCAGATCGTAACCGGCGCGGTCTTTTAATTATGGGACCAATCACTGAACTTTTCGAACACATCTTGTAGAATCAAATATATTATCTCAAATAATGAAAAAAAATACAGAACTAATGTCCGAGATAAGAAAAACCTTTACCTCAGCATCAATTTCACTTGAGCTAGTATCATTTCCTTGTTTCTTTGAATCGTTAAGAAGCTGTGGTGGCACCGTTGGAACGGCTGGAGTAAAGGTCGTCTCTGTAGCCTTACTTATACCAGACTTGAGAGGCTAAATTATCAAATAATAAAACTGCGTAAAAGATAGAACTTGCAATTGAATCGGTGAGGGCAGAAACAACGTCAGTCACAAATTTCAAATTTTTCAGGAGGGAGAAAAAACGTTATAACTCCAACATTATTTCTGCACTCAACACTTGAAACAAACACCCTGTATTCAACAGACTAACGTAGTTTTTGCACCCAGCACGCATCTTGCCTTTCTGCGCTTATTTTCAATGAAAACGAGTTTTCGGATTTTTTTTACTGAAGTGGTTTCTGCACTCATCGATTCAATTAGTTTAATAATTTTGCAAATGCACCTTTTCGTTATATAATTTAATGTTAATTAATTATAATTCGGAGATACATACTTCAAATACACTTTTTTGTATTCTACACTGTCAGAAAAATTGGGTTATAAAACAAAATAGTTCTATTTTTTTCCAACAAAAAATTATGTTTTCTGAATTTGCTAAATTTTACTGCAAAACCACATCTCAATTTGTCAAAAGACACATTTCCTCTAAAACTTAAAAGAGATAAAATTTCAATTTTGAACCACTTATAATTTGATATTGGTGGTTTAGTGTGGCCCACTGTGTGGGCAAGATTTCTTAGCCTTTTGTGATGGATAAAAAAATACGAAAAGTATGAATATCCACATGGATACTCATACTTAAAACATCATTTACATAAGACTTACTTCACTTTAAATATCCTGTATGAGAAATACAGCTACACTCCTTGCCAAGCTAAGTTGGGTAAATTTAAATATGCTACGGAGAAGATCCTTCCGAGCATGTAAAGAGTTCCATAAATTATTTGTGAATCCGTCCAGAAAACATGTTTAAAGTATTAATTTCGTTGAAGGTCCAACAGATTTGAATTTATTTTTTTAAATGTCAATCTTATCAGAGTGAAAAGTGTATTTTGGTTAAATTGCATTCAGATAATCATGCATCTAAATATTACGTAACAAGAGTTTCCAACTAACGGACCAATCGCGCTTTTCTCTCTGCGTTTTTACCCAAATTCTGTTGGCACGGAGTGTATATAAACCCGTTATCTGATTGTCAGATTTTCCAGAAACACACATAGCTTTTTTAAATTAAATATATTTTATAGTTTCATTACATTTAACTTAAAGAACGGAGTTGTTTTTTAAAACAATCCAATACAAGAACATATTTTTTAAAGTTAATTATTTGGTTTAATAGCTTTTTGCTTATCCCTCAGAGCATGGCATTAAAATGACTACACTACATAACATTGGAATTCAAATTTTAGGCCAATTTTTTTAAAATTATGTTTCTATAATAGAACTGTATTAAACACTCCTCCAATCTTTAAGTTTTCAAATGTAATAAAATTAAAAAATACAAATTAAAATAAAATTGATAAAACAAAAAAAAAGATAATATAAAGGGTGCATTGCACTCCCAAGAATAGTATTTGTAAATACTTTGGTTTGCATAAAAATTAAAACATACCTGCACATAAGTTGTTCGTCTTCTTCTTATGCCAAGTAAATTATGCAATTGTCCTTTGCAAATATTCTGGGCCTGTAAAGAAAATTAAAAAGACAAAGAAAATTAAAGTCAGTTGTTATTGGGAAAGCAAAGCACTTTTTCTATAAGAACAGTTATAGTTGGAAAACCTAAATATTGAAATTTTTCACGATCATAATTTAAATTTGCTCAACTATTTGAACTATTGACTTTACTTTAATATGATTTCTAAAGGTAAACTTACAATGTGCAAACAAATTTAGAAATTTATATTCTTAAACAAAGTTCATGGTCAAAAATATAAATTTTAGCAGATTGAATGAAAAAATCTTCTTAAAAACCATTAAAAAAGTGCATGTGTTACACAATATAATTGTTTAAAATTGATTTTAATTAAATGTTTTTTTAATTTAAAATACCTCGGCAAAAAGCAATTCCCTTTGCTTTTCGGATCTTGTGGTTGTCTTTCTCTTCTTGAGAGGAGGCGGCGAAACTTCCTGAATTTTTATCAAAATTAAAATTTAAAAGCAGTATTTAGAAATGAAACACATACATAAAAGGCTATAAAAGTTCTATCAAATAAATTAGGGAAAATTATAAAAGCGTGACTTATTTTACCCCAGTACTGAACTATTTTGCCCCACCTCCATGGGGTAAAATAGGTCAAAAGCATCCCTTTTTCAAACACATTTATCAAGATCAAAAACTCTTTTTTAAAGAAGAATTTCACTTCAAATGTTATAAGAAAAGTGCATTTGCATATCCTAAATATTTTTTATACCGGTTGAAGTGATATTTTTATTGATTTGGAGGTGCGAATGCAAAATATGATGTTTGTTTTACCTATATTGTCATGACCCTATAAATTGACTGCATTTGCACCTTCATAAATAATGTTTTTTAAAAGCTACAAGGCCAAAAACTACAAGTTGGGTCATGCTTCCCAGGTTCCCCCAACAATATTTTCAAGCAACTATTCCGAGTTAGAATTTCATACTAAATTATTGGACTTAATTTTTAATTTATTTTGTTTCTATGTATTTAGTATTATAATATTTTTAGGTCAAAACTATCATTCCCTTCTCGCAAACAGTCCCAAAATTTACTTTCTCAATAATTAAAAAATCTTTTTTTACATTAATAAATACATAAGTTTTAAACTTTATCTTAAATTAACTATCACAAGACATGATTGTAACCAGGGCCTCTTCTTCCACAAGACCCGTTAGGCCCGTACATAGGGCTCCTAAATTTCAGTTTCTATTATGCAAAAGACTGTAAATCCACAAAACATCAGTAAACTATAAAAAAAATATGATACAATTTTAACTGAGAAATTGACCTAACGTGATTGTTTTGATCGATGTTTTTAAGGAAGCCTTTAAAACTGTAGCAAAATTTTGCAAATAAGTCATATAGCACCTTCATTACTGGAAATCATACACAAAATTTTCCGTAAAGGGACCCCAAAATAGATGGTGCCTACAGTCTGAGATTGCCCTGATTGTAACAGTATTAATTAAAGGTATTATAAAAAGTAGAACTTCTTACCACCTCGTCTTCTATGAGTGCAACGTCAGAACTTTGTACTAGATGATTAGTGTTGGATGAAACTGGTAAATTTTCCTGCAGAAGTATTATATGTCATTCAACAAATATTTATAATAATAAACCATTAAACATTCATATACTGCACATACAACAAATTGTCTTGAAATTTATGGTTTTCAAAAAATTTAGTTAGTCTCATAAGTTTAATTTGTTTCATTAAAACTCGTGCAACTTGAAAATATCTTTTCCTTCTTCACCCTCTGAGAAATGCAGAAATCCCGTATTCCCGTACTTTGTTTTAAATATTAATTTAAAAAAAATTTCTAATTTGAAGTATAGAGGAATATTTGTAATCATCTGCACAAAATTATAGTTTAAAAAAATTTAAGAATTGTTATTTTCAATTGAATAATTAATTTTTGCCAAGCAATGAAAACGCAATGGAAACTTACCTGTGAAGGGTTTTTAGGATCGGCAATGATTTTATCAACTGCCTCTTCTATAAGCTCTTGTTTTACCTCCTTAGTCTAAAACAGCAATAAAAATATTTATAAAAATTAATATCAATACAAACCGTAAATAAAAAATTTTAAACCATAACTAAGCTTAGTAACTTTTAATTCTTGTTCTGAATATTATTTATACTTGTTTTATTTGTGTCAATTTTTAAGCCAGTTTTAGCAGCAGGAACAACCATACAACATGTTGTTGATCTCAGCAAATGTAAAATCAAAACGAATACAACAACTTCATATTTGAAATCTAAAACTTATATAATATACTTAATTATTTACTTTCAAAATCACCTTAATATTGATTTTAAAGCAACAGCTGCATGTTTGTTAATGATATAGTAAACTACGTTAGCTTCATTACGAAATATTTAACAGCAAAGTTAGTCGAACTTTCGGGATTTAATGATAATGTATACCTATTTCAAAACTTACAATTTCTGGATGCCTATGTTGTGATTCTGCTTTAGAAATGTTTGTAATACTACAATCATCTTCTTTTTCTTTCAAAACAATCTTGAAAAAATATAGAACACGCAATTTTAGAAATGAACACTTTTCGACGGAAAATCACAGTTAAAAATAACTTTTTCCTTCAAATTTGTTTTTAAGTTAATAGTATAGTGCTACAAATTACAAAAGCAATAATGACATCTTCCACATTTTCGACAGTTTCGGAAATTGGGTGTGAAATAATTCCTTTTAAGGGGTCATAGGAGTCTTAAAAATGTGCACAAAGAAGGTACTACAACTACAAAGTATAGCTGATCTTTCATGTAATTATTTAAAAACAAATTTAAGTCTTTGTACATATTTGTACAATATAAAGTCATTTTCTTGGTCATTTTTTCAATTTTGACCTCAAAATTTGCCGCGCAAGCCTAATCCCAATGTGTTCAAATAGCTTTATGTTTAATATCATTTATTTTAGTTTTGGCTTAAGTTTCATAAATTTTAAAGTTTGTTTTATATTAAATAAATCTTGTAGAATTACATATAAAAAATTATACTTAAATATTGAGTAGTTAAAAAATTACATGAAAGATCAAACTCTGCTTTGTAGTACCTTCTTTGCACATTTTTAAGACTCCTATGACCCCTTAAAGGAGTAGAATTAAAAATAAAAATATTTGTGTGTTCCTTGGGAAACCTGTTAATTCATAAAGAAGATAACCAAAGGCTCAACCCTAACGATTGGGAAAAAATCATGCAAAATAGATAAATTTTAAAAAAAATGGCTTAAGATAATATAATTATTCTATCATATATTATTTATTATCAATTGTATTTATTACATTATTAATTATAATCAATATTATGAAATTATCAAAAGTTATGATCATAAATTATTTGTTGGGGTAAATTAAAAAAAAAAAACAGACTAAAATTGCCAACGAGTTTCTTTCGGAGCCTGTCTTGAAACATCTTATGATATGCTGATAACTAAAATAGCTCGAATTTTCGATATCCACACTCTAAAAAATGAATGCTCAAAAACGACGAAAATTTCCTTAATTTTGACGACTCCGTTACTGGCAAATGTTCCGAGTTTTCGTTTCCTCAAAGTGAGGAAATTTAAATCATCATTTTTATGAGGATTTGAATGTCGTCTAATCTAAAGAAATATTTCGTCATTTTTGAGCATGTGAGTTCAACAATGAGATTCAGTTTCCTCAAAATCAAGATACAGAATCGTCAAATCACGATCGTAAAAGTGAGGATTCACGTTTACTCTGAAGTCTTGTGATAGTTTGACGAAACAATCCTCAAAATTAACGAAATGAGGCTTGATGATTCATGAATCATCAAAAATGAAAGTGTTATTTCTGAGAGTGCAGTACGCAGCTACTATGAATGAACATGACATGATGTATATCTTATATATACTACTAGAAGCTTACCTGCTCTTTATTTGATGGGGGAGGAGTTAGAAATAAAGACTCATCGGGCTTTGTTTCTTTTTTTATTTCTTCTTTCTATACAAATTTTTTGGAAAAATTATAAAAATTAGCACTTACTTAAAATATAAATATATTTCACTTCAAGTTATCTGTTTGAATACTTAAGTTCTAAATCTATGCTTTTTGTGATATTCATGATTAACTCATGCCTCTCTTATTACTTCATTCTTTTTTTTTTAAAAACACGAAAAAATTATGAATATTCCATTGACACATGCTAAACTAAAATTTAAACACATTTCCTCAGTACGTTTATCTGTTCGATCACTAAGTTTTAATATTATTAAGAATCTATTTTTAAATGGATCTGGTTTTAATGGTAGGTTCTTCAAAGCCAATTTTTAACATGTATTTAAATAAATATGATAATTCCAAAAATTGTCTGTAATAATTCAAAATCTCATTGCTTTAAATCTGAGAATATAAATTAGTAAAAAGAGCCGATATAGGCTAGGCGCTTTTTGGCAAGTAAAAATAACTGCCTTAAGTTTGTTTTATCTTCTATCTTTCTATATTTTGAAATGAAATAGCAACTAAAATCATAAACTTTTCATTTATTTCGGAAATCAAATTACAATGCTGTTCACTAGAATTTTTTTTTTTAATTACGAACTTAGATCAAATTTCAAACACTAAAGACCATTAAATTCTTCTAATGGAACGGAAACTAAAGAGATTGTTAGAATATTGCACTTTATTCTTAGCTAAGTATACGATTAAAAGTTTAGAAGTATACATACAGCCAGTCATGTAATAGTTTTTTTTAAATAATTAACAACAAACTAATTTAAATATTCTGCCTGATTAGTAAAACATCTATAACAAATCATTCCTTTGCATTGGTTTGGTTAATTGAAAAATTTAACTGATTTCGATACAATTGTTTGAAAAACCTTCACTATTTTTTTTAAATACTTTTTATACAAAACTTTAAATTAACAATTTCTCTTATTTATTTATGTCGGTTTAGAAAGATAACATCATAGGCTTTTACTGCAACTCTTTTATTCTCAATTTACTCAAATTCAAATTCATGGTTACAGGGTTGCCACATTTTTTGGTAAAAAAAATCAAGGACAATTTAAGGACTTTTCAAGGATATATTTCTTCATTGGAGGACAATATTCTAATTCTAACAAGCAGCATGATAATTTCATGATAGCTTTTAAAACATTCATTTAGTAAACGACTAAGAGCTCTCTAATTTTCAAATGAACTTAAATATGTGTTAGAAAATAACCATTTAGTTATTTAAAATATCAATCTTAAATCCCTTGCTTTGCTTTCCTGGATTATACATTTATACATACAATAAATCAAAAAATAAAATAGGAATTGATTCACATTGGAGAAGTGCTTTTAAATAAGCCAAAATTAACACTTCAAGATAAATTTGTCAGGCCAAAAATTAAGGACTTTTCAAGGTGGATAATGTTTTTCAAGACCTAAAAAATCACTATTTTTTTCAAGCACTTTTCAATGTAAACAAGGCAACCCTGTGATTAGCGACATTACAGCTTGTTTCACGATTAAATTTCTCCATATTGATTTTAAACCATATCTCCATATTGTTCCGACACAAGTCGTTTGTAGGAACGTCGTAGCGAGGAACAATAAACAAAAAATTTCTATTGTATAAATAACATGAAATTGCCTTATAGTGGTGTTAAATTTGTCGTTATGATGAAGTTGAAAGATTCTACAGAATTAATTTGACACATCCCACAGCGACAGTACAATGAAATGTGAAAATCAATGTGATTACCTCGATCTTTAAGGCTTTTGTCGTTTTCTTTGAATAACTTCGTTTTTGGGAACACTTCTTGTAAGACTTTGTTTTCAGACTCCTAAAATATATTTTTTATAAACTATTAACTATTTTTTCATTAAAATTTTCCATTTATATTTTCAAATATTAAATTATCCAATGAAAGCAAAAAAAAAAAACGATTAATATTTTTTTATTATTTTGGGTACCAAACCACAAACTACAATGACCGAGGATGTACTTTAACCCACGCTAGATTTCGTTTATTACTCCCCAATATAAATACACTTATACAATAAATCTAAGAATTTTTATAAATAGCATACTTGAAGCTCCTTGTGTAGGCTAAAAATGCCACAATCTAAGGTACGTTAAAAAGTTTCGGTTTGGTGCAGCCTTATTTTCTGTAAGGATAATTTAAAATACCAAGGCATTAAGCTAGAAGGGAAACTGGAGTGAAGTGTTAGCGAGCCGAAAACCCACTCACACCCTTTTGAGCGAACCGGGCAGAAAAGGACTATTTTCCCTACACTTGTATGCATTGCTTGCATGAGAACCCTCTACCATATTGACTTGGGCTCCTAAATGTATTTTAACATTTTTAGTTCGACATAAATTAAGAACTGGAAGGCGAAGACCAAAGACAGGCGGCTTTGGAGTCGTATTGTAAGAGAGGCCATGATCCAGCATGGACTGTAGTGCCGGGGAGTTAGTTTTTAGTTCGACAACTGTTTTGAGTCTGATTTAGATCAGTAGCACAGATGTATTTTAATGATTGAATACACCAACCTCTTTGAGGGCTTATAATCAGGATCGCTGCCATCCTGATCTTCATCGGAATGGTACATAGAGGCCACAACTTTGGTCTTCCTAGATACCTTTTTCGACCCGGGCTCTTTTTTAGGAAAGTAGGGCCTGTTTGAGTTACCTTCCATTGGTTCTTCCTTTTTCATAGTCGTTGGGGGAAATCCTAAATAAAATCCGGATTCTTTGTCTGTAAGTTATGTTTAAAATCAGTGGTAAAAAGGTGGAGAAAAACTTGGGGGAATTCTCCTACAATTAGGATTGCAGTTGCATTTACTAGTTTGACAGGTATTCACTTATTTTACTATTTTCCTCTTGTCCTAAATAAGTTAATATAAATAGCTTAATTAACAAAAATTTCAATTCAGTTACATGAAAAATAGGTCTGGTACGTTGCATTTTAGAGGTGATGCACGAAACAATCTGCAACTGATAGTTTGGCTAAATAAGAACAACTTAAAATATAGAAAGGTTTAATATTACGATTAATGAAAAAATTAAAAATAATAAATAAATTTTACGAACCTTTGATTCGGTACAATTTGTAGCCGACTTTATTACATCTCAGTTCTTCAATTTTGTCTTTAACTGTCCTCAAGGCGGCACGCATGCGTTGTTTGGAAAGAACCAGCTCAATATCTGTCTTTGGCTCCGACCTGCCCTTCATCCGGTCCCATGCCTAAATAAATTTATGGATATCTTCCTAAGTCCCAACACCAGGATTCATGCTCTAATTTTAATAGTGAAATTCAGGAGATAACAAACACAAATGTACTTCTTGTATTGCATATCCTCAGAATAAATATATAGGTTAAAATAAAAGCCTTTTTTTTTAATCTGGATCATTGACCAGTAAATATAATGTCCGATACCTCAAAATCGCGAAAAAATCCATTTTTTTTATTCCAATTTAAATAATGTTTGGATATTTCTTAACAATTTGGAAGAAACCGTTTTAAAAAATACGCATTAATTTTTGAGTTATGAATTTTTAATAAGACACACTCCACTAAATGTAAACTTTCAACGCTCGCATATCTCTGTTGAATATATTTTAAACATAAATATGCATTTGGATTTTGATATCTGTCACACAAATTTAAAAAAAAAATCCCTAAAGTTGAAATTTCCTTTTTTTTCTTGCATGTTTTTTGGCAAAATTGCTACAAATATTTTTTTTTAAAGTTGTTCATTTTAATCGAAATATAAATGTTTACTTTTGTTTGAATTATCTTCCAAATGTTGTATAAAAATTTGTGTTTAAAAATATTGAAAAATAAAAAAAGGAGTAGGTATTTGAAAATTGTTAAAAATTTAACAACAATTTTATTTAAAAAAAAACCAACAGACTCATATTAAATTTTAATAGCTGAATTGTGTTTTAATACATGCTCAACAAGTGAAAAAAATTGGAATGTGTAAGTGTAAAAATAAATAAAAAAATTGTCTGAGGTATCGGACCCCCCCCCCCTTAATTAAACTTTGTTGATCAATTAAAATAAAAACTAGCGAAAAAAAATGAAACAAACCGTAATATCAAATAATTTTATTACAGAAACAATTTTAAAAAAAGCTTCCAGACAAACAAAATCTCAATTTTTTTAATTGAATTAAACTAATTCTTAAAAAACCTCTTTTCTCTTCAAATTAGATAATTTTTCAGGAGATAAGACCAGTATTTCTGATATAATTTTAAAGAGTTGTTTGGGCCTTAAGGGGGGATCATAGTAAGCGACAGCAAAAATGACCAATTCTTAGTATTGATTTCGAAAGGCTCTAAATCATTTAAAAATGATGGTACAATAAAAAAAATTGTATCAAATTATAAATTGTACTTTTATTATTATATTTACTCCTAAGAATCTTATTTTCAAAAATTATTATTTTTGAAAAAAGACATCTTTTGAAACATACAATTACGAATTTTCAAAAATACAAGTACTTTTTCGGTACACTTTTCTCCAAATCTATTAAATATTTCTGAATAATTTCTTTTGTGTGTTATAAAACCATTTTAGATCTAATCAAGTCACCTATTTTTTTGCCTAAAATAATTTTTAAATTCTATTTTTAAAACATTATATTCAACATTCATAAAAATTCTGATTTTCAACGAAGAAAAGTGTAAAATAATAAAATATTTATTTTAATTTGTAAGACTAAATTAGGTGACTTAAATAGATCTAAAATGGTTTTATAACACACACAAAAAAAATTATTAAAAAATATTCGATAGGTTTGGAGAAAAGTGTACCTAAGTGTTGAAAATTATAGTTTTGAGTAAAACGCGAAAAACAAATACAGTCGATCCCGTTAACACGAACTCGAAATGACCACCGAAACATTTCTTGTTAACCGAATTTCATGTAAATCGTCGGGAATTTTTTTTTACATTGAGCCAGTGGTTGGTTTTCAAATATCAACACAAAAAAATCATATTTTATAATGTAATACATAAATAATACAAGCATACAATTAGTAATTCAAAGGGGGCGTGGTACATTTGTTTATTTTTATAATTTTAATTTTTTATAAGAAATAATTAACCGATCTATACAAAATTGGTCTCATTCGATAGATTGGGTTTCCATCTATCAGAAAATATTGGTTTCAAAAATTCGATTTTTTGGTTTTTGTTTACTATGATCCCCCCTTAAGACAGAAAATATAAAATTCAGGAGTCATTAAGAGTATGAACTTCAATATTAATTTTCACCTTTGGCAATTTTTATTACTAAATTTTACATTAAATTACCTTCACTTTAATGTATTAATGATTGTATTTAAGTGAAAATTTATATATTTTACAAGCAGCAAGCACACACAAAGTTATATGAGACTTTCGAAGGTTTGCAGCTATAAAAAACGGGTGTTGTGTAGGAAAAAAAAACTATTTTTTATGCCAGATTTCTCCGGCTGTATTAAATATTGCCGGTGAATAATGAATATATAACAGGTGTGAACTTTCTGTGAAAGTATTTATTCAAAATTTAAAAAAAAATCGAAATAATTTGAAAAAGTGGGATTGTCGGGACCTGGAAGTCATCTACATTAATCACAAAAAAAACTTTGTAAAAATATTCAATGCAGCCGGAGAAATGTGGCAGAGATAGTTTGTTTGTGGGGTTCAAGCATAGCGTTAGGGTTCAAGAGAACTAATTGTCAACCTAAGTGGGGTAAATAGAAATATGCTATGGAGAAGATCCTCCCGCAGATGTAAAGAGTTTCATAAATTATTTGCGAAACCATCCAGAAAACATGTTTAAAACATTAATTTCGGTTAAGGTCTAATTTGAATATTATTTGAGAAAATTTGCAAATTTTATCAGAATGAAAAGTGAATTTTGGTTAAATTGTATGTAAATTAATGTAATGGTTAAATTGTATGTAATTGTATTGTGTTTGTATGTAAATATTACCTTACAAGAGTTTCCAACTAACGGACCAATCGCGCTTTTCCCCCTGTTTTTAACTCTTTGTTTTTACCCAAGCTAGGTTGGCAAGGAGATTAGTTGTCCATTTCATAAACTTAAACTTAAGAAACACAACTATTTTGAAACTTACTATGAACACTGCACAATCTCCATAATTCCAAGAATTCCTCGCTTTATGAGTCCACTTCATACGGAAGATAATTGGCTTCGTTTCCCATTTCAGAAGATCCCCGTACCTCCCGTCATTTAATGCCGGGAGGATGAAACTCTGCATCAATGTGGGGGCCTGAAAAGTATCAGTTTGGTTTGATTTTGCTTGTGCTAGAGTAGCATTAGAGCTAGCTATAATGACCATAGCAGAAGGGCTTCATGGTTGAAACGAAACCCACTGTCAAGTGACGATGCCGACACTCGAGATTGACACAAAAATAACAATGCGATATAATTTCATTTATAGAAACAACAAATTTAAATTAATCTTTTTAACTGCAAAGTATAAGAAAAAAATTCAAATAATGCCGGGGAGGATGAAACTCTGCATCAATGTGGGGGCCTGAAAAGTATCAGTTTAGTTTGATTTTGCTTGTATTAGCGTCGCATTAGAGCTATACAATGACCATAGCCGGCGGGCTTCATGGTTGAAACGAAACCCACTGTCAAGTGACGATGCCGACACTCGAGATTGACACAAAAATAACAATGCGATATAATTTCATTTATAGAAACAACAAATTTAAATTAATCTATTTAACTGCAAAGTATAAGAAAAAAATTCAAATAATGCCGGGGAGGACGAAACTCTGCATCAATGTGGGGGCCTGAAAAGTACCATTTTGATTTGATTTTGCTTGAATTAGCGTCGCATTAGAGCTATACAATGACCATAGCCGGCGGGCTTCATGGTTGAAACGAAACCCACTGTCAAGTGACGATGCCGACACTCGAGATTGACACAAAAATAACAATGCGATATAATTTCATTTATAGAAACAACAAATTTAAATTAATCTATTTAACTGCAAAGTATAAGAAAAAAATTCAAATAATGCCGGGGAGGATGAAACTCTGCATCAATGTAGGGGCCTGAAAAGTATCAGTTTGGTTTGATTTTGCTTGTATTAGCGTCGCATTAGAGCAATGACCATAGCCAGTGGGCTTCATGGTTGAAACGAAACCCACTGTCAAGTGACGAGGCCGACACTCGAAATTGACACAAAAATAACGGTGCGATATAATTTCATTTATAGAAACAACAAATTTAAATTAATCTATTTAACTGCAAAGTATAAGAAAAAAATTCAAATAATGCCGGGGAGGATGAAACTCTGCATCAATGTGGGGGCCTGAAAAGTACCATTTTGGTTTGATTTTGCTTGTATTAGCGTCGCATTAGAGCTATACAATGACCATAGCCGGCGGGCTTCATGGTTGAAACGAAACCCACTGTCAAGTGACGATGCCGACACTCGAGATTGACACAAAAATAACAATGCGATATAATTTCATTTATAGAAACAACAAATTTAAATTAATCTATTTAACTGCAAAGTATAAGAAAAAAATTCAAATAATGCCGGGGAGGACGAAACTCTGCATCAATGTGGGGGCCTGAAAAGTACCATTTTGATTTGATTTTGCTTGAATTAGCGTCGCATTAGAGCTATACAATGACCATAGCCGGCGGGCTTCATGGTTGAAACGAAACCCACTGTCAAGTGACGATGCCGACACTCGAGATTGACACAAAAATAACAATGCGATATAATTTCATTTATAGAAACAACAAATTTAAATTAATCTATTTAACTGCAAAGTATAAGAAAAAAATTCAAATAATGCCGGGGAGGACGAAACTCTGCATCAATGTGGGGGCCTGAAAAGTACCATTTTGATTTGATTTTGCTTGTATTAGCGTCGCATTAGAGCTATACAATGACCATAGCCGGCGGGCTTCATGGTTGAAACGAAACCCACTGTCAAGTGACGATGCCGACACTCGAGATTGACACAAAAATAACAATGCGATATAATTTCATTTATAGAAACAACAAATTTAAATTAATCTATTTAACTGCAAAGTATAAGAAAAAAATTCAAATAATGCCGGGGAGGACGAAACTCTGCATCAATGTGGGGGCCTGAAAAGTACCATTTTGGTTTGATTTTGCTTGTATTAGCGTCGCATTAGAGCTATACAATGACCATAGCCGGCGGGCTTCATGGTTGAAACGAAACCCACTGTCAAGTGACGATGCCGACACTCGAGATTGACACAAAAATAACAATGCGATATAATTTCATTTATAGAAACAACAAATTTAAATTAATCTATTTAACTGCAAAGTATAAGAAAAAAATTCAAATAATGCCGGGGAGGACGAAACTCTGCATCAATGTGGGGGCCTGAAAAGTACCATTTTGGTTTGATTTTGCTTGTATTAGCGTCGCATTAGAGCTATACAATGACCATAGAAGGCGGGCTTCATGGTTGAAACGAAACCCACTGTCAAGTGACGATGCCGACACTCGAGATTGACACAAAAATAACAATGCGATATAATTTCATTTATAGAAACAACAAATTTAAATTAATCTATTTAACTGCAAAGTATAAGAAAAAAATTCAAATAATGCCGGGGAGGACGAAACTCTGCATCAATGTGGGGGCCTGAAAAGTACCATTTTGATTTGATTTTGCTTGAAATAGCGTCGCATTAGAGCTATACAATGACCATAGCCGGCGGGCTTCATGGTTGAAACGAAACCCACTGTCAAGTGACGATGCCGACACTCGAGATTGACACAAAAATAACAATGCGATATAATTTCATTTATAGAAACAACAAATTTAAATTAATCTTTTTAACTGCAAAGTATAAGAAAAAAATTCAAATAATGCCGGGGAGGATGAAACTCTGCATCAATGTGGGGGCCTGAAAAGTATCAGTTTAGTTTGATTTTGCTTGTATTAGCGTCGCATTAGAGCTATACAATGACCATAGCCGGCGGGCTTCATGGTTGAAACGAAACCCACTGTCAAGTGACGATGCCGACACTCGAGATTGACACAAAAATAACAATGCGATATAATTTCATTTATAGAAACAACAAATTTAAATTAATCTATTTAACTGCAAAGTATAAGAAAAAAATTCAAATAATGCCGGGGAGGACGAAACTCTGCATCAATGTGGGGGCCTGAAAAGTACCATTTTGATTTGATTTTGCTTGAATTAGCGTCGCATTAGAGCTATACAATGACCATAGCCGGCGGGCTTCATGGTTGAAACGAAACCCACTGTCAAGTGACGATGCCGACACTCGAGATTGACACAAAAATAACAATGCGATATAATTTCATTTATAGAAACAACAAATTTAAATTAATCTATTTAACTGCAAAGTATAAGAAAAAAATTCAAATAATGCCGGGGAGGATGAAACTCTGCATCAATGTAGGGGCCTGAAAAGTATCAGTTTGGTTTGATTTTGCTTGTATTAGCGTCGCATTAGAGCAATGACCATAGCCAGTGGGCTTCATGGTTGAAACGAAACCCACTGTCAAGTGACGAGGCCGACACTCGAAATTGACACAAAAATAACGGTGCGATATAATTTCATTTATAGAAACAACAAATTTAAATTAATCTATTTAACTGCAAAGTATAAGAAAAAAATTCAAATAATGCCGGGGAGGATGAAACTCTGCATCAATGTGGGGGCCTGAAAAGTACCATTTTGGTTTGATTTTGCTTGAATTAGCGTCGCATTAGAGCTATACAATGACCATAGCCGGCGGGCTTCATGGTTGAAACGAAACCCACTGTCAAGTGACGATGCCGACACTCGAGATTGACACAAAAATAACAATGCGATATAATTTCATTTATAGAAACAACAAATTTAAATTAATCTATTTAACTGCAAAGTATAAGAAAAAAATTCAAATAATGCCGGGAGGACGAAACTCTGCATCAATGTGGGGGCCTGAAAAGTACCATTTTGATTTGATTTTGCTTGAATTAGCGTCGCATTAGAGCTATACAATGACCATAGCCGGCGGGCTTCATGGTTGAAACGAAACCCACTGTCAAGTGACGATGCCGACACTCGAGATTGACACAAAAATAACAATGCGATATAATTTCATTTATAGAAACAACAAATTTAAATTAATCTATTTAACTGCAAAGTATAAGAAAAAAATTCAAATAATGCCGGGGAGGATGAAACTCTGCATCAATGTAGGGGCCTGAAAAGTATCAGTTTGGTTTGATTTTGCTTGTATTAGCGTCGCATTAGAGCAATGACCATAGCCAGTGGGCTTCATGGTTGAAACGAAACCCACTGTCAAGTGACGAGGCCGACACTCGAGATTGACACAAAAATAACAATGCGATATAATTTCATTTATAGAAACAACAAATTTAAATTAATCTATTTAACTGCAAAGTATAAGAAAAAATTCAAATAATGCCGGGGAGGACGAAACTCTGCATCAATGTGGGGGCCTGAAAAGTACCATTTTGATTTGATTTTGCTTGAATTAGCGTCGCATTAGAGCTATACAATGACCATAGCCGGCGGGCTTCATGGTTGAAACGAAACCCACTGTCAAGTGACGATGCCGACACTCGAGATTGACACAAAAATAACAATGCGATATAATTTCATTTATAGAAACAACAAATTTAAATTAATCTATTTAACTGCAAAGTATAAGAAAAAAATTCAAATAATGCCGGGGAGGATGAAACTCTGCATCAATGTAGGGGCCTGAAAAGTATCAGTTTGGTTTGATTTTGCTTGTATTAGCGTCGCATTAGAGCAATGACCATAGCCAGTGGGCTTCATGGTTGAAACGAAACCCACTGTCAAGTGACGAGGCCGACACTCGAAATTGACACAAAAATAACGGTGCGATATAATTTCATTTATAGAAACAACAAATTTAAATTAATCTATTTAACTGCAAAGTATAAGAAAAAAATTCAAATAATGCCGGGGAGGATGAAACTCTGCATCAATGTGGGGGCCTGAAAAGTACCATTTTGGTTTGATTTTGCTTGAATTAGCGTCGCATTACACTCTTAAAAATGAATGCTCAAAAACGACGAAATTTTCCTTAATTTTGAGGATTCAGTTTCCTGGCAAATGCTCCGAGTTTTCCTTTCCTCAAAGTGAGGACATTTAAATCGTCATTTTTTTGAGGATTTGAATGTCGTCTAATCTAAAGAAATATTTCGTTATTTTTGAGCATGTGAATTTAGTTGTTTTGAGAGCTAGTTTCCTTAAATTGAGGATTGTTATTCTTAATTTGAGAGTTTGGCATCGTCATTTTTGAGCATGTGATTTTGTTTTTATAGTTCTGGTAACGTTAAATTGAGGATTGTTATACTTGATTTGAGAGTTTGGTATCGTTATTTTTGAGTATGTGATGCTGTTTTGATAGTTCCGGTTTCGTTAAATTGAGGATTATTATTGTTCATTTGAGAGTTTTGCATCGTCATTTTTGAGCATATATATTTATTGTTCGGGCAGCTCTATAGTTAAACTCATAGTTTCCTTGCACAGAAGCCACGACCATGGGCGGAGCTATAAAACGCGCGGGGCAATCAGATGAAGAGAAAATTTCAGTCGTGTTATTTTGTCTTCATCTAATTGTTCCGTGAGTTTTATAGCTCCTCCCATGGTCGTGGCTTCTGTGCAAGGAAACTATGAGTTTAACTAGAGTTACGTCGTATTCGGTCTAGTTTCATCATATTTGAGGAGATGCATTTTTCTAAAAAGTTTTTAGGATGTTTTATAGGATTTTACTACATCATTTTGTTATTGGTATTTTTCACCCAAATACAAAAAAAGCTATAATTATATTCCACATTTGTCTTTTTTACGGACACGAATCCATCTATGTACAGCTTCTGAAATATTGAAGGCATTTTGATACAAAATTGACTATTTGCATGTAAAACTATAATATATAATGTTTATAAAATATTAAAAAGATTCTAAATGCATTTCGGAACCAAAATTTGCTTTGAATATAAGTTATTTAATCAGTTTATTACATTCCAAATCTAGAAAATCCACTTTTAAATTGTTCATTTATTTTTACAACAAAATAACATTTCACTTTATTTAAATCTGTATATTTATTTTATCAAAATAAACACAAGTTTCGAATTTTTTTATATACATATTGATTATATGATGACGGGCCGGTGGTCTGGGAACTGCTGGGCAGGCTGGCATTTTGTGTAGTACTTCACAAACTGCTGCTTCAATCATCAGTACTTCAGTCGTATCATTACAGCAGTTTTGTCTTCTAAAAAAATAGGAAGCATTTAGTATACTTTTCATAACCTAATTGGGCCAACCCTTATAAAGGCGAGTCTAAAAAAACAACAAATATAGCATTTGTTTAACTTACAAGTTTAAGTGGAATACTAACACATCAAATTTACTGAAATTAAAATTTTAGTATTTTTTTGGGGGGGGGAGGGGGGGGAGAGGGATGAGACAGTTTTTTAGAAGTTAGGCATTTAAACAATAAAATAGTACACAAAATTTCAGGTGGATAATTTTCTCAAACAAAAATTACAGAAAGAACTATTTTTAAAAAATAATTCTTTTTAAAAAGTTAGGCTTATTTTGAATATTATAGCTTTACATTTAATCTTGTTTTTAATTATTTCTATTAGAGATCCAAATCCCTATTCCTGAACCTTGGAATCAACATAGTCCATGGCACAAAACTAATATACTATATTAAATCAATTTTAGTTGCATCTTCGAGTCGAACCCAAAAGCATCTACCTCAAAAACAAGGCCGTTAAATATTATATTAAGGAAAAAAAACTTATTAATTACGGTATTTTATTAAATACTTTTTGCATTAAGAGTATCTTTAAAGAAAAAAAATTATGGAATTATAATGCATTCAGTGCACATAAAATTTTATCTTTCAGTGTGAAATATTTTTTAATTATAAAACCATAATTTAAAGACACAAATTATGCATCGTCAAAATAATACTTTTCACTTTTAATAAATATGCAGAATATAAATTAAAAAAAAATTATTAATAGTTAACTAATAATTACTTTATACCATATTAGTTGAATGAAGAAAATAAACCATTTTTATTTTGACACAAAATGAAATGACTTAAACTTACCTTAATAAATATTGATAATAATCCAAATACTTTCCAACAACATAACCCCTTTTCTATATATTTTAACTTTTTTCCGTTTCTACTTCACATATTAAAAAAAAAATCCTAGAGTATCGAAGTTCGAATTTAGCAATGGCACCTGGCGATGATCACATCTGCTGTCCGAATAAAAAGCAGTTTATTATCATAGAAAGGCGAACTTCGAATTTCATGTTTAGAATTCGACACCTGTCGTTTTTTAACACATAACAAAGTGTAATGCCGTCTTCCTTTTTTCAGTTGGCTCAAAACTTTATGTGACTACTTTTTACTAATTCGTATATTCTATCGAGCTTCTAATTTCACCGAAAGGAAAGGAAACGAAAAAAAAAAAAGAATTATTCTTTTTAAAAAAAGAGGAGTTGAGCAGTACCATGCAATCTTCAAAAGTTTTTCAAACGATTTACGAATATTTAAAGTTGCTTTAAAATATTATGTTTTATTATTTAATGTGTTCCGTTTATGCACTCATTATCTAATTATTTTTTTAAAATACTGTTCTTAATTTTACTATGCAAGATTTATTAAGTCGTTTGATGAAACCTCTTATTTGCAAAGCGTTCTTTAGCTGCGTTAAACTTGATTCAAGAGTGCAGTGTAAATTAACAGTTGAAAATCAGCATCAATAGTAAACAAAAGCTATAATTCCGTTCTATTTTTATAATACTTACATATTCTAATGAAGGCAAATAGTTTTATGTTTAGAAACATGCTACTTCTTGTTCTTTACTGTAAAATTTAATGTTCAAGCTGCTTGTATATATTACGAATTATTATGTTAGGCCTAACCAAACTTCAAGAAGCCGCCATTGTTTGAACCGCTTAGTTCCAATCCCAGAATGCAACGGTGCGAGTACAACGAGATTCAGTTTCCTCAAAATCAAGATACAGAATCGTCAAATCACGATCGTAAAACTGAGGATTCGCGTTTACTCAAAAGTCACGTGATAGTTTGACGAAACAATCCTCAAAATTAACGAAATGAGGCTTGAGGATTCATGAATCGTCAAAAATGAAAGTGTTATTTTTAAGAGTGTAGAGTAGGGTGGAGCGAAAAAGACTTTTTTTCGAAAATCAAAAACGGCTAGTGCGGAAAAGTTGCCTTTCGGCAAGGACATTAATGGGGTAAAATCTTAACTCAATCAAAAAATATCTTCAGCTGCCCAAATGACCTTGAAATTCAGCCATTTTCTAAAAAATCGGCTAAATTTTGTCCGAAATCCATATAGCTTCAAAATTATAATGGGTAAAAAATATTTAATGAAGAAAAATAGTAGTTTGACACTTCAACTTGCATTTAAAACCAAAAAACCGTTAAAAAATTCATAATTACTGTATCTAATGACCCTGAAGCGGCCCCCTGCTTAACCTTACAGTATCTACATGAAATGTGGTAAAACGGTGCAGCTGACCCGAAAAATATTGCTTAAGTTTCTGTCAAACAGAAAGAAACCTCCCAAGTATTTTATAGATGTTTTTAAGTTTTAAAAACATGTCTGTGTCATTTCGATAAATTTCCGGCAGGCCCGTCGCGTGGGCAGGGGACTGCAGCAGTCACCCTATTTGGAGCTTCTTTACAGTACTATTTGTGGTTTCCTAATTAACACCATGAAACTATTTAAGCAACACAGAAAATAATAGAAATTTGAAATTATATCTATTAGACTTGCCTACAGGCTCTTCAGAGGGGCAGGTAACAGACACGGTCACGCTCGATAAGCGTTTATTGATGGTTTAGTTGCGATTCCTATTGAAATATGTATTTTGACACGAAAATTAGTAAAAGTACTTACCAATTTTAATGCAGCTCTTTGCTTGTTTTCTTACAGAAAACAACCCAGAACTCACCACGTGGAGGTGGCTGCAAATCGAGTTCCACCCCCCCCCCCCCCCCCCCCTCCCTTTCATAGATGTACTTTAAAATCCCTTACATAGCTTTTTGGAACTGACACTTGCTTTCAAATATTGGTAAGGCATCTCTAGATGCGATTCTGGATCTTATGAATCCGTCACGTGCATCATGTCCACAAACTGCCGCCGAAGCCTCTGTAACAAGTTTAATGCAACGTTCGACTGCTTGCGTATGGCATGGATATTTTACAATGTCAATTTCATCAGGAACCTCTAATATCATGGCATTAAGTTCATCATCTGAAATGTTGGATGTTAGAGGAGGCTCAGAAATTTTAACGTGATTCCAATCAATCATATCGAAATATTCTTCTGCTTCAAAATTGAGTTGAGGTATTTCAAACCTGCGAATATTGGGTGTTTCTTTTGGCATTTTTCTGCACTTTAGAATCCTTCGCAGGCCAAGTTCTCTTACATGTCTCCGGCTGTCAGTCAGCATTGACAACAAAATGTTCTCCGGATGTCCGAAATATCCATTTCGTTGTATAGTTTGATGAACTATGTTTTTTAATTCATCCGGCAAATATCGAGATTTTTTTGTCATATTAAAAATATGAAGACTGCCATCTCGACATGAAGACTTTGTTTTAATTTCGAACCAAGAACTCGAATAGACCTTAACGACAAATGATGCTAAAATTTGTAAGTTTTCTGATGGTTCCACTGTTGCAACGTACAAACGTAAAATTCTATTTGCAGTGGTTAACCATCTGGAATGGTTTAGTTTCCCTGGATCTTTGTTTGCAAGTCTGGCAGAAATTGATCCTTTAGAAATACCACTGCATATATCATAAAGGTATCTTTGATCTGTACTTAATAGATTTTCATCAATATCCGGCAAAGTTACTTCAATTTTCTGAAATTCTACGACCGGCATCTTTTCGCAAGAATCTAGTTTTTTTCCTATTTCTCCGCAATATTGACTGGGACCAAAGGTGTTTCCATCTAAATGTTTTATCAAATGGCGTAATGGCAGTTCATTCGTATGCAATAAGCACACAACCCATTGCAAAGGGTGCCCAATCGTATTCTCAATTTGCCTGATAATTCCATTTTTGTAACCTGTATTGACGTTTGTTCCATCACAGCCAATAACTTTCCATTTAGAAATATCTATACGAGTATTTAGAAAATTAATGATGCTCGTCTTGATGTTATTTGCGTTGCCAGTAATGGGTGTTACGTGGTCCAGATATTTTGAACCTGGCTCTGATACTAGTACAATGTGCTCTTCTGTTACTGTCTTTCTAGATAATATTTCCCCTTCTTGAACTTGTACTAAAGTTTTATCTTTCCGTCCGTCAAAGTATATTCCAAATTCGGTAGAATTGTGTATTTCCTCATTTTTTCTTTTTAAATTGCTCCAATTTTTTTCTCTTTCCCTTTTGATTTTGCTGCGATCTATTATATTACTAGCATTATCTTTAGTAATTACTCCCATATCTTGAAAAGCTGCATTAATAAGAAGGGATGCTGATCTATTAGAAATACCAATTCTATCGCAGGCAGAAGCTACATTTGGAAGTTTTCTTCTCATTTGGGAAGTTGATGTTGACGGATATTCTATTGGTACAGAAGGTGGTTCATATTCATCCGCATTACATTCGGTAATTTCAGTTTCATATTCGTCAGAAGAGCTAGGCTCATTCAAAATCTGCTGTGGGCCTATTTGTTTTTGTAAATGGCCGTATTGATTTCTTTTTTGTTCTTTTTCTTTGCGCTGCATTCGTTTAAGAAGCAATTTACTTTCTTTAACATCGACGTTTCCGATTACCATTTTTCGTACAGTTCTTTGATCAGTTAAAAATTCTCTTTCAGCTGGAGGTACTTTCACTTTGCAATTACAAATACTTATATCCATGCACCTGCAAGAAGAAATATCAAAAAGACTTTTCTCGGCTGATTCTCTAAATACCGCAACTGCTTCTGATACATCCAATTTGCCGTCATGTTTCAATCGCTTCTTAATATTACGATATTTCTTATGGTAATCTCTTACTTTATCCAATATTCGTTTGTCTGTTACAACAGAAATAGAACTTTTTTCCCATATTATACGTTTTAAATCGTTAATCAATGTTGAACTCACTTCATCAAAACTGGGTTCTTTTTTGTTCAGTCTCAAATGTTCTTGCCGGATTTGTAAATAATGTCTAATGATATCCGCATTTGTTGGTAGAACATTTTCTTTAAAGCATTCTGGAGCACCAAATACCGGACAAAAGTTTTTAAACGTGTTAAAGGCATATTGAAGCTGACTACTTATAACCTCAATGAATTTTCATAAACTGACACACTAATACAAAATAGAAAAAGTGAACATGGGATAATCGAGAAAATGCAGTAGAGTGAATTAGTTGAATGAATGTCTCACACTGATACTCATATGCCAGCGACCCACCATCAAACAAGACTAATAGGGGTTGAGAGGTATGGGGGAGGGGAGGTGTGAAACAGAACCTCCTCAAGTGGGTACTTGACGATTGATTTAATGTTAACATGTGGGTTTCTATGCATTCCAAGGGGAACTTAAGTGTCGATTTCTGTGATGCGTTTTATATAAAACACGTGCGCTTCATAATCCAGATGTGCCCCCATTTGATGGGCCTCTATGGGTGCATAACTATTGTAGGCAGATTGGTAGAATCAAATGTTCAACTCTTTTGAAGGAAAGTTTCATGGAGAGTTTTATATGTTGGGTTGTAAACCGCAAAAAGTGCTGCAAAGAAGCTACAAATAGGGTTCCCCTGCCCACGCGACGGGCCTGCCGGAAATTTATCGAACTGACACATACATATTTTTGAAACTCAAAAACATCTATAAAATACTTGGGAGGTTTCTTTCTGTTTGACAGAAACTTAAGCAATATTTTTCGGGTCAGCTGCACCGTTTTACCACATTTCATGTAGATACGGAAATTTAAGCAGGGGGCAGCTTCACGGGTCATTGGATACAGTAATTATGAATTTTTTAACGGTTTTTTGGTTTTAAATGCAAGTTGAAGTGTCAAACTACTATTTTTCTTCATTAAATATTTTTTACCCGTTATAATTTTGAAGCTATAGGGATTTCGGACAAAATTTAGCCGATTTTTTAGAAAATGGCTGAATTTCAAGGTCATTTGGGCAGCTGAAGATATTTTTTGATTGAGTTAAGATTTTACCCCATTAATGTCCTTGCCGAAAGGCAACTTTTCCGCACTAGCCGTTTTTGATTTTCGAAAATAAGTCTTTTTCGCTCCACCCTAGTGTAGAGCTATACAATGACCATAGCCGGCGGGCTTCATGGTTGAAACGAAACCCACTGTCAAGTGACGATGCCGACACTCGAGATTGACACAAAAATAACAATGCGATATAATTTCATTTATAGAAACAACAAATTTAAATTAATCTATTTAACTGCAAAGTATAAGAAAAAAATTCAAATAATGCCGGGGAGGATGAAACTCTGCATCAATGTGGGGCCTGAAAAGTATCAGTTTAGCTTGATTTTGCTTGTATTAGCGTAGCATTAGAGCTAATGACCATGGCCGGCGGGCTCCATGGTTGAGAAACACTGTCAAGTGACGAGACAGACACTCGAGATTGACACCCAAATAACTATACAATATAATTTCATTTATTGAAAAAACAATTGAATTAATGTATAAAACTGCAAAATATGAGAAAAAAAATTCAAATAATGCCGGGGAGGATGAAACTCTGCATCAATGTAGGGGTCTGAAAATATCAGTTTGGTTTGATTTTGCTGGTATTAGCGTCGCATTAGAGCTATTAATACAATGACCATAGCCGACGGGCTCCATGGTTGAGACCCACTGTCAAGTGACGAGGCCGACTATCGAGATTGACACCCAAATAACCATACGATATAGTTTCATTAATTGAAACAACAATTGAAATTAATATATAAAACTGCAAAGTATGAGAAAAATAAATTCAAATTCTTATTTTTTTCTATAGTTTATAATCGATTTCATTACGAAATATTAAAAGGTCCACATGTATAAGTCACATTCTACAAAGCATAACTAAGATATAAGGTCCATTCCTTGACGATTTTAAATTCAATTGGACGAGGTTGTCAATGAATAAACCTATTTCCATTTCTTAGTTATGAGTAGGACGAATAGAGAAAGGAGTTATACAAAACTAAACCCTTCAAATGTGAAAAGAAATATATTTTCTCTAGTTATAGTGTGTAGTTATGCATTGAAGTACCGATAACTGTTGTTGAGGGAGAAAAGTTGAGACCCAAAATTGTGCTTTTAGCTTTTTCTGAAATGTCTTATTATTATCTTTAATAAAAACCATTCTTTGTTGCTCTTTGAAAAACTAACCAGGCAATATTCAGAATAATTTTACTTCAAGATACAGCCAGTAAGCCTTTTTGCCTGATTAACGATTGCACAATTAAAATATTTTAATTCATTTCCAAAATCAGGTTATATTAAAATCTAGTACTACTGAAACTGGTAGACTCTGTGAATAAATTCGCAAAAAGCATAGCATTTACTGAAATCGTTACCCATATACTATATTTCTATATCTACATATTTATATACTAGGCCGCTTATCACAGCAGATCAAGAGTGATGCTAAACTCATTCCGATATTCAAAATAATGGTTAAAAACTAGTTGTGTAAAATCCGGAGAGTTGGCAGGTCTCAAAACATAATCCGAATCCCAAGGCATCATATGTCCTAACTAAGACAATGTACTTGGCCTAATGAAAATATTTATACAATAGTAGTTTCAAGATTTAATATTCCTATAGGAGGTTTAACCTAGGCCAACCTGTATATCATATTGACCTCGATAATCTTACATTTTTGAACGGCACGTGTAAGAAAATACAATATATAACTCCCTTTCTTTTACGAAATTTCTAAAAATAACTTTTCACGGGAATCTTTCTGTTTGGAGAGGGCGGTCTTTGGAAGAAAGGCGCCATGTAATAAGCCAATCACAGTGCCCCAGACAATCCGTCGCCTTCATTCCTATATTTCAATTTAATGTCTGACTGAATCGAAATAACAAAAAATAGAACGCATATGAAAATATGTATACGAAGAAGTTGAAAATACGCCGATTTTTTTTTCGATTTGCAGCCCGGATCTATTGGAATCTGATGTAGCATTCGCCTTTCCAAGGAAGAGATATTTTTGTGTTCAAATTGAATAATTTTAAATGATGAAATTTTAATTAATGTTTGCACAGTTATATCGGTAAACTTTAAGGGTTGAGTGAATCGCAACTTAGAAAAATCAGACAATTTTCTCAAATCATAGAAAAATTGGCAAATTCTAATTTGTATAACATCACAAGTCTTGAAATTTTTTTTAAAAAATGCTACCCCGCTCCTCCCCTTTTTAATACAAATCTGTATAAATCTTAGTGTTGATGAAATAAATTTGATTTTCCGCAGAAAAGAATCATTATGTGTTCAAACTGAATGGTTTTAATTGATATATTACTCATGGTTGGGTTTTTCTCGTGCAAAACTAATATGTCCTAGCGGGAAAAACTGGAAAATACCGAGAAAAATTTGTAAAAACGGGATAAACTGGAAAATACCACTTTTTTTTTAGAAAAACTGAGAAATACATTTTTTTTTCAGGTATACACCTATCTATGAAATTCCTTGAATTCCTTATAAAAAAATTAAGTCCTCAATTAAAATTAAATTTTGTTTTATAAAAATAGATGTCAGTTCTCTTTTTTGTAAAACACTAGAAGACAAAGATTGGGATGCAATGTTATAGTTTTATATTATTATTATTTTATTTTTAAATTTAGTAGGCATAACTCAATAATTATTTATCCTATACAATACTTGAATAAATATTTACCATAGGCATATTTCAATAAGTACTATTTATGGTTATGCAGATGGGGTTATTTAAATAATAAAGCAAAAAAAGTACATGATTATTATACATATTACCATACATCTGAATAAGTAAGAAAGATTTGTCAATTTTTAAAAACATTTAAGTCCAAGATGAATATTTATTTAAATTCAAAATTAAAATCATTTGAATTAATCCCATTAAATAAATAACATTTAGTAATTAATTGTTTCAGTAATTATGTTTTGCAAGCGGTATATACCTGTGGTTTTTGCTCTAGTATTTACCGGGGTCGGTCAAAACCATGCCAACCTTACTTAAGATTGACGCATCCCATCAACTTATTATAACAAAACAACGCATCCCATTAACTGATTAAAACAAAGGAACAAAACAAATTGCACTTCTTCATAAAAAAAAATTACTCAACCAGTAACAAAAAAAATTATCTAAAAACACGTCAGTACAGTCCGTAGGTTCAAATACCACTCTTGACAGAGTCTACGAACCTGCTTTCCAGGGGCAGGTCTCGTTCTAACGGCCCTTTTGGAGCAAATGACAACCACAACATTCAAAAATAAATCAAAATAAACAGTTGCATCTTACCCTTGTCTTGTCCATCATCTTTCCTCGGTTTTTAAACTAATCTTGTTCTGCAAGGAATCCTTTGACGCGATGGAAAATAAGCCTGGAAGCTAACTGCTCACTGGTCACCAACTTGAGTGCTATAGGCTGTGATGATCACTAGTTTAGGTTCCTCTGGCCAGACCATCCAATTCTTTCATCACTAAAGAATAAAATATTTCTTGTATGTATGCTTAGAAATGTTTTGCAAATTGTTTCGAAAAATTTTTGTTCGACATTTATGTGCAATGTCGCGAAATTTGAGGTTTTGCGCTACAAATTAAACAAACGAGCATTGTAATTTTTTTGGGATTAATAGTCCATTATAACTTATATTTTAATCCAAGATGTCTTTTAAATAAACCACTGAAAAATTTAAGTTTTTAGAAAACCTTTGAAATCTGCTTTACATCTCGGTTCGCAATTTTCCAATAATATTAATAACTCAACTGCTTCGGCATAGTATTCTAGTTTAAAATAGAAAAGTTAGTATGAAGAAAAATTTAATTTTCATTTGTGAAGTTAATTTGTTTAATTTGTGTTACTGACAAAATATGACATCTGGGTTTACGTAGAATGCCTCATCCCGTATATTACTACAATCAAATATTATGCACTAATTTTTAATATCAGAATAAAAACAAATGGCATGACTTGGAATGCTCCCTCTAGAAGGGAGGAGCATGGGGCATTAACAATTAACAAACTATTTATAATTTAATGGCAAATTAACTTCCTCATCTTCATTATTTGAAAGAGTATTATCTTGCCTACGGTTCTCAACCGTTTAAAAGCTACCGCCCCCCTTAGGATTGAAAAAAATTTAATGGCTCCCTTTGTGAAAATTTTGTAATTTTCCAAGGTATGTGGAAGAAGATTACTGAATTATAAAAGGCCAAACTTTTGAGTAATTTTTTCAAACCAAATTTATTTGAGGATAAAATTACTTTTTAAAGGTCCTACACCATCAGGCATAGGAACCCTGATTTTTACTTTGCCGGTAAGAAATCAAAGGCGATTGCACTGAACAAAACAAAAAAAAAGCTTAAAGAGCTCAGAGGATAAGATGTTACACTTCAGACCTCAAATTGAAAAACGTCTTCAACACCACAGCCGTCTTTTGTGTAAACGATAATGTTGTGTACTTAAAACATAAAATATCTGAATACCTTTGCATGAAAAGCAAATGAATTCACAATAAATAATTAGTTTTAAAATTTAATTAAAATTTACTCATTAATTTAATTAAAACTAATTTTTTTAAGAAACATAAATTTGTTTCCCCTAAGGATTGTACCAAATTTGTTGACGTTAAATTTAAAAGAAAACTTTTCTTGGTCATATAAGATAAATAGATACATTAGCTTAGATATTAAAATAAATTTATTTTAGAATATGAGTGATATGGATGAGTAAGTAAAATTATCCGGAAAGAAATTGTATTTAAATTGTTTATTTGTAAAAAATCGGTATAATATGAAGTCATTAATTAAAATTAATTCATTTGCATAAGTAATGTAAAAAAAGAATTTATGAAAATATATCATCTATAAAATTAAAATAATACTTTTTTCAAAAAAAGGTAGTTATTTGTTTTAATTTCTCCTTTAATTGCTTACTGAAAAGTATTTTTACCAACTTTTTTTAAATTGTAGCGTTGGAGAAAAACAATACGAATAAGTGATTTACTGGTTACAAAATTGATATAATAATAGAATTAATAAAAAGGAATCTAGACATTTAAAATTACAGTTTAATTTTTAATAAAGCGTTAAAACACTAAGGTAAAGATTTAAAACAATATAGATCTATAGACTATGATCGTATATAGAAAAAAAAATTTAGAAGATGTTATTAATTGAAAAACATTTTTTTTCTCCAACTGCTTTAATGGCGGTCAAGCATTTGCTGACTCGGCATATTCCCCAGAATTGAGAGCAATTTTTTCGTGGCACTATACTCTCGGTCTCGCAACCAATTTTGACACTTAGATTAAAATGAATCTGAGCTCTGCATGTTAAAGCATACAAAAATTTAATTTTGAAGAGAGAACCCATCATTGACATACATTAAAAAATTAACATAAATACTGTTTAATATTACAGCAAATAATGCGTTGTCGAAATATTTGTTATGTTAGGACTAAAATGTTTATTTCAATTTCAGTTACTCAAATACGTACTTCAATTTTAATACACAAGGACAAAAATCTTCATTTCAATAGCGCTGATGGAGCTGAATGAAATGATTATTTTTTTCATGGCTACCAAGTTTTAATTTACTAACTATTCGGAAGTATTTTTTAAGTCGTGTGCAAGGTCATAGAGCTAGTTTTTTATATAATCCATCTATTCAATTATTTTAAAATAATTCATTTACATTCATAATACAAATCGAAATTATAAACCAGTTAGTTTTTTCAATAAATTATTAAAATACTTGGTCTGATATTTCTTCAAATCGTCTTAAAATTGTACAACTTAACAAAATGCATTTCATTAGTCTCTCTTCAAAATTTTATATCAATAGTTTAATTTAGAAAATGTACTTAGACAGTAAATCTGAAACATCCTATGAGCACTTGTTTCTAAAAAGCTTCATTCAATAATTTATTTACTAACAAGTTCACGTTAAATGATACTCCATCCCTGCTCTAAATGGTTACCGTACAATAGCTTCGAAAATAACCAGACTACGAACAGGACATTTGAAAGGATTAAAAATCTCAACCGAGGGACAGAAAAATCTATACAACACATTGCCCAAACTGCCCTGATGTCCAACTGTCTCCGCAGCATATCTTTGGCTGCCCAGCATTACAAGCAGGGTTCGGAAAAAACCAAAAAAAAAACGGTTTTTTGGTTTAAACCAGGTTTTTTTGGTTTAAACCAAATGTTGGTTTTTTTCCATTTCTTATAAATAAAATGTATACACTATATATATTTTTTAAACTTCAGCATACTACACTAAATGTAGAGCAAGGAGAGGAGGTATACAAGGTTAATGTTTTTCTTAAAAGGGAACTTAAAAGAGTAAACATATTTTGTTAGAAAGAATTGCAACGTCAAATAAGTTATGAGTTTTACATTATTACACAATTCAGAAATGTACATTTTATTAATTTTGAGATAAAAATTTTACACTTTCTACTTTATCATTCTTATTTATTCAAAAACTTAAACAAGTCAATTTGCTAGCTTTTACTGTTCTCAGTCTATTTCGCAAAGTTAGACTGAATTAGGTCAAAAGTAGAAAAAATTCTTTCCAGTCCATCTGTACGGCGGTGAACAGTAGTTTCCTTAATATTAGAATTTTTATTAAATATCATTAAAAAATACCAACATGTGCTGCTATTTTTTGATTGGATATAAAAGTTGAGTCGTATCTCAATTTAGTTTTGGTTGAGTTGTTTGCATCATAATACTCAACTTTTAAATTAAAGGAATTAAAATTAATTTCAGAATATAAATAGAAATTATGAAAAAACCATGTTGGTTTTTTCAGGAAAAAACCATTTGGTTTAAACCTTGGTTTAAACCATGGTTTAAACCAAGTGGTTTAAACCATGGTTTAAACCAAGTGGTTTAAACCACGGTTTAAACCAGCGAACCCTGATTACAAGACAAGCCAGGCATTTCACGATTTGCTTTTTGAAGACCCAGAGGATCTACTTCTCGCTAAAAAAGGCGGTTGAAGTTGCTGAAAACCCTTTCGCTCCATTATGGACATTTCATGGACACGACAACAACAACAACGTTAAATGAACGAACGCTCATGTAAATGCACATTTTAAAAAAATAATAGTAATACGCAATCAATCAATAGGAATGAGCTAACTAAAATTATCATAACATTTTTAATAAAATAAATGCATCAGATGAAACTGTTATTCTATTAATTTCAAGAACTGATGACCTTTTACTAAGCAAAGCCGAATTCCCGCGCATTCGAGAAAAAGCAAAGTAATGTTTATTTACAAAATATGTACAAACAAAATAAACACTTCTTCAATCGCAAATTACGATACTACAATATACAATTAAGAAATTATTTAGCGATATTTAGAAAAAAATTACTTACAACTATTTTGGATCGACGAGACCCGAGACGTGACTTCAAGTTACAAAATGCAAATGTCCGTTATAATGTCCGATTTTGAAAAATAGCCTTTTTATATAAATAGTTTCGTAGGTAATAAGGTTATAAGGTGCAATCATTGGTCAATTCCATCAAGGGAGGGTGGGATCATCATGGCCAAAATCTTTAAACGGAAAAAAAACACGTTCTTTTTAAAAGGTAGTCTTTTCTTTCGCGTTCTTTCTGTATTTCTCTGTTTAAATTGCTTCTTTAAAGTGATGCTTTTGTAGTGGTTCGACTGGAAAAATTATATTGCAATAAACATGCCCGAAACTATGAAATTCAGAGTCAATGTATTTAAATTAAATCAAATAATTATTTTCATTTTTATTCGTATAAAAACGTAGTGGATAACAATCGCCAATACTTAGTTGAATGAGGTTTTTTTTTTTTTTTTAGATTTATGGATGTGTTACAAACTTTTTAAATTAATAAGTTAATCGTTTGCAAAAATTACATTAAAATCCTAGGTACCGTCGAAGCGGGTATATTTGGCCATGGAGGGTAACTTTGGTGACTTTGGTCACGAGTCGGAAAAAGAATTGTTTCTTAATTTCTCTTCAAAAAATGATCCATTCTTAAATTGTTGTGCATTTTTGGAAAGGTGAAAACATTGCGTTTCATTTCATGTAAAAAAATTCATTGTAATTTTTTCGATACTACAAATGACGTATTCTTACAAGCATTTAATGACAAAAATCTATTTCTTCCAACTAAACTGGAACACCTAAAAAATATTGAAATAGCTAAAGAAAACGCTTTATACTATTATTTTATTTAATGAATGTTACACCATTTGTTTTTATCTAAGTTGATACTTTTTATGCTATGTTTGTTACTTTTATGATTTTTCAGTTTTGAGGTTTTATGTTTAAAAAATCAAACGATTTTAAACATTAAAAAGATAAAGATAAAATGCATGAAACGTACAACATTCAAAATCGCTAATGTCGAAATGTAAACATTTTCAAATACGTGATTAAGAATATGATCTTTTTTTTTTAAATTTATAATAAAATAGTTTTCTTTTCATGAAGATATTTGTTATTAAATATTACTTCTAAAAATAAGTTATTTCCCCATATTGAAATTAAAGTTTACTTTCTTTTAAGCGACAATCATTACTGGTATTCATATTATAGTGTAATGTCATTCCACGATGCACTGCAATGTATTTCTAATAACTATGTATCTTCTAACTTTGTTGTTTTTATGGTTAAACGTTTTAATATTACTATTAATTCGGTAACGAATCTTTTAAGAATGTTAAAATGTATGTTTCTTATGCATTTCATTTATGCTTGGATCAAAATTACCCGCCTGGATAAAAACCGCCGTCCTGATTTTTAAAACAAACACCAATTTTTTTTTAATTTATAAAATGTAACAAAAATGCTTTTAAATTATTCTTAAAAGTGCAACACTTAGAATGCATAATGATTCTCAAGAGTTTAAATTGTTTTTGTAGCTTAAATTTTCTTCTTTTGTAAAAAAAAAAAACCCTTATGATTTTGGACCAAAGTTACCCGCACTGATGGTATTCATAAAGCTATGAATTTAATGTAAATTTTGATAACGATGAACTATTAGCTTAAAATGTTTGTAACAACCTCAGATCAGCAATTTTATCGTAATTTTTTTTTTCTTTTTATGAGGGGAGAGATGAAAAGAAAAGAAGAGAAAATCGCGCATACAGAAAGGGTAACAAAAGTCAATTACTTTCGTGGAAATGTCAAACAAAATTCCATTTGGATGTAGAAAAATGTGCCAAAAAACTGAAATTAATTTCCGATGTTTTTTTTTTTTTTTTTTAATTATTTGCGCCCATAATAATAATTTTAGAATAAAAACCTTATTCCTTCCATTGTTTTTCTGGCTACACATGAATAAAAAAAATTATTATTTATAATAATAATATTTTAGTTTCGCATTAAACAGGAAACTGGGGAAATTAAAAATAATATTTTAATTCTTCGTTGCAAATGAACTATAGAACTATACATTATACAACTTTTTATCAATGTTGAAAAAAAAAAGTTACTTAACAAAATACGATAAAACCTTTTTTAAAAAAATTCTGTTGCCCTTATGTGTTTGATAATTAAAATTTTGTTAAAAGTTTTTAATGTGCTCCGATTGTTACTCTGTTGGTATATTTTCCATCATTTTTATGAACAACTTAAATATTAAGAACAAGGAAGAAATATCAATGTGTTTATCAAACTTGGGCCTAGACGAGAAAAAAAAGCCAAAGATGGCGCCCGTTAATTGTTTTTTTATGTCTACACGTGCCCTATGACAAAAGTTTTTTTTTTTTAATGTAAAATAGGGTACCTTCAATACACTGTGTGCTGTTCAGGGTAACGACAAGGAGCTTAGCAGGTGTGCCATGCTAAAATCGTTATCGCTCAGCCAAACTCGCCAATAAAACAAAACTAGTTATTTTTTCCAGTTTTACACATATAAACATTCTGTTGCTGCTTAGTTTGTAAGAAATAAGAATGTTTTCAATCTTCAAGTAAGCAATGACTTTGATTTGCGGTTTGTTTACGTTACCCCGCCAACTATTGTTCCGCCAACGCATGCCAAATACCGTCTGCTAGCTTCGACATTAAAAAAGGCATTTTCTGGTTGTATATTGATAAAAAAATACTATTTTTAGAAATGTAATAGTCCACATGATGTTTAATTTACAATACAAAGATTAAAAAGTAAAGCTTTATACACTTTTTCCGAGTTTAAACAACTTTTGTATTCCATAGCAGTGACACACGCCGGTATTAAAACATGGATTACAGCTTTACCGTTAAGAATTTTAATCCAAAAAAGAATAAATATTGAAGAATATAGATCATTAAAAACAAAATCAATAACAAATAGTGGTTACGTTCCTTTGATTATATCGTTTAGATGCGATTTATTAGAGCTTCGCTGAATCACCGTGAAATGTCTACGGGGAAAAAATAACAGCGCCGTATCTCTGGAGCATGGCTATGCTCCAGCCAATCAGGTGAGAGCATCATGTCGCAACCCTCATACGCAGATATTCCAGTATTGAACAAGCTATTCATTGATATTGAAATTATTGACGAAATTGAAATGGTGTTTCTTTACATTAAATAGCATAAATATATCTATCTACAACTTAAAATGCATGGAAAAACTTGATTTTTTTTACATTGATCATATTTTCTCATGAAATGTTTGACTACCTCGAGCACTCTATAAAAATTTTATGGAACGCTACTCAATAAACCTACTTACTCCAGCTTTAAGGAGCTTAAAATTAATTATGTACTTGAAAGAACTGTCGATTTTCAATGGCTGTAAGTTATTACGTGCCCGCCTCATAATCCCAAGAGTGCGGGTTCGATCCCCGGCTGAGTTGGTAGATTTTCTGGATGGGAAAAAGGTAGGAACGTAAGTCATATGATTATGTGGCATGTAAAAGATCCCTTAAGTACCCATTTTGCTTGTATTCTCTCCGCAAAATTGAATGTCACCAACACCATACTTTAACATGCAGCTCAGACTCTTTGCACTCTGGGAGTCGAAATTGGTAGCGATAGCCGCCTATATTGTGCCACAAAGAAATGGATCTCAGTTCTGGCTATGAGGGTTGCGACATGATGCCCTCGCCTGATTGGCTGGAGCATAGCCATGCTCCAGAGATACGGCGCTGTTATTTTTTCCCCGTAGACATTACACGGTGACTCAGCGAAGCTCTAATAAATCGCATCTAAACGATATAATCAAAGGAACGTAACCACCATTTGTTTTTGATTTTGTTTTTAATGATCTATATTCTTCAATATGTATTCTTTTTTTGGATTAAAATTCTTAACGGTAAAGCTGTAATCCATGTTTTAATACCGGCGTGTGTCATTGCTATGGAATAAAAAAGCTGTTTAAACTCGGAAAAAAGGTATAAAACTTTACTTTTTAATCTTTGTATTGTAAATTAAACATCATGTGGACTATTATATTTCTAAAAATAGTATTTTTTATCATTATTCTACCAGAAAATGCCATTTTTAATGTCGAAGCTAACAGACGGTATTTGGCATGTCTTTGGCATGCGTTGGCGGAACAATAGTTGGTGGGGTAACGTAAACAAACCGCAAATCAAAGTCATTGCTTACTTGAAAGTTGAAAACATTCTTATTTCTTCAAAACTAAGCAACAACATAATGTTTTTATGTGTAAAACTGGAAAAATAACTAGTTTTGTTTTATTGGCGAGTTTGGCTGAGCGATAACGATTTTAGCATGGCTCACCTGCTAAGCTCCTTGTCGTTACCCTGAACAGCACACAGTGTATTGAAGGTACAGCTGTGGAAATAAAAAAGTACCCACTTGAGGTTATTTCATCCGTTAGTCACCCTATAGAATCGGACCTTTTTGAGATTGTGTACAATTAACATTCTGATTAAATTGCACGATACAAAATTTACATAAGGGGTCGTCTTCATATTAAAAATATCACGAACTTTGAAATTTCCAATAGCAACACCCAATTTTAATAACTTAAAAATGTTGAGCACTCTTGAAAACCCTTAAATCTAAGTTTTTGTTACATTTGGATGAATATTTGACGAGTTATTTAATCGAATCACTTGTGGACCTTTTGGGGACCATCTCTAAAATGACAAGCAAGCATGCATGCAAGGTCGTCTTTATTTATCAAATCATACGTAATCTTATACACAGTCCCCTAAATAGTAATTAAAAAGTATTTTGTGATTTACTCAGCAAATTATGGATAAAATTTTTTAAAAATTGGGATTTCGCTTAAACTTCCTGTCCTAAATTTATTTCTTTAAAAATATTAAGGGGTTTCTATTCATATTTTTTAAAAAAATTAATATAATAATTATTTAAAAATATAAAAATTGTTTTAAATACCTCAATATTGAGTGCATTTTGTTTGGGTTATTATAATTTCTTTTCAGTAAAAAATTCGTTTCCTTATCTTAATTATTTCTAGATTGGGATAGTTTTTTATATGCAACTCATTTAACATTATGGGACCTAAACTTTGCACGTCTCTAACTCCCCTAATAATGCTTAAAAACTAACAAAATTTGGCATTTCGTATTAACATAGGTCATAGATTTGAAATATGGACTCAAAAAGGGGTGTTACTACTGGAAATTTTAAAGTTAGTAACATTTTTAATATGAAGATGGCCCCTTATGCAAATTTTGTTTCATGCTATTAACTCAGAATGTTAATTGTTCAAAATGTCAAAAAGGTCCGATTCTATAGGATGACTAACGGCCAAAATAACCTCAAGTGGGTACTTTTTTATTTCCACAGCTGTACCCTAGTTCTGGCGAATATTCCCAGTCTAAAAAGACTTAATAGCCTAAAAAGCAGCCTCGTTGGAAAAAGAACTCGTAAAAACTTATTCAATTTCTTTTTTGACTACTTGCTTCTAAATAATTACTACCTCTGTATAGGGTGTACTGAGTGTATATAAAAATTTGAGTTTTCCCTAACACATTTTAACTTAAAATCACTGATCAACAAAAATACACGCATGAATTTACTTGTGCAAATCGTTATTTGTCAATTCCGTATAGTTACAGATCAAAATAGATTTTCCAGAGTCCAGACGGTAAAATTATGGTGTACCGTTACTCCATAAAGCTGGCCTTCCATCGTGTTTATTGAGTTACGTTGCATGAAATATTTGTAGATTGCTCGAGGTACTAAAACATTTTATGGGAAAATATTTAAGATATAAAAATATTCAAGTTTTTCCGCACATTTTAAGTTATAGAAAATACGATTAGCGTATTTAATGTATATTAAACAATTTTTTTTTAGTCTTGAACATATCCGCGAAAGACAGGCACAGTCGTTCAATAATACATATTTAACTTATTTTTACTAAATTCAAATAAAAATACGATGCACAAATAAAAATAACTTAAGAAAATACACATGGATATATACAATCCTCCCGTTTATAGCGTTTTGGGATTAAGAAGCATTGAAATAAAAGTTTTAAAATTTTGAATTCTCAATGTAATGTAATTATAATTTTAGAAATATTAATCTTTTACCTTTCAGAAATAATTACTTATTTTATATTGCTCTTTATTTGAGGCATTATAAAGACAGTTGTCAACTTAAATATATAATTTTCCAAGAAAACCCAAAGAAGTGTGCAATTCCTAATTTTAATAAAGAAATCTTTAGCAAACATTTTCCTTATTTAGCTCCTTAATTCTTTAACAGTTTACCTATCACTATTCAAAATATTGAGAAATACTCATCTTTTAAACACTATCTCTCTTTCTCTCTGGTCGGCTTTTTAAAATTTTCCTACCATTTCATCGGCGTGTCAAAGTCTCAGAGAGTTTTAGAATTTACTAAATTTTGGGGAGTCTGCAGCATTTAGCGTAACAGAAACTTCTCTTTTAAAAAGTTTGGTGCAGGATTGCACCAGAAATCTGGAACTTTCTAGCTGCCACTATTGAGAACATTGATTCTCTACTTTTTCAGTGCATCAAAGTTACGATTTTACCACAAAACTGGTAAATTCACTCTGCAAATATTGTTGGCAGCTAGAAAGTTCCAGGATTCCGGTGCAATCTGACCCAAAATTTGTAACAGCGTACATTTAAAGATTTAGGGGCCTCTAAAATTTTGGGGCTATAGGCACAGGCCTTATGGTGGATCAGGCCCCAGGCAGAGTTAGATATAGAGTGGAAATGTTCCGATTATTGGTCTTGAAAATCTTGCCACATTAGTCATATTTCATATACTAGGAACTGGATATCAAAATGAATTCGTTATCTATTTACTAAGAAAATACAGTTACACTCCGTACCAACATAACTTGGGTAAAAACGAAGAGTAAAAAGGCAGAGGGAAAAGCGTGGTTGGTCCGTCAGTTGGAAACTCTTGTAAGGCAATATTTACATACAAAATGATATGGATACAATTTAACCCGAATACACTTTTCATTCTGATAAAATTGCCAAATTTTCTCAAATAATATTCAAATCTGTTAGACCATAAACGAAATTAATGTTTTAAACATGTTTTCTGGATGGATTAACAAATAGTTTATGGAACTCTTAACATCCTAGGAAAGATCTTCTCCATAGAATATTTCTATTTACCCAACTAAGGTTGGCAAGGAGTGTAGTTCAATCAACTGACCATAGCCATGTAGCATGTAGCAGAAAGAAACTTGTGCTGTCTGCATATGTAACGTGCTCTACTAACTTCAGAATGGTTCCTTTATAAATCCCTCAAGTGGTGTGGTGAATCTCTATGGGTGAAAAAACTGTCTGAATTTCGACAATTTATATCAGAAAATACGAATAGCGGTACTATAAAATAAAATAGCAAAAACTTATGACCATTGACAGGGTAACCAGACTTGGCCCACAATAGCCATTTTAGCTCAGTTTGGGTCCGCTTGGCTAATAAAAATATTTTAGGCAGCCCCTACATTGTTATTGTTAATTCTATATTGAATTGAGTATTTCTTAGCATTTTGTTTGCTTATGACATTTGAATATGTGTACTTGTATTTTTGAATTAAAAGTGTACACATTTTTCGTTAATTTTGCCAAAAATGACGTATCGGAGTGGCGTGTTAAAATTTATATTTGGTTAGTTTTGGCTACTTTGAACTCAGCTATTTTTTGAAAATTTCATCTTGCAACCATGGTTCAAGATATTCACTAGTAGCAAAATGAGATAAAATCTACAATTTTGCTACTTCAAAATAGTTACATTTAGTAGCAGCTATCACGACCAGGTGTTTTTTTTTTTTTTTTTTCAAATGCCCCTATCAACTTTCAGGGGGGGGTTCCAAATATCTTGGCGAAAATAATTAACTTGGAATCTCAAATCTTCAACGATCTTGAATTCGTCAAACTTCTTTTTCTGTGATTCTAAAATAGCAAAACTCCATCCGTAAAATACATACAATCACATAACAAGAATTGCTTTTCAATAAATATTTCAAATCAAAATGTCTCAAAAAAATTATCCCAGAAAATGTGCATCTGCCAATAAGTTTTTAAGTTTGTAGCACATATAGCTCCTAATTTTTTCTGGCAACCCTGTATTGAAACTGAATTAGTCCTTACGGTAATAAATCCATAATCCCGTTAATCCTCCTCCCATGTAAATTTTTCTTGCCAATGTTTATCTAAACGGGGTGTTCAGATATTCCTGGTACGGCTTGGAAGTTGCCGGGACCCTTTTGAGTTTAAGTTAGGAGAAATATTGGATCAATTTGCAGAATACATTTTCAAAATCAGAAAAATGTTAGCAAAGTAGCCCATGGCTGTTATATAAATGGTCATAAATATCGAAATTAGGTTATGGAAATCCCACTTTGAAAACAAAAATAATTATAAAGTTTTCATTGGTGGTTCATGTAACCTTTTAAAGTCAAATTTGAAATGAAGTGCGTCATAATTGCGAAGAGGAAAGGCCGTTTAGAATACGTTTTGAAAATCAGAAAAATGGTACCACGGTAGCGCCCATGTCTTCATTTAGCCTCCACACTTCGTTTATAACGTAAAAAGTGGAAGGTATTATAATCGTTCAGTCCGTCTGTCTGTCAGTCCGTCACCCACTTTCATAGCCCTAACTACAAATGCTACGGACAAGTGTGATGCGTCAAAAAATTCAGCGCATCGAAATCAGAATACATTGAAAATTTCAGAAAAGAATTTGAATTCAAACTTCAATCATTAGAAAATCTGCACAGTTTAATGCTTATTTAAAAAAACATTCAAAACCATTTTTATTAGAATTAAATCATCATTGCCCATTCGCAACAACCACACGAGAAACTTTAATTCTTCTGGACAATAAATTAAAATAAATTTATTTTTGCGACATCGATCAGTTTGAAATAACGTCAAATATATTTCACGGCGAGATTCTTTGTATGTTGATACGAACTGATTTCATTCGATTTAAAAGTGAGGGAATATTACATATTTATCCTTTGGAATAAAAATTAATTTTTGCAAACTTGAGCTTACGAAATGAAACAAGACAAATTTAGTACTACATATTTAATATTTGTTTTGTTACTTAAATGGTCGTAAATATCGAAATTCGTTCATGGAATTCTAACTTTGAGGACAAAACTAAATCCAAGTCTTCACTTGATTGACGTTGTGACATTTTAATGACGAAGTTGAAATGCGTCGTTATCAAGACGCCAAAATGATGTTTTTCAGACCCAATAACATCAACATCTTTATTTAGTTGAGGTTTCTTTTTATTACATAAATAAAATTTTGGTTAAAATTTTTTACCTTCTAGGGTGGTTGCTAAGCGGTATAGGTATATGTCCAAGTAATTTTAATGATGGGTTGACGTTTTTTAAACGTCATTCAGTATAAGAAAAATCAAGATAGTTTTGTGCAATCTAGAAATATGTTACCATGCTTATTCAAAAAGAGTGGCATAGCTGTAAGGTAAAAAAATCCTAAAACTATAACTTCATTTTAATAAATTTGTGTTAAAGTTATTTAATGTCTAAGTTCATTTTTTCGATTTCAAAGAAACTTTTAAGAAAAAATAATCTTTATAAATTATAAATCAAAGCGGTGAGGTGATTGCCTTAAGACCAGGAGAAAATACGGCCTAAAAGTTATTCAAATTCTCGATTAAAAAAATTTTGGGACTGAAAATTTTACTTTTATTACTGTTAAAGATACACACAACACTAAAAATTATTTCTTATTTTGTGTGAAAATTACTTCCTTATTTTTAAAATTATAAAATTTTCAATTTTCAATTGGTATTTTGCTATTTACAAAACTAAGCACCACCCATATTAACAAGTAAAATACAGAGTAGTCTTGGAGAATTTAACATGTCCGGCCGTTGATAATTCATATTAAGAATTTTGGCCTTTGTAGTCATCAACAAAGAGACCCAGTGGCTTAGTGGTAGTGCTTCGTTTTGCCATGCCACAAGTCCGGGCATCGAATCCCGGATTGGGCGAGGTTAACCCATCCTTTCATCCCTTGAGTGTGTCGATAAACTTGGCACCAAGCATGCTTGGGAACTAAACACTGGGGGTTCTTAGTAAGGTTGACCCCTTACCGGGACGTATGCCTAGCACCCCACAGCCCTAGGTCACGAACACACTTGGTCAAAGTTATTTTTTTTTGGAAACGTTGTTAGATTTTCAGAAAGTAACTGTAACTTAGTTACTTTTAGAGGTAACGAAGTAACGCAAAATATCGTTACTTTTCCGATATTTCTCACGCTACTGATATATTTTCTGCTCAGTTCAGCGTTCGGCTTAAATTTAATTAATTAAAATTTAATTTTTTACTATGTTGAACTTTCATTCTTCACTTTTTCCGAATGTCTCTATTTCTTCAATCTTGGCTCTCTATAAAGTAACTGCAATTGAGTTACTTTTTAAAAATGACTTTCCATCCCTGGATATTATGTACATGTACAGTGACAAAAACAATTATAACAAAAAAAATCTGGATAAATCGAAAAGAAAACGTAGTGATCAAAGGTAGAAGGTAGGTGAAACTAAAGCCATTTCATAAAAAGTAAAAACACTCGACCTTAAAAAGAATGCCTCTCAATAAAGTTAATAATCATTTAAGAACAAACACAAAAGAGCTTTTATCTAACAAATAACTTTTTTCAATATATCACGATTACAAAATGAACTGTATTAACAATTTTGCTTCGGAAATCGTTGAGATCTTTTCATCTTAAAGTTTAGAACTGTTTCTTCCATCATGGAAAAGAATTTTCACGAAAACGAACTTATTTGTCGTCTGGCTGACGCATGTAGTGCAGGTGTGCATTTATTCGAAGATAACCTCTTTGACCTTATCTAACGGACTTTTAATATTGAAAACCCTACGTAAAACTGAGAACCCCTTTCTATTTATAGATTTATGAAAAGAAAAGTTGTTGCGACCTATTCCGATCTATGTTACATATAAAATGATTTTTTTATTTTTATTTTGTGGAGTCACAGTGGCAGATTAAAATTACATAAAACATAAAAGTGCTTTTAAAAAAAAACCTATTCATTAAAGTTCCATTTGTGAATACCATTAATACCCTTCGTACGTGAAGAAAAACGCTGAGTTTGTAAAATTTCCTGACTCAGTTTGCCCTCGATAAATTGTTCAGCACCATGGTCTTCTTTCGTCTTATGTTTATTTTGATAAACTAAAGCAGAAAGCTTGTTTTCACGTGATTTACTAAAGTAATTACAATATTTTTCAACTTTATTTGTGACTGTTATTCGTTATTTGTTCGTTATTTCAATTACCCATTTATAGCCCCCATTATAGTTTATGACGAACACACAATTACTAAAAGTATGCAGAACTAAATAAATTTTACCCGTGAAAGTGTGACTAATCCTTTTTTATACCCCTCTTTACAATTAGGAATTCACAAGCATTTGGCATCTTGCACAAAACGTTACTGAATTAAGAGTAGGGGAAGGTGGGTTACCTTGGACCTATTTTGACTTTTCAATTTTTATTTTCAAAATTACTTGCAAAAAGTGAATAAAAATATTTTTACTGAATACTTTATGTTGTTATATACAGCATACATTTATTTTAACTTGTTTTTTAAATGATTTCAACTATTAAAAAAATAAATACAGAAAATTGTAATTAGGACCAAGGTACACCACCGGCGGTGTACCTTGGTCCAACCGGTAGTGTACCTTGGTCCAACCGGTAGTGTACCTTGGACCAATTATTAACATGTAGAAAGACTCGATTTACAGTCCGAAAACCAATATTTATTAGCCACATAAAATTCAAAAATACATTTTACAACCTACTCTTATTTCTAGCCAAGATTGTAGTAATTGGTTAGGTTAGGTCAATTGGCTCAGTAAGGGGTTTTATTGTCTTAGTTTTTTTAGTGTCCTTTTGGCTTTTTCAGCTGCAATACAATCTTTCTCGGGTGTATTCGTTAAAATGCAGCATAAAATTAAACTGTTATTTCATGCCATAGAAAAACATTTGGCTATCTTTCTGTCTTAAATTTGAAAAAAAAAACTCAAATATTTCCCCCTATGTTTATTCAACTAGGCCTAAACGTAAAAAGGATGTTCTGCTTAGATATTTATTATAAAAAATATCTTTTTTGATGCATGCAATAATTATTTTCTATATTATATCAACGTGGTTAAAATTTTATAGGCTTCCATAAATCTAAATAATTAACTACAAAAAAAATTCTTTATCACATCATATCAAAATTTCTTACAAATTTCCATTTTTCTAGATTTTACAAATCAGGGTTGCATATTAATAGCTTAAAATACTTAATTTGTCAAAGGAAAGAATTTACTTGAATTTTAAAAAGGGTTTTCAACAATCTGAAGCACATAAGACCTATAGTAGTGTACCTTGGACCAGTCCAAGGTACACCACTTGTATTAGGTTCGAGGTACACAGGCGCGCAACCACGGGGGGGGGGTTTTTAGGGTCAGAACCCCCCCCAGAACCCATATTATAGACAAATTTTATTTTGTTAACACTAAAAAAATCGTAAGTGATGAGAAAAAAAAATTCCATAGAGAAACACTATTTCACTATTTCGCTCGCCGCCAACAAAATAAGAAACTGTAGGGATGGCGGTTTTTCAGAAAAAAAAACCAATGTTTCAAACCGGTTTTTCGGTTATATTGAACCTTAAGACTGGCCTTGTGAAAAACCGGTTTTTTGGTCGAAACCGAGGGCAAAAAAAACCGGTTTCGGTTTTCCATCCCCAAAGTGTTTCAAATATGGGTGGCGGGAAGTGTAAATCTGTGTAAAACAAAATATTTCTAACGAAACTCTTTTCTAATGTTAGGGGAGGGGGGGGGGGATGAAAAAAAGTGCCAGCTCTGATAAAATTACAGGTCTCGCCAAATTTATTAATTATTTGTTATTTTTTATGAGTTGCTCTAATATTGTGCATTCAAAAAATCTTGGGCTGGAATCATAACCTCTCTCCCTCCTTCCCCAGAACCCGCATTATAGTCACAATTTATTTTGTTAACAAGAAAAAAATTTCATAGAAGAAGAACACTTCGCATTTGCGAAATCCGAGTTGGGGCTGGGGAGCCCAGTAGGCGTTCACCTTGCATGTGATAGGTCCCAGGTTCGGGTCCGGGCATCGTCAAAATAACTGTCGATCTATAAACGGCCAGTGTAGCTAAAAATGTCCGACGAAGAATACCCCGTGTAGAGGAATTGCACGTTAAATATCCTAGAAGTTCCGAAGCTGAGTACGTTGTCGCCCTTAATGGTTACGTTGGGTGCCTATTCAGATGTCGGATCGTCACTTGACTGTGGTTCTAAATTACGAAGCCCGTCGCCAATAGCCCTCGTGTAGCTCTAGCGACGATGATTAAAAACGAAAACTAAAACAAAAAATTCTTATTCCTTTAATGTTGAGGGGGAGGGGGGATTAGAAAAAAAGCGCTAGTGCCCTAAAAATATATATATTGACTATTAAAATCGAAAGTCTTCGTCCTAATACTTTTTTTAAGCACCACGTTGCATTGACTTAATCTGAGTAAAACCAAACAAATATATTTATAAATGTTGTTCTAACAATAACACAAAGAAAGAAAATGATAAAAGAGAAGCAATTTTGATGAAAAGCTAAAAAGTCGTGGAGCGGGTGTGGAGCCCCTATGCCGACTCAGACAGGAAATAAGTATTAAGAAAACGTAATAAATATAAAATATGAAAGATTTATTTTTTGAAATCGCTATTGAAAGTGCATTTTGTTCTATTTTATTCGTTATACGTCAAATAATTCTCCACTTTTCTTTCATCTTTTTTTTTTAATTCGTATGTAATAGCAGACTACTTTAGCCGCCTGGTAGTCCCGACGACATTCAACATACAACCCGGGATCGCCATGAAGTCGGGAGTTGGTATATACCAATGTCTGGTGGTGACGTGGAACTCGGCATTTTTTCAAATAAAAAAAATTCATTTGACTTCTTAATTAAAGGATTATTCTTATATTGGTTGCGTTAGGTGCAAAACGATTGTGTGTCTATTTTAAAATATTTAAGATCTTTTCCAGGAGAAAGCCAGTTTAAGATCTTTTTCTTTTTAAGTGACTAGTTTTTTTTTTATTTATCAATGAATTACAAGTTAGGATTTTTTTTGCGTGTCTTTTTATCGTATTCTAATCTTAAGATCAAGATTGAATAGATGTCATAAGAGAGCAAAATATTGGTAAGTTTAATTTCTTCTCTAAAGTATCTGAAGATTAGTATGTTTGTAATTAAGCTTGGGTGCTATTTTTTTTTTGTCTTTTTATTGTTTTTATGGCTGTTCAGTTCTGTTTTCATTAGATTTCAATGGGTTTTATATTTGAAGCACATTTTAAAATAATTAATTGGTATTTTTATACAGCGGCATAAATGCATACAATTTTTTAATTATTTCACATCGGAGATTCGCATCTATGACGTCGAAAGTTTATTTACAAATATGAATTAGCTTTGTTCAAGTTTGAAATATTAAATCATTTATTTATTTGTTTGTTCAGCTTAAACTTTAAATATGTCCTATCAGATTTCTTAGTTATCTACCAAAACGTGATTGTGCATATTTAAAGAATGCCCGATTGTTTTGTTTTATTAAAAAGTTAATTTGCTAATATTGCCCCTTTTGTTTTCTTTTTTAATTTAAAAGTATAAATACCCTAATTTAAAAATACATTAAAAATAGACAAGATTTTTAATTAAAATGTAAAAAAAAAATACTTTGTCCCAAATTGCCACATCACACCGCAGCTAGTAAATTTTAATGGTTATACGGAGCCAAAAATACGTGCCAATAATTTTTTCTTCCAATTTTGGCGGATCGTCTCATGCCACTTCGCGAACTGGTCAGCCAATTCCCGAAATCAAAGAAAGCTTGGACGTTGGCCGGTTATCTTTACACTACCCTCCTTTTATAATAAAATTTAATATTAGAAGCTTGTCTTTGGGAATATTCATTACGATGTCACGATCTTCATACTACGATTTTATTGGTTGTTTTGTTTTCTTTTCATTCTACTTGAAACAAGCTCATTGGTTTCGCCCTTCAAACCGCGGTTCCATTGGTTGTTTGGTTTTAAGTATACTTTGTGTGAAACAAGCCCCTTTATGAACAGCAAATACGGTGATTTAAATTATCTTATTAGTAAATTTAAAAAAAAAAACATACATGAATAAATTAATTTTCTTATTCATTACACTTAATTTGTGTTTAAAAAATAAAACATTAATTATCTATTAAATAACACAAATATGAATTATGTAAAATGAAAAATAATTCATGTTTATAAACAGTAATTAGTAATACTAAATTAATTGTAAAAAACTGTATTTATACAATAGTAATTCTAATTAAAACTAACTTTAATTAAAACTAATTTTCATTAAAAGTAATTTAAATTAAAACTAGCTTCAATTAAGAATAATTTTAATTACAAATACTTTTAATAAAAAATAATTTCAATTGAAAAATAATATAAAAATTTTGAAACCACCCCCAGGATTTTTTTCTAGTTGCGCCCCAGGAGGTACACCACTTGGATATTAAAAACAAAATAGTTAATCACCAAGTTAAGGTTAGACTTAACTTAATTTCAAGCATAATGTTTTATAGCTAAAACTTTGCTTTATATTGCATAACCATCGTTTCTGAATAAACACTACATGTTTGAGTAAAAAATTACACTAAAGAATCTGACAAAAATTTACTTTTGAACTATGAATTTAGTTTTTCGAAACCTCTTTAATAAATTGACCTTTTAAACAAACAGATAGAACTTCACTGAGATCCCTCCTAGCAAATACTTTAACTGCATGTGGTGTTGTTTCAATATCTAAGCTAATCGAGCTAGAATCAGCATAGGTTCGAGGTACACATACGTCCAAGGTACACCACTTACCCCTACAACATTCACGATTGTTAAAATGCTCAGAGATTAAAAGAATGTAATTAAATATTTATTATAAAAGCCAAAGGAGAAAAATACCAACAATGCTCAAAAAATCGTCTGCAAAAACATTAAAAAAATTCAAGCTGCCGTGATTGGTAGAAACCCACGTGACTTGGATATTGATGGTAGTCTCCGCTTCGGTTTGCTAGCTGATATTCAGGTCTTGCGACAATTTGGAATAGTTCGTAACGAAACAGTAGCGGTAAGTTGCCATATGTAGCAACCTTTCCCCTCTTGGCGATTTATGATGTTTAGGACATACTGCTAATCTGCAAGGGATGGCGGTTTTTTAGAAAAAACTGGTTTTCCATTTTCCATCATTTTTTCCCTAAAAAACCGGTTTTCGGTTCCAAAGGGCCTCATAAAAAAAAAACGGTTTTCTGTCAAAACCGGGACTACCAGTTTTTTGAAAACCGGTTTTAGTTTTCCATCCCTAAGCTGCTTTACAATGAATGCGCAGTCCACTCTATGTTATGTCTCTGGTCTTAGAGAAAAAACCCAAGAGGGAAAAATTGCTGAGTTTGCTCTTCAATCCATAGATTCGATGGCTCATGCAAACGCGCCTAATGATTTTCTGTAAGGATCGCAAATCCTTAGATATGAAAAAATTCATTCTTTATTGTTCGCGTTACAGGTATTTGCCGATTATTCGCCGGTGGATCGTCATCCTTTCAATAAACAACCGAATGCAATCGCAGGAAAAGCTCTATGAAGCAGAAAAAGTAGAAAAACATCCTTAGATATATGAAAATTATTTTAAAAGTTCGAGTAAGCATAAACATATGATACATTTATTCTTAACTTTTAATTTACGAATTTAGCGCTGACCTAACTTACAGTACAGAACCGTCTTTAATAACTCAAATATGTGACAATGTTCAATTGAAATAAACCAAACCATTTCTGGGATCCTTTTAAATATATTTTCTCTATAACCGCACGCTAAAAATTTCAAAATATTTATTAAATTTTAGAAAAAAATTAGTATTTTTTAAGTTTGAAACTGTAAAGACATGCAAAATTAATAACTTTAAAGCACTTTCTTTGTATTATCAAAAGGTATGTCCATAAAATTAGACTTTCTTACTTATGTATTGCTATCGAAAGCGAAACAATGTTTACGTTTTGTCTATTGAACAAAACAAAACTGGTTTATCTATCTTATTTCTTCTTAAACAATAAAAGATACTCTCTATGAATGCTAATTCTAATATTTTGTCTAAATTCCCATAATAAGTTATATTATTGGAACCATTATATAACGCAATTGAATTCACCGTCAACGTCTATTAAATTTTATGAAACTTTTAACTGTATAATGAAAGCTTTACTTTTGTTTTAAAAATACTTTTGTTTTTAATATATTTTTAAGATATGGAAGTTGATGCAAAAGACGATGGTGTTGGAAATTCGATAGTTGTTGGGGCTGGTAAGTTTGTGTTTGCATTGCAATTATTCTAGAATTTTAAAAGCCAATATAAGGAATTATAATTTTCTTGCAAAAATGTTTGAGTGTATGTGTATATGCGAGTGTATGTGTTTTTCCTCAAATCGATGCAATGTTGCTTACTAATAGTAAAGCTTTTTATTAGGTTAATTCCTAGTTTCGGTGTACGGCGACTTTTTATTTCTCGCCAAACTTGTTGGCGAGAAAACATCGCGTAGCCACGCGTGATTGGACGACGCTACTCGGAAACCGCGAAGTCAATCACGTGACGCTGTTCTGGAAGAGTTGTTTAGGGGAAAAAATGGCCGCCAATTTTTAAAATCCGTTACACTACATGTGACAACAAAATTATCAAATGTAACGTTAACTTCAGCCACTTAACCTCGATAATAGCATGCAAAATGCAGAAAAATTCGCTTTTTTTTTAAACTAAGTTATCGCCGATTGCTAAAACATTCAAATACATTATTTCAAGAATAAATACCTATAATTTTTGGCCCCCAGTACACAACAAACGCGCAGCATAAATGCAATAAAATCCAATGGGATGGAATCCGTCACCTTTTCCGTTGTTAATAAATGGTTAAAATTAAATTTATAATACATTTCGCATTTAAGAGCAATAATTGAGAAAATTAAAATAAAATGCAGATGATTTAAGAATTTAAAACGACTAAAATCCGAGTAGCGTCATCCGAAAAACACCAACCAGACCGGAAATGGTCGTTCACAACTGAACGAATCCCAAGAAGAAAAAAATCAAAAGTGACTCTTCACATTCCGAACCCCCCTTCTTCCCCGTCAGGTTTTAGAGTTGCCACACACATCGCGGGAGGAATTTCAGTGCATGGTTGCCAGATTAGAATTGTTTATCGCCTTTTTTTGTCGCCAAAGTTCTGAAAAAGTCGCCGTACACCGAAACTAGGATTTAACCTTTTATTATTTTACATATGATATTATAAATTGCTTTAATTTTAAGACATTTTTACTGGATTAAAACATTAAAATTTTTTTTTCAATTATATTTCAAGTCCAGATTATACATCTACTTTTTATCTTCTTGGCTGTATTGGATTATGTAATGGTAACTTAAGCTTCATTTTACATGTATTACACTATATGATGAATAGAAAAATTCTGTTAGATTTTAATCCTACGGTGCTGTTGTTGTTGGGTAGTGGTTTTGCTGGATTTTGCTGTCCCTAGGGGCGCTTATTCCAGACATTATCCAAGCAAAGAGAGAGTAGGGGATCAACTATTGGAATCTTTTAGAGTCTGTGATGAATTTGCCGAGGGCGATAATCTTTTCTTTAGGAAGGCTTGACCAGTCAAAGAGCCATGGGTAAGAGAGCGGGTGGGTCTTTAAAAATTTGCCAACCTGCCAAAGTCGCATGTTCTTCCGCTGTCAGAAATTTTCTCATCAATAAATAAATCCTACTTCCACCAAATTGGTTGTTACAGCTAAACTAATTCTGCAACACCAGCACTACATGCCCACAATTCATTTCACCAGAAAATGCTGTATGACTACAATAAGTATTTATCTCCCTCTAGAAATCCTCCAAATCCTTTGTGACCGAGGGATAAAGAACCCAGTTGGTTAGACCTTTGCCTTGTATGCGGCAGATCCAAGGTTTGGGTACAGGCATCCCCAAAATAACTGCTGACCTATAAGTGGCCTGTGCAGCCAAAAATGTCCGACAAATAATACACTGTGTCATTAATATGCTTGATGCTTGCTTATGCTACAGGTTAAATATGCTTAACGGTTGCGCTGGGTGCCGTTATGACATGAGTGGGGCAGCCTGTCAGGGCCAAGCACTGGGACCACTAGTTTATTGTACTAAGTTGGGTGCCTACTCAGCTTGTCGCTTGACTGTGGCTCTAAATTACAATGCACAATGCATGTAGCCAATAGCCCTCGTGTAGCTCCAGTGCGACGATAATTCAAACTAAAATTAAAATTCCTCTAGCAATTCACCCAATCCTTGGTGACAGAAGCACCTTCAGATTATTATTTACCATATTCCCTTTTTGTTGTAGAAGTAGAAGTTAACCCAACCAGCGCCTATGATTGTGCAGTGTGTCTTCAGCCTTGTAACCAACCGGTCAAGCTGCCATGTGGCCATGTATTCTGTTATTTATGCGTTAAGGGTGCTACACAGCAAAGCAAACGATGTGCCATGTGCCGCCAAGTATGTACTTTAAATTTTCTTGTGGAAGACAAGATAGATTATCCTTATCATATTGATTTTTAATTTTATGTGTAGAAATTTACTATACAGTCACATTTGGTGCATTTTCCAAAATCTCGTCAAAAGTCGGCATTTTAAAATTAAATGGATAAATTAATTTTATTATTTAAATGGATAAAAAAATCCCTCCAAATCGTAAATAACGAAAAATAAACAATCTATCCTAATTTTGCTAACTGGGGGAATGTTTGCTAGAAAAAAAGTATTGCCAAGGTGACAGTACAGTAAATCTAATCCATTTCCCAACCCAATGTTCCTAATCTATGTCATTTCTAGCATATTTTCTGGTTTTTATTTTTCCCTTTCAAGTAATCCAAGAAAAATCCTTTAAATCTGTATTAAACTGTTGGTACAATCAACAAGCCTTGTCACAGGGTTGTATTGAGTTGATGTTTGAAATTTAACAAACGAGGTTCATTTTATCAAACTAACCAATTGTTTAAATACACTGAAACTGCTTGGGGGAAGTTAGGTTTACATTGTAAACTATGGTGCACCATTTATATTTAAACTTTTTTAAAAATAATTTTACTGATTTTTTAAATAATGGCTTTTAATTTTTAAATAATGATGCTTTTTAGTTAAATCAAATCAAACTTATTCAGATTTTTCTGGTTTTTTTTATCTGTTATAATTTTTATTAAATTATTTTCCCCCTTGATTATTTGAATTAATTCTTAGTTGAATGAAGAACAGAGAAAATAGCTCTATCTTATATTTTAAAAATTAAAATTGATAACTTTTACAAATTGTTAATGAGGATCAAGGCATTTTTTATGCAGGAAATATAGTGATACAAACCATTTTTTAAACATTACACTGTTAAAGTTATCTCGACTTTTAACCCAACCCTGTTATATTAAAAATATTTTTTATAATTGCATTAAAAAAAAAATCTTATTTTTTTAGGAGATCCCTGTCAATTTCCTAGATAATCCCCAATTAGTGGCCGAAGCAGCCCTGTCTACAGTGGCCTTTGAGGACAAGTATCAATGGTTTTATGAAGGAAGAAATGGCTGGTGGCAGTATGATGATCGCACAAGTTTAGAAATTGAGGCTGCCTATAAGAAAGGAGATACAGAGTAAGTAGTTAGCAATTACTATTATGATTTAATTTGTCGGTTTTAAGTAATATTTTACATAAACATATTTTATTATTACATAGAAGTGTTATTTTACATTATTTGGCATCTGTTGTATTAGTTGTTTGACTTGCATATTATCTAGTGACACATTGCATAGGTTCCAATTGAAGCAAAATCAAATTTATGAACTATTAATTATTTTAAAAATGCATTATCTGAGTAGTAAGATTGTGTTTGTTCTAATCTGCATCATTGAATTAAAACAAGCTGTTATTTGAGTTAATCCAAATTTTTTTAAAAAACTTAACTGTTAAAAAAAATTTTTCAACTATTAAAATAAAATACTGGCTGTTTGTATTTTCCTTGGGGAAAAAATCCTTTATAATGAACATTTATTAAAATCACTGAGAGACGATTTTTCAAAAATCTGAGTTAAATTTAACCCCTCCACTACCAAGCTTAATTTTCCTAGTAAGAGCCTATGCAACAAGCTAGTGATGCTGTTACTGCAAGTTAACCACATCAAATATCAAGCTATTGTTTCACAACTGCGACCATTTCAGATTTAAATTTCTGATAGCAGGCTTCTTATGTGATCAATATCTTATAAAAGCTTCTTATATGTGATTGATCAAATATCATTCGATGATTTCACAACTGTGTCCATTTCAGATGTGAATATTTCATAGCAATCTTATTTTATAGCAATGTGCATGAAAACAGGGCCGGATTTCTAAGCAGGCTAAGTAGGCTGTAGCCTAGAGCGGCGAATTTTTTGGGGCGGCAAATTTTATGTCTGTTTTCAGAAAATTAAAAGATCTGATTTTCTATATAATTTACATATACTGTATTTCAAATTGACCTATTTTCACTCTTTTATAATATTAATTGTTGTTATAATTTGAAACAGCTCATACCATCCTATTTTGCAACTAACCAGCTATCTTTTCCCTAAGTGGAAGAATAATGTGCCAAGGGCGGCAAATTGATCATAACCTACAGGTAGCATATCTTTAAATCCGGCCCTGCATGGAAGAGTAACCTACTGGCTAAAAAGATAGTTTTTCAGGAAAATTGTCTGAAGTTTATTTTAACCATAGCATCCATGTCATTATAGAAAAATAAGGATTTGCTAACTGCATTCTATCTATTCTACCAATTGATTTAAGACTTTTTCTAATCGCTTAATCTTTAACTTTTGAATATTTTTGCATTTATATCTCTAAAAGTCATATTTGTTTGATAGGTCACTTTTCCCGTGCATGGTGCTATATTTTATCAATCAATACCTTACATAAGCTCCTTATATGTGATCGTTCACATATCAATCTATTACTTCACAACTGTGTCCCTTTCAGGTGTGAAGTCCTCATAGCGGGCTTCTTGTACATAATCGACTTCCAACGGAACCTCCAAACCAGGAGATGCGATCCCCATCGCAAACGCCACATCAAGAGGGATCTAGTCACCATTCCCAAGAAGGGAATCGCGGGCATCAGGCAACCTGCAGACGCCGTCGTCACCACCACCACCACCACTAGTTCAGATTCCTGCAGCTCTAGTTCAGATGGTAGTGTTCAACTAAATGCTCTGAATGATTCTGATTCTGTTGATGATTCTTCTTGAAAGTTCTGTCTTGATGATTGTTAAAGAGGGTTATAATGTGTTGATTAATTTTTTTTTGTTCGTTGAATTTTGTGGATCTTGGAAACTATCTTTTTAAAAAGTTGAGCTCCTGGAATTTATTTTGTTTACCAAAATGATATGGGGGATGAATGCAAAGAATTATTATGTTGGATATGCAATATTTCTAATATGGGTTGTGATTAAATGATGACTTAATACTATTTTTTTTTATTGTTGCTGCTAATGTTTGTTATCTGTCAAAAAAATATTTTGTTTTTGCAAAACTTTTGTTTGGTACTTATCTTAAATGTACCTTGTTTAATGAGTCTTGAACATTATGAGAAAACATTAAAACTCATCAAAACGCAAAAGTAATGGAAAATAATCTAATTTTTGGTATTTTTATTAAAAGTAAAATGTGGAGCACTTGTTATTGGGCAATGTAATGGGACCGAAAGGTCTGTTTTGTCTCAAATAAATAAATAAATAAAGGCTTTTGAAGTATGCAACAACTAAGCCTAATACCCCCCCCCCCCCCCCCCTGACTTGCAAGTCTGACTAATCAACAAAATTTGCCTATATGTTTTTTTTTATCTGTCATCAATCATTGCATATAGTAGCTCCTAGATTGTGGAAGCTGGGTTTCTAAGGGCTTCTATGCAAAAAGTTTAATCCTAAAACCTTTAATGAACTTTTAAAAAAAGTTATAAAAAAGTTTGACCTTAAATTATAAATAATGGTTTTAAGAATCCTTAAAATAACTTCTTTTTCCTCAATCGCAAAACAAATGCTAATTTTCATTATGATGTCTTCAACCTAGATATTCGGTTTTTTTTTTATGTTCTTAAGATCGACAAAATTTATTTTCAAAACTTGTTTGTAAATTCAACCTTTGTCATTGTTTATCAATAATATTTAATTGAATAATGTTTGTTAAAGTGTAGTGTTTAAATTAATGGCTGAAAATCTCAATCGTCCTTCAATGTCTAGTGTTAATGTGAACATATATGTACAAATACTGTAAATATTATAATCGTTTAAAATATAACATTGAAGGAAATAGGTCAATGTTTAATGTGTTGAATGTATAACTTTTTATGCTGAATTTTATAAATTAGAATTTGAATTCAAGATTTTTGAACAATTAATAAATTAACAGATTAACAAAAGATTTTACTGTTATTTTGATAAGTTAATAATTATTGTTAGCAATTAGCTCATTATTTTTTATGAATACTTCCTTGTATTGTGTGGAACACATATTGCTTTTACTACTGAAATTCTTTAAATTTTGTATGTTTCATTACTTTATGTTTACATTTTAATTTTTTGTTCTCTTTTGTTTTCAGAAGAATGAATTGTATTTTAAGTGCTGTTTTTTTGTATAAAAAGTAAATGAAGAAAGGTAATTAATATTTTTTTATATGCCCAACAAAATTCTATTATAATAAGCCTCTTTTGGTAATTCTCAAGCTGTGAAATGTAAAATGTCACAAGAATTTTAGTTTCTATTTCACATTATGTGTATGAATTGTAAATATTATATCTATAAATGTATTCGGCATCCATTGTAACAAATTGGATATCAACTATTACTGATGAAGAAAAAAAAACATTTTGAAGGAGAATCGGTAATAGGAACCCTCTAAATTCTTTTGTATTCTAGAAATGTGTTTGTAAAAATATCTTAAAATATTTAACAAGATTTTTTTGTTGAATCGAATTTAATAAATTTTGTACTCAGTCGAACCTTGTTAGAATTCATTTAAAAGGGAGTTATGAAATAGCTTGTATTATCTAAATTTATTGTTAATGATGAATTGAATTTTTAGACATATTTTATGGTGAATACTTAAAATAAAAAACTTGTTTTAAAAATAAATAATAGTAATTTGTAACTGTTACTTAAAAGTTCAACAGTGTATAAAAATGTAAATTACGAAAAAGTGCCAGGTAATTTCTTTTCTAATATTAATCACTGAGTTTATTTTAAAAATTGAACAATATTGAAAAATAATTTAAAACTAAAAAAAATATATAGTTAATGCTTAACAGAATTTCAAGTAAAGTATTCACACTACTTAAACTTTTTTTACAAAAGTTAAATAAGCCAGAAAAGCAATGTTAAATCAAATTTTATATTAAGTAAGTTCATGATAACAAGATTCGACTGTATTTCAATGTATAACAATTTTGTATCCAGAGTGTATTATGCTGTATAAAAACTTGTGTATCTGATGTCACTGTTAAATATTACCTTTGAACTTTTTTTGAAAGACACCCAAGATAACTTACTGTATAAGTTCACTTATTGTAGTTTTAAATATATTTAAGAAATTTAATTTAAAAACTTTAGTTTAATGTGTGCCTAGTTATTCATAGTAGCCATAAAATGTATATTTTTACTAATTTGATGTGCATTGTAAAATTTTTAATAAAAATAAATGGATGTGTTATTTTTTTACTGATTATGCAATTTGATTGCGAAGTACACTAGTTCGTTAAATTTAATTAAATGAAAGTTTTGCCCAATTAACCGAGAGCTTTGAAATTATTAAATGGATGTCTCTCTATCAAATTGTGTTGTGTTCTGCAAATCATTGTTGATATGTATAATTATTTTTTATTTGTGTAATTATTGTTGATATACTTATGCCATTGCCAATAAATAGTTATTAACATTTTAATGTTTGAGTTTTCTTGGAGTGGACACATTTTTTAATCCTTTCAGTTCCAATGACATTTTGGCATCATGTTAGAATTTTTTTTTTCTGATCATCTATAGCTATTTATGATATCAAAAAGCACATCATTTGGTTCTTCAAACTTTTTTCGATTCAAAAATATTTTTTTTAATTCCAATATATGTCAGCCCTATTATTTTGTTTAAATTATGATCAGAAACATGATGATGCCAAATAGTATCACTGGGACTGAAAAGGTTAAGTTATTTACCGCTGGCATTGTGAATTGTTAAATGATTATCTTTAACTTATCACGCATATAAGAATTTAAATTCATCATTGTTAAGAAGAATATTGCTTCTTAACTATTATTAATTATTTGGTTACTTAGTTTTTAATGTTTTGGCCCTTTTCACCCTTAAATGCCATTTGAATTAAATAGAAAAACATTTGTTCATAATAATATAAGAATAATTTTCTCCTGAATTTGTCCTGTACTTTCAGGATAGCATTACAACTAGCTGATGGGAAATTAAAGTATGGTTTAATGACTGATTATACTCAATCGGGTTTTAGTAACCGGAGATTGTCTTAGATGATTTATTTCCAACACAGTTATGCACTAGTGCGTGAAGTGGTTTTTTTATAAATAACTAGTTGACACGCATGTAGTTTATCAAACATGTATCCAGCATGAAGCAAATCTGACCATTAATAATATGTCAAAACCTGTTTAACGCTGTTCTGTCATGGGCTGAATGGGTGAAGTTAGTTATCATTGCACTAGAGCTACACGAGGGCTAGTGGCGACGTGCGTAGTATTTTGGACCACAGTCAAGTGACGAGCTGACACCTGAACAGGCACCCTACGCAACCGTTAAGGGCGACATCGTACGCAGCGTTAGAACTTTAAGGGGTATTTAGCCGGCCCGCTTGCGCAAGGGTTAACGTGTTGGCCCTTGGAGCTGGTGGGCTCGGGTTAGAGTCCCGGTCATGGCATGGATGTCTATGTCTGTCAATAAATGTTATTTGTCTAAGTGTTTGTGTCGTCTCTTTCTTTGTGTGTCTCTTGTGATTGTGTAATTTCTGGGGTTTAATACAATAGACCTAAGGTCGCAGTGTTCGGCGAACTTGCTCCCCACCAGGAAAGTCATAAGGGGTATTTAACGTGTTCGTTGGACGTTAACGTATTCGTCGGACATTTTTGGCTGCTTGGGCTGTTTATGGATCAGCAGTTATTTTGGCAATGCAGGGTCCCAAACCTGGGACCTTTCACATGCTAGGAGAGTGCCTAACTGACTGGGCTCCCCAGCCCCCTGGCTGAATGGGAAGTAATAGATTTGGTTGATGGAACTTCCCATTAGAGCTATGCATACCCTATCTAGTAATAACACATTAATGTGCTACAGCTTCACATGTGGAAAAAAAACCTTTCATGATAAAATTTGTGTACCTTTATTTGCGTTTATAATCAGAATGAACAGAAAAGTTTGTACATTATTGCACATTTAAACTTGTGATTATGGGAAATGCTTTTTGGAATCATACAACAGCTTCTAGTAATTTAAAAACTCGCTAAATTGGACTACCTAAGTAAAATTTTGAGAAATATGTGAATCTTGAACCTGGTGCATATTCATTAGCTGCATCCCCAACTTAGATATTAACATTTTTACTCACCAATTATGTAATAAAAGTATTGCTCTTGGGAAGAAAATCCCTCAGTGCAATACTTATGAATGAATAATTGTTTTCTACGCGTTTTGAAAGATGTCGATTTTAAAAATGTTTTTGTATTTGTGTGAATATTGTTTTGTCAGTCAAATTATCTGAAACCACTCTACAACTTGAACTAAAAGAGCTATAGTTCTTATAGAATGACTTCAAATTTGGCACAAGAGTGCCTAGTACCCGTCTAAAATTGTGAATGCTTTTAAGAAAATTGCACTTGTGCAAAGTGTAGTCGCCTCACAAGTTTTTAGATTTTAAAGGTATTACTGAAAAAAAAAGGAGCTAGACATCAAACTTAGAACACGAGTTAATATTTACCTCTTAAGACCAGAGCAAAATCTTACATGTATATTCTTATAATCTAAACATACTTGAAACTAAACTATGCTAAGTCTTGCAAAGAATTTTTTAAAAAAATTGTTTAATACTGTGAAACACACCCTAAGGTCTAAAAATACACAAAGGCTGTATCACTTATTTGTAGTTAATAGTTTATTTTAACATTGTTTTCAATGCAAAATTTTATTAAAAGAACTTTTTGAGAAAACTTTTAATTAATTTTTTTAAGAAGTCTAATATACTATTTTTTGTACATAGTTATTTTGACATAAACATTATCAAATACACATAAGAACACAGACATTAAAAAATCAGTAAGGCCCCAAAAGTACAAAGAACTATTTATTCATACTAATATTTTACAGCAACTATAAACAAAAAATACTAGGAAGAAATCAAATATTTGCCATTATTCAAAAATATATACTTTGTGTACGAAAATAAAAAGTTCAAGTTGTTTGATGCATCACAAAAATTTGCAACCTAAAAGGCTTTATAACAATGAAATATTATTACACTGAAAATCCGAAATAATCTGAAGATGTAATAAAATCAAGCTCAGTGTGGACACATGCATTGCTGTATTTCAAACAAGTTTCTGTTTTAAATTAACATGAAATAATGTAAAACTAATTTATTATATTAAATTGCCAATAGTTATAGAAAACTTAACTGCATTTTGAAACACTGAGTTGATATATACATATTTTTTTTTAATCTTTTAATAGGACTTAAAACTAGATTCCAAAAGAAAAACAATACCATCCATATAGTAAAAAAAAATAGTGTTTCTTAAATTAGATTTTGAAAAGCTAACTTTGTGAATAGCTTCATTGAATAAAAATATAAAGCCAAAAAGCCAAAAGAGTAAATATTTTATTAAATGTAACTTAGGGTACATCATTACCATTTTGGATATCACTAATGAAGTTTTAAATCACAAAAGTAATACACTACATAAAAAAATCCCAAAATAGAAATACCTTATGAATAATGGAGTAACCACTGAAAAAACTTGTATTCAAACATTGCAAAGTGTAAAAATATGTCAATTAATTTACTTAAATCAATTCTATCTATTACATGGTTGCTGAAATGAGTGAAACAAATAAGAACCTTTGGTACAAATTCAAAGAGCAGCAAGTTTATTTAATGTACAAAGACCTGCAATTAAAATACATAGGTAAGTATCCAGTATCAAGTACAAATAAAATTTCCAACAAATAAGGGTAAATAACAATCAATTAAACACTAGTCTCTCTCACTTTCTTAAGCATACATTGAATTATAATAATGATGCCCAATTTTATAATACATAAATAGTAGGGCTTTGTTAATCTGGACTTAGGGAATGAAAAAGTAATTAAATAGAATCAGCTACAAAATAGTTGGAAGTAAAATGTGTAGCTTTAAAAAAAAATAAGAAAAAACAGGGTAGACTAACCAGTGACTGAACGTTTAAGGTGCTGCGTTCGCCAGTGAATAAACAACAGGACAGCCAACCATATGTCAGATAACTTCCTACTAGATAAGAGGAAGTCAGTGTTGCCAATCCATCTAGTGGAATGATTTTCAATCCTTATTTTTTAATTATATACCAAATGTTCATTCACTGCGGCCTGTTCACTCACTGGTCAGTATACCCTATAATGTACACTGCAGTACATGGATAAAACAGATTTTGATGTTGAGAAGAACCAAACTGATACAAATAAAGTTAAGATAAATGTTTATGAATTGAAACTAAATAAATTTACTGAAGAATGCATTCAGAAAACTGTAAAAACTATGATGAAAATATTGATAACAAAACAGTTTTAAAACAATATTAACCTAATATTTTAATAAGTTCTCTGAGTATGTTTTACTAATTAACTAATAAGACAAAGTGCAATTTGGAGAACATTTAAAAGTTTATATCACATAAGATGTCCAAAAATTTAGAACTTCCTGGACATTTCTGGGTTTTATATATACATTTTAGATTTATGAAACAATATTTTCTAAGAGTTTTTTTCCCTTACATTCAACATATTACTCAAATATTGGAAAATAGTGTGGTATTTATAGTTTTGTATACTGTAAAAAATTTATTAAAAGTGTCCAGTGATAATTGTTATTTTAAAAAAATGGATAATCACACAATTAAGAGGGTGCCTACAAAATACACATTTTTTGTGTGCCTTTAATTAACAACCAAGATTCATCAGGTATTTTGATCAATAGGTAATTCTAACTTTCGTTTTCCCTACTCTCAACCCCATGTAACCCGTTTAAGGGTAATGGGCGCGGTGGATCGCGGGTCTGCAAAGCAAAATGGAGAAAAAATATTTTCTCCATTGGATTAAAACTAATGCACTTTTTTAGAAATATTATGAAATCTACATATAAGGAGGAATGGGCACGCTGCATGTTGGGTCTCCAAAGCAACATATATTTTTATGTGAATAATGCAGCTGACTTACACGTCCTGACAATCCCACTTTTTGAAATTAGTTCAAAAATTTTTTTTTTAAATTTTGGATAAATAATTTTACCAAAAGTATTCGAAGTAATTACAAAAAGTGGGCTTATAGAGACCTGTAAGTTAACTACATTGGTTAAAAGAAACAGCTTGCAAAAATATTCAATACAGCTGGAGAAATATAGCAGAGAAAATAGTTTTTTCCCAATGGATTTACATTAAGGCCCTTGAATCTGGAGACCCGCGATCCAACACGCCCATTCCCCCTTAAGAGGGTGTCAACTGCAGTGCCAACACAACCAAAAAAACATTACCCAAGATCATCATTTATTCCTACAAAGCCCAGATTAACAGAGCCCTCACCATCTACCCGCAATATCACTCCCTCCGCAGATTTTCCAGCCTGGCTTGGAGATCCGCATCCACATCCGCAAGTGGCACTTCTTTGGACTTGGTGCCAGAGGACAGAGTGCCACCGGTGCTGGGCAGCTCGTTGAGTTTACCGGTGACATCGAGGCCTAGTTCGTCAAGGACTTGGGCCACAATGGCATCACTAGAGGAGGAAATGAAAGGATGTTAATGAGAATGTGGAAATGTTTTAAGCCTCTGTCTGACATAGTGATGAACCTTAGGTTTGCCATCATAGAAAAATACTGAAAACACTTTGACATACACAATGAATTTTTTTTTACTATTTATAATAAAAAGCAAATTTTGATGTAAACAGCAAAACACATAATGCACAGAGATTTTCCACTTATAGTCACGGTCTTCAAAAGACCGTGACTACACAGTCACGTCAACCCTCCTATGCAGGTTCTCTCCAAATTTCGGATTTCTCTTGTTTACTTAGGGAGACTGAAAACCCGAGATTTACCATCACATCTGACAGGGGCTTTATGTAAAGCAAATATTAAATGTAATAATGTAAGTTATGTGTTGAACCAAACATTCTTTTAAGACCATTTAAACATTTTAAGAAACTTCAATGAGTTTGTAGTTATTACAACAACAAAAAATCTGCTCGTATGCTGAAAACTCTAACTAACAAAATGTAAAATTCTAATGACAAAGGAATTTGAATTTTTCCCATAGTTTGTTATAACAAAAGAGGCCATATTTTGGTTCAATTGGCATCACTAGAGGGGGAAATGAAAGGATTAGTGAAATACAAGAGCTGAAGTTAAAAGCTACATCCTTGATAGCCAGTGTAGGCTTGCATTTTCTGTAGTGCTTGCCCACATCATGCAATGTTTAGCACACTTTTGGTTGGCGAGACCTCTTCTGGTTTGTTATTAAAAGGTTTAGTAGCAAACCTCATATTCTCCAAAGTATGACTAAAATGTAAGGTCCAGCCATTTTATCACAAATTTTGATTTATTGAATTCAATATTGTCAACAGTTTCCTAAGAATGGACCGGACTATATCATAGTTATAATTTTGATTTTTTTTTACTACTAGATCCTTTTATTGTGCCTTAACAAATGAAAACAGGTCCGACTTATTTAAATTAACTCATAACACTGGATCATCAGAGTAAACCAGGAAGAGATTTTAAGTACAATTTACTAAAGGTTTTTAGAAATGTTAACAAACTAGTATTTATTGCAAAAACCCTGCAAATGTGAAAATTAAAAAATAAAATGCTAAACTTTCATAGATAAGCGCTTTGCATTTTCCGTAAAGCTGGTTATAACAAAAGAGGTCATACTATAGTTCAATTATCTACGACATAAGTCAAGCACACTTTAAATATTAACAGTTTACTTGATAAAATTTTAATTTTTATTACATAGTTAAACAAATGAGATAAATTACACATATCAATAACAAAAACTCAAACTACACATATACAAGCATTTCACTTTTATCAATACTACACTCCGTGCCAACCTAACTTGGGTAAAAACAAAGATTAAAAAAGGAAGAGGAAAAGGCACGCTTGATCCGTTAGTTGGAAACTCTTGTAAGGTAATATTTACATACAAAATGATCTAAATACAATTTAACAAAAATACACTTTTCATTCTGATAAAATCGCCAAATTTTCTCAAATGATATTCAAATCTGTTAGAACTTAAACAAAATTAATGTTTTAAACATGTTTTCTGGATGGATTCACAATTAATTTATGTAACTCTTTACATGTGCAGAAGGATCTTCTCCATATTATATTTCTATTTACCCAACTTAGGTTGGAAAAGAGCGTAGTTACAATTTAATTTATAAACAATAATGAGCATTGCAAACCTTTCTTCTTCATCGTCATCATCTCCCATCGCATCATCAATGGTGTCGTTGATCATCTCTTCTTTCATGTCCATTATTTCACTCTGCTTCTCAAACTCCTGCATGATTTTCTGGATCTGTGGCAGGTTTAACTGGAAAAAGAAACTTATTTTGAAACATAATAATATATATTTATTACTATGGCATACATTAATCTTAAATCTGGTGAACTTTTTTCCATTAAAAAATCCTCAATTCAAAAAGACTGGCTTGTTCCCCCTAACAACAGCTGGTACTCAGCTTCTGAACCCGGCTCCCTTCTCTCACTTTCAGGGGACAGGTCTTTGCTTTACCTGCTTGTTACGATTGGCAAGTGGTCACCTGAAATGTTTGAAGTTCTCTCAAGGCGAAAAAGTTTTTCCTCAGTGTCCTAAATGCCAAATATTTCAGGCCAACAAAAATCACATCCTGGACTGTCTTGGACTCTGCAAAGGAGATATCTACTCATCTCCTTTGCTTTTCATCGATTTTCTCAAGGTGTACGTTTTGCTTTTTACTTGGTCTGACAATGTTGGACCAGGCAGGAGATAAGAAGATACAAATCTTATGCTGTAAAGGAAAATATTTCTAGTATTAAAGTTGCTCTTGGAGATGCTCCCTTTGAGCTAAAAAGGAAAAAAAATCTTGGATTGTAAAAAATTTATAAGTGCTCTTATACCACAAGACATTACTTTGTTAAATGGGTTTGAAACCAATGCAAAAATTACTATTGTAGTGAGAGCAGAAAAGTGATGTATTGAAAAAATTGGAATTTTTTGGGTTATAAATGCTAAAATGTATATTTATTATTTTTCAGAATTTTAATGTTTAGCAACTAAACCAAATCTTAGCTTTGAATTCAAAACTAGCTATATATATGCATTTTACAAAATTCCAATATAAATTGCATTAAATTAATTTATATGCTAAATGACCAAACATACATTCACTACAATTTTTTTTTAATAAATGAAGTGAAAGTTCTGGCTATATGACCAAAATGATAAGTCTATTTTTCTTTTCTTTTGGTGTCCAGCTAATCTTTTAGCATAAATTTCTTTTAATTGTTAAAAGTTTGAATTTTGGAATTCAGGATTTGATAAAAATTTGGCCTTACTGATCTGGAAGCAAATGGGTCAAAACATTAATCAAATTAAAAGAATACAAATATTATACTTGTTTGTTCATATTCCCCATGGCTCTTGTAACCCCTTTCATAGCTGTTGCCATAGCATTCTGTGAACGGAGGGTCTGTATCTTCAGAGAAACTGCTTGTATGTTGGCGCGCATGAGAATAAATTTCTTGACATATCTTCGAGTTCTTACTAAATCCTTGGCCATAATTTTTACAGCATCCTGTAACATACAATTTACAAAAAATAAACATAATAGTACATACAAATGTGTAGCACAATATAAGTAAAGTTAGTTTTTTTTACATGATATAAGTACTATTTATGTTCATCCGTCCCCATAAGTTTTTTTAAAAGCAAAACAATGTTCTTTAACAAAAAAAAGGCTACAATTATTACCAATAGAATATTCATTGATTTTTCCCTTTCTTGGATTTGTTTGAAGTCATATAGACAATAAATTACAATTAGTAAATTTTAGGTAATGTAATCATTTCCGGCTGCCTACTTCTAGCCTCCTTTCGGAGCTTAAACATAGCCAATAACGCCTCGTATTTTAGAACCCTGGTCAAGTGACAAGGTCGATACCTGAGCGGTCACCCAACGGACGAGCGACATGAAAAAGAAATGTTTGAGTAAATGTTTATAGTTTTAAAACAAGCACATCATTGATTAAAAAAAGTCAAAAATTGTATAATATTTTAAATTTATGAGCTAGGTGAAAAGGTTATGAACCTTACCCAAAAATTTGAAATTTTCATTATCCATTTGAAAAATAAAGATAAAATAAAATGGACAGGTGACTAAGCACAAGAGATAAAATACATAGATAAACATGGTTTTAAAGCTACCCAAATGTGGTTAGAAGTGTTAATTATGGTCTTTACTTATATTTATTGTCTTTTTTAAAAGTAACTTAATATGCATGAAAGTGCAAAATTAGCACCGAGGTGCCAGTTCTCCACAAATTGAAAGATTGTTTCCCAAGTTTGAAGTAACAATAAAATCATGTAGAAAAAGACACACTGTGAACATAAAATATTGATTGTAATCATTAATGAAACACAAGATTAATTAAACTTGCTAAAAAACAATTTAACGTTGGTGCACCATGGGGTTATGTAATGATTTAAAAAAAAAATAATATTGGTACTTTCTAGTTAAGACATCAAGTTAAACGATTAACTGAAATTTTTAACAACATGCCAGATGATTAGCATAATATTTGGTAGTAAATATTTGTGGTGAAAAGATCACATATAAATAACCAGGACCACTAAAACCACTAGTTTAACCTTCATTGTTAGAAAACAATACAATTCTAACTCTGTCATTCTTAATCCAGCAAGAATCAACTAGTAAACTACACTCCGTGCCACTCTAACTTGGGTATAAACAAAGAGTAAAAAAGAAGCGGGCACAGTTGGTTGTTAGTTGGAAACTCTTGTAGGTAATATTGACATAAAAATGATCTTAATACAATATAAGACAAATTTTCAATTTAACCAAAATACATGTTTCATTCTGATAAAATTGCGAAACTTACTCATATAAAATTCAAATCTGTTAGACCATAAATGAAATTAATGTTTTAAACATGTTTTCTGGACAGATACACAAATTATTTAATATGGAACGCTTTACATGCGCGGGAGGATCTTCTCCACAGCATATTACTATTTACCTAACTTAGGTTGGCAAGGAGTGTAAGTAAGACTCAAAACAAAAGCCCCATAATCCTCAGATCACACTTAAAAAAAATTACCATTTGATTTTCTTTCGCCATCTTCTTTATGTCATTGATTATCTTCTTTTCTTGCTGCTCCATTTTTGTTCGTTCTCTGTCCAGATCTCTCATGGCTTTGTTGAGAGCCCTCTGGTTCTGTCGCAACATCTCTTCTGGCGTCTTACGACGACCGAACAAGAAATCCATGGCCATTTTCTAAAAAAAAAAATATTAATAATTTATTATTTTAATGGATAAACTTGTATTTCTAAGTACTTTTGCAGTTTTCACAAGAATTTTATTATGTCTTCAACATATTAATTTTAAATGGGTCAATCATGAATTAAATGATTGAATATCTAATTTTAAAAAGATGTGAAATGTAGGGAATTATGTTTAAGTTTTTATAAAGAGTATACATCAAAGTAAAGTTGTCTTATGGGATTAAATTATTGACGATTAATACAGGGTTTAGACCAACACATTTTCAAACTAACCCCAAATCGAATCCAGAAAATTCACAATTACTGATATTATACAGTAAGTATTATACAGTGCATTATTAAAACAAAGTATTACTTATTTTAAAAAAACTAATAGAAAACAGATCAGATTTACTGCACAGTCCCCCTTTCTGGTAACCTTCTGACGTCGACTGATGATTCGAATTCTATGAAATATTCCAATCTTTTCTTTGACTCAATCTTTCCACACATGAATATATACAATCTTTTCTTTGAATCGTGGTTTTTAAAACAATGCCACCAAAATACTGAATTTTGGCGCAATTTTGGAAAGTTCGCCAAGTTAACTGTACAGTAATCTCTACCATAGAAAACTACTAGGTTATTTTGATTAAAGGGGTATCTTTTAGTCCAAGCATTGCAAAGAACTCTCCTTGCTCAGTTTATCACAAAGTTCTCCCTCAGTTTATACATCAGTTAATGTTCATACATTTTACACAATTTAACCGTGTAAAATGAAAACGATTGTGAAAGAAAAGCGACGATTGAAACATTTTACAAATTTGCATGAAAATTTTCTAAATATTTGTTTTAAATTAAGAATATCACACCAATTTTGTTAAGCATTCTCTACAGCTATTTTTACGATGTTCTAAATTATTAATTAGAATAATAAAACTATTACCAAATAATGTCAGTGTGGAAAATATCGTAAGATGCTTTTGAATCACACACTACGAATGAATCATACTTTAGACACATTGAAAATTTCAATATTTGTAAATATTTTTTTAAAGATTGTGATTAGAAAAGCTAGTGGATGATATTAATTAAACATAACAAGTAAGGAATAACTCACAAATAAGTGAAACTTCTTTCAAAACAAAAACTAAAAACATTTACCGATTTAAGGTAACGGTGAGTTGACTTTACTATCTGTTGACTAATTATATGTTTTAAATACTTATAAAATAAACATTAGAAACTAATATTACAAATACATACTTATTCTTTGTTTATGGTTACAACTTACAAAATTTTTTATCGAAAAGTGTAATGTTATTAAAGGTTGGTTGGTAGACCTATATTTTCAGGCTTGTGTGCTTGACCCTCGTCAAGTAAGACAGACACAACACACTCACTAACCCACATACTTGACAGATGCTGCCATCTGCTGCACGCCCTCTCCGCAATTTAGACATGTCCCTGTAAGGGAGTGATATAGTCTCCAGAGACTTGTGCCCGTGGGAAGCTGAGCAATGACCTTCCACAGGACATTTGGTCCCAAGAGATTCAACGCGCACTAACTCCGCTATACTCGGGACAACACACAAACATCCCTGCTTTACCGGGATTCGAGCCCGAACACAGAAGCTCCAAAGACTAGCCTTCTGACCGTTGTGCTGCTGAGTCTCATTAAAAGTTGTCTGTCAGGCAACATATTGCCAAACAATTTACTACAAAATAAATATAAATGGGGTTGTAAGGATTTTGAGGGTTTTTATTCTTAAATACCCACTTCATAAAAGTTATGTAAACATATCCGTTAACAATAAAGTCAAAGAAAAAATTTCAAATAAAAGTTAAGTTATATTAAAATTTCAAGATTTCTGTTAGATAGCGTTCCATATTCCATTCTTAATGTACAGATGAAGAAAACAAACAATGAGCCGAGTGTTTTTTGTTAGTATTGTAACATGATTTTGCATCTTGGGCGCAATCAAAAGAGAATGAGTCAGGATTTTAAGTTTGAATAATATTTGTGGAGAAAAGTATATAAAAGCAACTCGAAACCTACGAATTCCGAGGGCTGTGAGCGCCCTGTGGTCAATGTCTCGATCTGAAGGTCCCGCGATCGAGTCCTGTTCTCTGAAAACTCACTGAGTATATGCGGAGTAGGAGCTCGTTAAATCTGTTGGGTCCGAAAGTCCTGTGGGCGGTTATTGCGCAGTTTCCCACGGGTACAGGTTCCTGGAGACTATCATCATCCCCTTCATGGAAATGTCTAAATTGTGGAGGTGGGGCGTGATAGGTAGCAGCATCTAACCGCTGTCTTTGCTTGCAATTTTTTTTTTTGCTAATCCTAAAACTGAACTCGATTAGAAAGGCTCGTGCCAGAAAAAGTAATTAATCGCCCTTTTAACGCTCACCAAACTTTGTAATTTGTTGCCGGGAAAGCTACTAAGATTTGACCCAAAATCTTAATGCATTTCTGATCCTTGCACTTGTCAACTTAATTTTGTGCCAGTTTACTGAATTTCACTGATATTTCTGCAAAATTTTGCAGACTTAGTAACAAAAAATTTCACCTACCTAAGCACACCTCCGACTGTTCTCTATGACTTCATGCTATAAGTTTGTTATAATAATCTTCTTCAGAAGAGTCGGATGTCACACTTAACTTGCATTTGTAACAAAAAAGCTCTTAACTTTTTTAAAAACCACTCTACAGGTTTTCATTCGGATGACGGAACAAATCAGCTAAAATCACGGTCAATTTATTGATGTTTTTTATTTTACAAGTTTGTATATTTATATATTAATTTACGATAATCGAATTATTGTAAGGTGTACATATACAATATCAAGCACATTTACTGAAACAATAAGCTCAACTAATTAAATTCGTTACTTTTGACATGCAAGTTTCTGCAGATTCATTGTATGTATTGTAAATTGTTACACACAGGCACAAGTTAGTGAATGGTGTCAAAACCAATGGTCAGCTCGAAAAAAATGTGGACAATTGTTTTATTGCAATACAATTTTATAAAAATCATTCTTACAAAAATGGCAAATAAAATTATTATGCAGAGACAAGCATACAAAATAAAAAAAGTCAAATATGTAACATTGGAATTTTCTAAAAACTGTCACTTAGCAGTAATTTTTCAACAGTAAGTAAGTGTTGGAGCAAAACCCTTTTTTTTATATCCAGACAAAATTATTTTAAATCCTGGATTTTTTTATATACTTACCCACATAATTTTTATAGTCACAATTATAAAAAAACATTGCCAACATAAAAATTTAACAAAATAAAACTAAAAAAGTTTATTATGGCACCCATTTCTTGGATACAGAACACCTGTGATCAGTGTGGCAAAATGAGATTTTGCTCCAGCAATTCACAATTAATTAAAATATTATTATGTACAAACATTCACATTTTTGAATAATGCTTAATTTGCTAGCGCAATTACACATAAACAACACAGCATTCTTGCATTGTAAGCATACATTTTAAAGTTTTTACACACAACTTAAGAAATACATTTTCAGTAACGAACAATTAACTAGACACTTAAAGTTAAAAAAAAAAAAAACCTTTTAAAAATAAACAATATCATACATAGAGATGCTGAAACACTTTAGAACTTCTCAAATTAGATAAATTGTCTCAAGCCAAGACAGTTAAACAAATTAAGGATTTTTTCTTTAACTTAGATCCCAGTATCCAACTCATTGTATTAAGGAACTGAAACATATTTGGTATGCGGAGATCAAATTACCGACAATATTTACAGTTATCTTTATGGTACTCTTCAAGAATGTCAAGGGTGCTATCGCAATTAGAACAAAAACTTTGTGTGTTGCTTTCGTCATCGCTAGGTATCGGAAGAACCTCAAAACTATCACTGAGTGTGTCCTTAAGATTGGAATCTTCCTGTTGTTGAAAATCTGGGTCTTTTTCATCTGCTTTACTGCAACTTGGGGCATCTGTTGTAGATATGAGCTCCACTCTGGAAGTGTCCTCAATTGCAAGTGTCTTAGGGGTTGTTTCAGAAGACGCTGCAGCCAAGTTTTCTTTCTCAGGACTTTTCTTTAAATTTACACTGGCTTCAGACTTGTCAGGGTCAGATTGTAATGCATTATTCACACCAAAGTAGCCCGATTGGATTGGAATATTGTCTTCAGGATTCTTTATGGTTGGTGCAATGCCTGCAGCAACTTTGGTTTTACTTCGTTTAGTATTTGGCTTAATCGAGTTAGGCATCAAAGGTCTTGGTCTTTCTGAGGAACCAGTTGAGATTTCTGCTGGAATGGATTGTATAGGTGGACTCTGGTTGTCGGAAAGGGCATTTCGAGCGGCCATCGAAACATTCTGCATGAAAGTTGGCTGCTGAACTTCTTCAACTCTGCTTCCGGTAACTCTACGGACAGGTTCGATCCCAGTAAACCAAAAGAATCGGACAGAATAGTCGCGCAAAATCAAGGCCAGAAAAAATATAAAGGCGATAAGAGTCAATGCTAAATAGATTGGCAGACCGTCGAACAGCTGCTTTATGCAGGTATTGATGGCCCGGGAGGCTGCAGAGAGGGGCTGAAAGACAAATGCAGTGAAGGCTTCGGAAATGGCCATGGTAATGCTGACTTTCCAGAGAGGGTCAACAAGCAGGGCTTCATAGTACTTGCTGCAATCGTTGGTGGTAAACCAACTCTTGAAGTACTCGTTGATGTGTTCAAGTAGACCAAAGTCGTGCTTCCTACACTGGGTCGGCATTTGCATCGAGGCCAGTTCAGCGTGCTGTATGGCCATCTGCTGTTTATACAGATGCATCCAGTGCCAAAATACACTGATAACTATGATGCTGCATAAAATGGTCTTTCTAGGATGAGTTATGAAGCAGTGATGCATAACGTAAGCAATGCCACAGATAGCCAAGCTATACACGATGACCCACAATGTATCCGAGTAGTATACAAATGTACGGTACCATGTGAAGGGTTCTTTTGTTGTTATGGTGGCTTGTGCAAGCAAATTGCTAATAATATCATCAAAGGTTGATATTTCAAACAATTTGGCGTTAGACATCTCTTTCAAACTTTCCAAAGTTGTTGTGTCCAGGGAAAAGCTGATGGTACTAGATTCATTGTCACATTCTTTTTCGATTCTGTTGAGAAGTCTCCTTATCCAACGAGTCACATAAATAGAGTCCAATGCACAAAACACTTTTTGCTCTTTAGGAATAGCTGATGCTTCACAAGTATCAGTTTCAGCATTACAAAAACCATCTTTAGAATTTTTAGCATTGGTTGCAAGCTTTTTAGGAACAGTTGCAGGCTTTTTAGAATCTGTGGTAGTCTTTTTGGGATCAGCTTCTTGACTTTTAGGATCAGGTGCAGGCCTTTTAGGATTTCTTGACTCGGTTAATGTGTTAGAAATAGTTTCACGACTAATCGTTTCAGCTGCAATCAGTTCTGGATCTTCTATTTTCTTTTCTCTTATCAAGTAAGAAGAGCCAATCATATCATAAGGATCAATCCAATGGTCGACTTTAGGTAATGAGTCCAAGTATTCTTCCATTATTTCTTTACGTCGCTCAGGCTTCAGATGTTCCATATTAATTTCATGGTGGTCAATAGATGGTTCGTGAGTTTCCACGAGGGACTCTTGGGTTTCTATACTCGAAAACACTCTGCTGATAAGAAAAAAACTAACGCATGTCAGCAGGAAAAGCTTCATGGTTGAATTTTTGCAAAAGCTCTTTAGGCCATGTATTAGTCGTATCGTACGAATCTATTAGAGTGTTATATGTTGATTTGTGAAGAATTCGAAACAATAAATGCCCAAAAAAACAAGCAAGTTTTATCTACGTTTTACGAAATAAATAAAACGAAACGAAAACACAAGCATTTTTCTCCTCCATATAAACATTGCTCTTTTCATTTCAGTTCCAGTATTCTTACTTGGTGGTGAAGGCATTTGCATTAGAGCTATACACATGAAAGACAAAACCTGAAGTGGTAAAGATTTTTTCGTTTTCTCAAGAGCCGTTTATAGGTCGGCAGTTATTTTGGAGATGTCCGGACCAGAACCTGGGACCTTTCGCATGCTAGGCGAGTGCCTAACCGACTGGGCTCCCCAGCCCCTATAATAAAAGCAATTTCTTTACAATTTGTAATGTTTGTAATAACATAGAAATACGGGAAGACTGACTAGCGTGACCATATTTGTTTCAGTGATTAACTTTTTGACCATAAAATCATCATTAATATATAAACATCATTTTCATAATTCAAATTTTGTTTTCTTTGTTTTGTTTAAAAACAATAAAAAATAAAAAGGAGAATTTGTATTTTTTTATAGCTAGATAGTTGAATAACAAACTAAACTGTACTGTTAAATGGAGTACGTTTGGTCACCAAAAGACTGATTTAAGGAAGATGCACCTGTTTTCAACACCATAGATCAAGCGAAAAACTCGAGGGATTTTCTGTAGTGTCTAATGAGCAATTCATACAGTATGAAGACAGGTGAGAAGATTTGAAGAGCTTTAAGTGGAAGAACTGCTAAGTGACATTTTTGAAAAAAAATTTAGATTTCTTTGTCAATTAACATATTACTAACTTGTTCAATGATAACAAGTTTCCCCTTTATTATAAACTTTAAATTTTGTTTATTTTTTTAACGGTTTTCAAGCACCGTTTTTGACAGATCCGAATGCAAACGAAAAAACTTTAAAGCTCATTTTCTCGTTTTCATCTCTTTGTCACTTAGCACGTTCTTCCACTAAGCTCTTCATTTATGAAGTAAACAACGTTAATTCTTGGAACAAATAGTATTTTTTATGTTTACAAATTTATCTGTTTCTGTGAGAACGCTAAGAGACTCAACTTTAATAATATATTATAATAATAATTAATAATAAGAAGAAGAAAGATGAGAAGAAAAGGAATTTGATCGGAAAGTCACTTTTCTTTATCTTTGATTAAGCTTTCTTCCGTTTTCTTTTACAGTTTAGTTTTCTCTCCCAAGAGCATTTTAGAAAATTAAGCTGTCCATTCATAAAAAATAACACCCATTTGTCTAAAATGTAGTACATTAAAAATATTTAATAAACTCTCATAATATTTTTTGTGACATGCATATTTAATACTGATTTAGCCAAAGAGCTTTATTTCTAATTGCCGTAGCTATTTGTATCATTTTCAGTTGGACTCGGTAGATAAAAGTGTTTGACAGAACGACACAGGCCTGATTCCTACATAGGTTAAGTAGGCTGTAGCCTAGAGCGGCAAATTTTCGGGGGCTGCAAATTTTACTACCAATTAAAGCGGCATTATCGGCAATTTTTTTTTTAAGATACTAATATTTTTAAGAAAGAAAACAAATATTTTGCATTAATGCGTAAATCGTAAACGTATATATATAGCACTAATATTAGTAAACATGGTAGCTGCGAAGTCAATTGCATCCTCACCCCCCCCCCCCCCCCTTGGATTTGGAAGTTGAAAGGAAAATATAAAAATAAAAAAAAATCGTATAATACTAAGCTTTCGATTTAGAGTCTATAAGATAATGTTTATTTTTGAAGAAAGAAAAAAAATATATATGAAAATTAAATCTGGCGGCAAATCAATGGAAGCCTACAGGCGGCAAATCTTTAAATCCAGCCTTGGAACGACACGTATGTTCAGACGACCGGGCAGAAAGAACAATGCCTGTAACTTAATGAGCTAACCTTTTAACATATCTATCGGCTAAGCTACGAATTTTTTCGTAGCTTACTCGATAGATAAGTTAAAGGTTAGCTCATTAAGTTTCAAAATATACAATTAAACATTGAATACTTAATCGATATAAAGCTTTTGACGTATGACGTTGAAATCGATGCCGGGTTCATTATATCAAGCTAATTAATGCCTCTAAATAAGGCAATCTCTTTCAAGAACCCAAAGACTCCTTTGTTTCCGTTTCCTCTGTAGCTTCCAAGACAACTGGAAGAAATAAACAAGCGGTGTTCTTGAATGAAAAAATAAAACGCTGGAATTATTGTAAATGCTTTATTCTCAATTCTTTACTCTCAATTCTAAATGCTTTACTTTTTTTTTGTAAGCTGGTAAGATAATTACTAACGAGAGAGGATTTGCAGAATATTATTTAGAAGAGGTTAATTTTGATTTTGAAGTGATGTCGTGCAAGATCTAAAAGAAGTTCTGAATTTGGAATGTCAGAGTGCAGGTAAGAAATAAATTTCAATACTGAGTTGATTCTTCATACTTATTTATATTTGTCTCGTTTTTATGCATGAAGGAAATGAATATAAAATTTTTTTGAAATACATTTTAAGTGTTGTAATTTGTGAAATATTTACTTTTAACCATTATTTGAATAGCCTAATGGAAGAACGTGAGAAGTGACAAAAAGAAAAATGTGAAAACGAGATATTTAAAAGATGGAATAATATGTTTATTGGGACACAAAAATATATTTTTTTCCCGCAAATTTTACTTAGCATGTTCTTCTACTAAGCTCTTCAACTGTCACAGCAATTAAATGTTTAAAAACTGAGTTAATTCTTACGGAGTTAATTCGAATTAGATTTTTTCAATTTTTTTCTGTATGTGAAGGAAGGGTATATTTAATTCTTTTGAAGTACATTTTAAGTGTTTTCGTTTGTGAAGTATTTCCTTTCGATCCTATAATTGTCACTACAATAATTGGTTTAGAATAACTTTAATAATGCAAATGATATTATTTTTTTGTTTATTTCATAATAACAACATAATACAGCAGATAAGAGTTAATTTTTTTTTAAAAACATAAAGAAAGTAAATCAAAATAAAAAGCCATTTCCGAAAAACTCCCACTTTATATCAAAATTTAATTTATGATCGTTAAAAACAATAAAAGCAATCGAAAATTAACATTTGTGAATAATATCTTGCTTTTACAGTAATTTTACATCCATACATCAAGTGTGCTATTCAAAGTTTTTAACAACAAAATATAGTTCAAGTTTTTAAAATGGAAACTGAAGATTTACAAGAGAATTTGATAATGAAAGTAACAGATAGTCCTCCTCTAAAAATGGTAAGTGCTATCAAATTTGTAGATGTGTGTACAATAGAATTTATTTCAAAAACTTCCTTTTTTTAATACTTAAAATATTTCTTAATGAAAAAAACAACAAAATTTTTTAGGACTTAAAGAGAAGGTGTTAAGGTATCCGCCTACGTTCGAAACAATTTTTTTTTAACAAACGTTATTTATTAAGCAATTAAACATTTTTACATTTATATAATAAAATATACAGGACAAAATAAAATGAAAATAGAATACAAACTAAATTTTTAATAATTTTTTTTATTTAAGTTTTTTTTAAATTATAGTGTTTGCTGAAGGGCACATCAACCAAAATTTGTGGTTCTCTAAAACTACATATTTTTGTGCTATGAATGTAAAAACAAGTTCTGTCAGGTTTATTTTTACGTTCGTTTTGATGCAAAATGGATTATAAATTTAGCACTGAAAAAAATTGTCAGACGCTTTGATATCTATAGTTTTGAGAATTTGCAGATTCTAGTTTATAATCGAAAAGTTCAATTAAACTCCTCAGCCCAACAGCCCATTACTGGGTCAAGGCCTGCCTTGCCCATATCAGCTTTCGTGACCTAAGGCTCTGGGGTGCTAGGCATATGTCCCGGTAAGGTGGTCAGCCTCACGCGGAACCCCCACTGTTTAGTTTCCAAGCATGCTTGGTACTAATTTTTCTACCCACGAATCGAAAAGTTTAAATAAAAACTGTACAATGTGAAGTTGTGAAGTGAATTCTAAGCAAATTCACGCATGTGGACCGCAGTGAAAAAGGACAAATTTTGTTTTTTCTGGGGCAAAAGTTTAAATAAAAACTGTACAATGTGAAGTTGTGAAGTGAATTCTAAGCAAATTCACGCATGTGGACCGCAGTGAAAAAGGACAAATTTTGTTTCACAGATTTATTTTCTTACAAACAAATTTAAGCAAAATATTGATGTTGTTGAAATAAGATAGAGTGAAATGCATTATATCCGCATACATTTTATTGCTGTTTGTTTCTGAAATAAAATAGAAAATGATAAAACAAATGCATGTTCAATGTACAATATACAGGATTTCACAGCTCCGGCGAAGTTTTGTGGTGATAAAAAATTCATCAAAAATCTATATCTTCACTTATCTTTTTTAAACTGTAATTTAGATATAGAATCATTCAATTAAGCTTTTATTTTTTATCATTTCGCCCTTCTTATCATCTTTGTTTCGCTTTGAATTTCATGTTTACGTTTTTGTATCAGTTAATCTATATAACATGTTATTTCAATTGAATTCCAATCGCATTACACGGGTCTGATAATGTAGTTAGGTCATGGCTGAGGACTAAAAATATCGCATTTGAAATAAATATGTAATTTATTATTTCATATTTTCGTTGATTATACCCCTCACAACATGCCAAATGTGCCTCAACAAATTTTAATGGTAAGTGATAAATTATTTAATTACAAGAAATGTTATATTTCGTTTAGTTATCTGTACTTTTATTTAAAATAACAGTATTAGAAGTGAGACCGCACTTCTAATATTGTTATTTATTGTTATTACCTACTTACTACACTCCTTGTCACCCTAACTTGGGTAAAAACAAAAAGTAAAAAGGCAGACGGAAAAGCGCGGTTGTTCCGTTACTTGGAAACTCTTGCAAAGTAATATTACATACAAAATAATCTGAATACAATTTAATCAAACTACACTTTTCATTCTGATAAAATGGCCAAATTTTCTCAAATAATATTCAGATCTATTAGACCTTAAACGAAATTAATGTTTTAAACATGTTTTCTGGATGGATTCACAAAAAATTTATAGAACTCTTTACATCCGCGAAAGGATATTCTCCACAGCATATTTCTATTTACCAAACTTAGATATGAAAGGGGTATACACCCAGTTTATTTTAAACTTTACGTCTCAAATGTTAAGAAAGAGAAGGATCTGAAATGCACTCTTCAGCCTTTAATTATAAGTTATCCCTCGTTATTTTTTTATTTAAAGAATAAATTTTATTGTCAACACGGTCTCAGAGATCGTTTAAAAAACTATTTTTGTTTCGGTAAATTTTAAAGGACTTTCGTATTTAAGTAAATGTTACAGGGAATATTAATCGCAAAGAACTGTGATCAAGCTTGTTTTTTCATTCGTAGCACTAATTTTTTTTAATTACTTGCAAACCATATGTTTTAATATTTATAACTGTTTGAAAAATATGTTTATGCAAGCAATATATCTGAAGAATTTCGGTGAGGTCTCTGGAGGATAAAGTACTTCTGAAAAGAAAAAAAACCTAATAATTACATGTACGAATTATTTAATTAATCATGTAATTGACCCATTAAATCATTTAAAAAAAATGTTTCTTTAGCACGATCATTTTTGTTAAAGAAAGTATAATGGATTTTTCTCTAATTAAAATCAAAATAATATATATTTTTTATTTTGATGGGGAAAAATTGTAAAATAAAAATTAATAATTTTTGTAGCTGAATTAACCCAGATGCATTGAATAATTTTACAGTAGTTTTTTTTATGCTAAATGTAGTTGGCTCAATGCCTCTAGAATTTTTTTTTTTACTTTTCAAATAAGATTTTGCTAAAAGAAATATAAATTGAAAATGAAAAATACTGTCAACAAATTTAATTCTAGTTGGATTCAAACCAGGTTCATTTATCATTTAAAAAGTGCTTTAAATTCCATTTTAAATTGTTCTTTAATTTCAGAACATGAATGATCTCTTTTATGAGAATGATTGATAAAAAAAATTAGCGCATTTCTAGAAGAAGTTTTCGGAGCAATAGATGGCAGCACTAAATTTAAGTCAATGAATGTACAGTGCTGGAAATAATAATAGGGCCAAATGAAAAACTTCCATATTTGCACACTTATGTATTCAATATGTTTGCCAATCAAAATATAATGAAAAGAATGACAGTTTCTAAGATATCTATTAAAACAAATGTACAAATATCAATCATTTTTAATTTAAACTTTATTTTGTCTTTTATACATGTAAAAAGATGGAAATAATATTAGGGCCACATGAGATATTACTAATAAAATTTCTAATAATCTAAAAATTTTAACTTATTTTCATTTATTTTTATCATTCTCGAGGTCATAGATGTTGAAAAGCATTTCAAGGTATATAATGCCTTCGCCAAATTTTTCCAACTGGTTTCTATTGCCATTTTAAGCTCCTCCTTGGTGTTATAGAATTTGCCATTCACATAAGTTTAACGTACAAGAACACCCCATTAATTTTCTGTTGGGTTTAGATCTGGGCTCCTTGATGGCCATTTAAGAACTTTGACATAATTGGCTCTAAACCATGATTTTGTTGAGCTGGAATTGTGTATGCCCAAGTACTCGTGTGACGTCGAATATGACGTGATTTTTTGGTCATAAAATGCCCCTAAATTGACGTCATTTTTTTGGTGACAATGTCCATTTTGAAGACGTGATATTCGACGTCAAATAATGACGTTAATCTGACGTGAATAAATGACTCTTTTGTGACCATATGACGTGAACTTTTCGTTAACATATAACGTGAATTTCACGTAAAAGGTGGACATGAATTTCACGTGATAAGTGGACGTGAATTTCACGGGAAAAGTGGACGTGAATTTCACGGGAAAAGTGGACGTCAATTTCACGTGACAATACGACACGATTTTCACGTGATCAATTGACGTTAATTTTACGTGACCAAATGTCGCGCTTTTCACGTGATCAAATGACATCAATTTTACGGGATCATATGACGCTATTTTCACGTGATTAAATGACATTAACCTCACGTGACTATATGACGCGATTTTCACGTTAGTTTTTTTTTTATTTCTATGTAATTTCAGTCATAGTGTAAAACCAAAATTTGTTTAAAATATTATACAATATTTTGAATTACAGAGATATCATTTTCAAAATATATTGTCCTTAAAAAGAAATTTCTAAAATAATGACTGTTAACATACTATTCATAAGTCATTAATTAAAATCTTTTACTACTTATTTTGAAAAAGATATTCTTCATAACTTCAAAATATTCAATAATATTTTAAACAAATTTGTTTTTTACACCATGATTGAGATTGCATAGAAATAAGATGAGAAAAGAAAACTGAAATTCAAAAAGTATTTAGTACATAATTAAGAATTTTAATATGATATTCATTTTTTACTTCAAAACATATTTTGGATACTATTATTATAGAGCCTAAGTAGTAATATAAACTTACCTAATTATTTAAGTGTCACGGGAACATTCAGAACTACAGGTTGGCAAATTTAAATCTTGATATTTTAAATAAATACAAACTCATTTGGAAACAAAACATTTTTATTTGAAAAAAAAAAAAACAATAATCAACAAAATAAACAATTGAAGAATTACATAACCAGACTTTCAAGGAGAAACTGAAAAAGAAAAACATATGTAAATATATTATAGATGCAAATATATATTCCCAGCATATTTTTTTTAATATAACAGCCTTGCCCATCTAAAATATATGTATAATCAAACATTTAAAGGATTATAATTTTACAATTTAAAATATTTTCTATATTTCCATAAAAAGATTCAATAACTTTGCCTTTAAATTTTAAAAATGGAAAAGTTTGTTTTTATCACCTCAAAGTATAGATTACACAAAATAAATAAAAAAAAATATTAAGACTACTATTTAACTGCTTAGCTGGCATTAAATTCAATGAATATTCATGGAATTGAACCGAGAAAATGTGCAAGGTATTTGAATTATGGTTCATTGTAATGATTTAGATCAGGGGTTCCCAACCTTTTGGCACATGCGTACCACTTGACCCAAATATTTTAATAAACGTATAATATTTACTCTTCTAAAAGTGCTCAAAGGTTTTTTAATGAAATTCCTGAGAAAACTTCGTATTTAATGGTTAGATATTTGCTTATTTGTAACATGCTTACAATAAAGGAGAAATAAAAATATTAAAATGGTATTAATTTACAATTTTATTTATTACCTATAGGTCTACAACTATACAAATAAAAAGCTAGTGCAAACTCAACAAAAAATTAATCATCATACAATATGTACTTTTATAATAGTCTTTCTTTAGTGCGAAAATTATTCTTTGCCTGTGATTAAAATATCAACATTAGGAGTAATGTGGAACTTATCTTCACTCTTATAAATAAGTTCTTTTTAACACTTATTCTGCTTATATGTTTATTTACAAGAGTTTAGAAAATAAACTCTCATGCAAGTAATTCCTAACAAATGGCATCAGAAATAACGGAGCTTGGGGGAGTTCAAAGGGTACTCTGTTTTACATTTGATAAAGAATTTAATTAAAGATTTCTCTTTAGATCTGAATTAAAGTTGATATTTAATTTATACTAACTTAAATGAGAAAAATCTAATGCAAATTTGATTTTATTGTTCACAGCTCACAATATTGTTTCATTTACAAAAAAGGTTCACTTTTTATAAAAAAAACCACTGCATTTGAAGCATTTTTAAACATTTCTATTGAAAAATTTTAACAAAAATGAAACACATTTTTACTTCTTTTTAACTATGTTAAAAGTCAAGTATCAAGTAATAGAAAAAAATCATTTAACACATTACAACTCTTAGAATTTCACTATTTTTTCTTAAAAAATTTGAACTGACTTTTGTTGTCATATAATAAAAAAATTTCAAAAAGAAAAGTGAATGAAAAAACAAATTTTACAATGAGATATTATAACAATTAACAATTTATTTGACAAGATGGTTAAGTTACATTATATTTGTTGATTTAAAAAGTAAATTAATTTTACAAAACCTAAGTTTTTCTTGCACAAAAAACCTCTGACGCATGATTTTTTTTGCATCATATTTATATATATATATAATATATATATATATATATATATACATATATATACATATATATATACATATATATACATATACATATATATACATATATATACATATACATATATATATATATATATATATATATATATATATATATATATATATATATATATATATATATATACACACATATACACACATATACACATACAGGTTGTCCTTTTGTGGAAAACGAGGACTATGTCTGGTTACTATGCAACCGAGGACGTGGTGAAGAAATATGAATTTCGGAAATATTTTTACTGATTGCACATTAGGGAACATGCAGCATTATATTTCACCTTTGAAAAATTCATTTTTTAAATTTTTTAACAGTATGTATTTTTCCAGGGTAAACGAGGACGTGGTTATACACAATTTATACACACCGGCAACTGAGGTCATTTTCACACACATATCCCTTTACTATGAAATCGAGGACATCGTGAAAGAATAAGAATTTAGAAATAATTTTCATATTTATGAATTAAGACACGTCCTGTGATACGTTTCGACTTAGAGATCATTATTATTACTTCACTTATTTCCGATGTGTACAATTTGGCAGGGTAAACGAGGACGTGTAAGAAGTATATACACACCGGCAACTGCGGTTTCTTTCACACACGTATCACTTTGCTATGGAAACGAGGGCATCTTCAAAGAATTATAATTTCTGAATTATTTTCACAACTATCTGTATTACAAAGTCCTTTGTTAAAATTCAACGTAAAAAATCATCGTCATCATTATTATTATTATTATTATTATTAATACTTCACTTATTTCTGAAGTGTACAATTTGGCAGGGTAAACGAGGACGTGTAAGAAGTATATACACACCGGCAACTGCGGTCCCTTTCACACACGTATCACTTTGCTATGGAAACGATGACATCTTCAAAGAATTATAATTTCTGAATTATTTTCACAACTATCTGTATTAAAACGTCCTTTATTAAGTTTCAACTTAAAAAATCATCGTCATCATCATTATTATTATTAATATTATTGTTATTATTATTATTGCATTTACTTCCAAAGTGTACAATTTGGAAGGGTAAACGAGGACGTGGTATAGGTATATACACACCGGCAACTGCGGTCACTTTCACACACGTATCAGTTAACTATGGAATCGAGGACATCGCAAAAAAATTAAAATTTATGAATTATTTTCTTAATGGATTAGGAATTATATTTGTAATTATATGATAAAACGAATGTTATAATACAATTCATGTTCGAAATCATTTTATTTTATTTTTACATCATCTTTTTTTACATCATGAGCTTCTTTAAAGTGCATTTATATCATTAAAATCTATTAATATCTATGTTACTTTCTGTGCGCTGTGCAATAAAGGAAAAATACATTTCTAATTTTGGAAGCAATTATTAATCGAAAGTATGCGCATAATATACATATCTAATAATAAATAAATTGTTTTCCTAAAAATACTAATTCCTAATTTTACCTATTTTAATATCATTCCAATTCCTTTCAAATGGAAATTTCCACTTCTTATGTAAGGTTTAAAGCGTTAAGTAAGGGGGTCCAGTACCTTCCCCAACGTTTACCATTAGAACGTTATTCCATTCAGATTTTATACACTGGTGCATCTTGAATTAGTAAAACTTATTAGCAAGAAAACATTTTGAAAATGCTTCGGTAGGGCAAAAATTTAAGTTTCTGTCCGTTCTAATAGTAGAATAGTACTGTTTAATTTTTTAGCAATTTCAAAATCCCTAATCCTCCCTTATTTTTCGATTTTTTGTCACCAAATTTTGTACATAAGTTCCTTAATAAATATCTTAACAAAACTATGCATCCAAGTTTTAATCAAGATTCGACTTTTTATTTTAAAAATATTTTTCTAAATTTTATCAAAAAATTTTACGAAAAAAGTAAAATTTGAACTCTGACATTTTTTTCAAAAATACTGACAACATAAATGAAAAGTTGTAAAGCATAGTTTTGCTCATTATACTTTTGGGATACTATAGAAATTTGCAGAAACTTCTTATACAGTATAATATTAAAAGAAAAGTAGTATTTTTTCACTATCCTAAAATTTAAAAAACACAAACAGAGATACGAGCATTTAAAGTATACATCTGTGGTAGGATATCTATAGAGCGCGTCGCATTTAAAAATTAATAACTGGAAAACTAATGCATAAAATTTAAATTTTTTTTTTTGCAAAATGTTAAGAAAAGTTTATATAATATTTCTTTAAACTAATAAAAAATTGAACTTTTCATGATTTTTGGGTACTGGACCCCCTACGTCATTGGTAGGACAAAACATGAAGACGCATACTTATTTTAATAAAATTTTTGCATAAATACGTAGGGTTTTTAAGTATCTTTTTGATAAAAAAAGAAATACAGACTAATAAATATACTAAAATAATGTTAAGGGGTCATAGGAGTCTTAAAAATGTGCAAAAAGGTACTGCAAAGTATAGTTTGATCTTTCATGTAATTTTTTAACTACTCAATATAAAAGAATAATTTTTTTATATGTAATTCTACAAGATTTATTTAATATAAAACACATTTTAAAATTTATGAAACTTTAGCCAAAACTAAAATAACTGTTATTAAACATAAAACTATTTGAACACATTGGGATTAGGCTTGCGCGGCAAATTTTGGGGTCAAAATTGAAAAAATGACCAAGAAAATGACTTTATATTGTACAAATATGTACAAACAAAGACTTATACCTTAATTCTCAGCTCAATTTTAATTAGAAATTATTTTTAAAAAAATTTAAAATGAAAATTTAAAATTTTTATTATTTTTTTTAGAAAAAGTTCTTAAAATAATTTCTAATTAAAATTGAGCTGAGAATTAAGGTATAAGTCTTTGTTTGTACATATTTGTACAATATAAAGTCATTTTCTTGGTCATTTTTTCAATTTTGACCCCAAAATTTGCCGCGCAAGCCTAATCCCAATGTGTTCAAATAGTTTTATGTTTAATAACAGTTATTTTAGTTTTGGCTAAAGTTTCATAAATTTTAAAATGTGTTTTATATTAGATAAATCTTGTAGAATTACATATAAAAAAATTATTCTTTTATATTGAGTAGTTAAAAAATTACATGAATGATCAAACTATGCTTTGTAGTACCTTCTTTGCACATTTTTAAGACTCCTATGAATCCTTAAAGGTAAACGTTAGGGCACTTTCTGAATTGTTTATTTCGGTAAAATAAGGTAAAACATTCTAAAATAATATTGTATTTATATTATAAAATAACATTGTAATTTTAAAATAACTTTTTGAGTTCATTTGGCGTCTTAGCAACATCAGATATATAACTTTAAGGGAAATTAGGTTATTTAAGTTCTACCAGACTTTCTTGATGAAATTGCAGTCATACTAGAATAGTAGTGTGTAATAAACTAGCCAAAATTACTGTGTACAAACTAGCCGAAATTCGCAAACTGCGAGGTATTGTATACATTATGGACAATACTGTAATTATCTGAAATCTATATTATGGACTCTTGTTTTCTTAATATTACTGTATTAAATATACTAATGGTTTTATAACAGCATTCATCACATAAACACACTTCTGTAAGCTACTATATTAATATCTGATAAAATTGCGACATTTTTTTTTATTATTATTTGGCTCCTTTTTATGACATGGCGACAGTTTTTGCCTAAGACATTTTGTCTTTGGAAGGTATGGTATGGTACATATATATTCCAACTTGTGTGCTTGGCCTTTGGAACAGCTTATAAGCTTTCGTCAAGTGGGACAGACACAGAAAGAATTTTGACAGTCACAAAGAAAGGAATAACACATAGACAAATAACAACATTCATTGACGGTCACAAACATCCATGCCTGACCGGTATTCGAACCAGACTCCAGCAGGTCCAAAGGCCAGCATCCTAACGATTGAGCGGGCGGCTTTTGTCTTTGGAGAACTTTTTTTCTACTTTGGCGGTTTGTTGTATTTTTCACTTCAGTGACTTTGAAGATTCGGCGATAACAGTTTTCTATCTTTTAAAGTTGATAAATTGAGTTAATAAAGGGGTCAATCCATTACAAATCACCCAGACCTGTTGCTCGACATTTTAGATTTTCATATTTTTTTACTATATATTTCCTAATACTAGGTGAGTTCAAAGCCGAAGTAAAAATTTTTTTGGAGCTAATAATTTTTTGGAGGCCATTTTAACTTTGCGTCAAAACCGATTTTAGGCGGAAAACTATTATCACTTAAATGCATAACTCTGTTGATTTTATAGATATCAAGAAGAAATAAAAAAGAAAAGGATAAGAATGATGATATAAATAGTTTGCCAGCGCATAATATTATCAAATTATTGAAGAAGTGGGAGATAAAAAAAATCACAACTGAAAAATGAAAATTGGCTTAAAACGAGAGTTTTAACGCTGAAAATTTGGTAAAAGGAAAAGAGACTCGCCTTAAATATTTTTTCCTGTATAGACCAACTACTTGCTGCAGACGTTTAAAGTTTGAAAAAAATTTCTTTATTTTTTTTTAATTTTTCGAAACTGCTGAAAATCGTATTTTCGCCATTTTTGACGTAAAATATCTCAAAAAGGACTGAGTGAAAAAAAATTGAAATTGATACCGGCTATATATTGATATCTCTTGCTTCCTCATTATTTTGGTAATATTATGCGCTGGCAAACTATTTAATGCATCATTCTGATCATTTTCTTTTTTATTTCGTCTTGATATCTATAAAATCAACAGAGTTATATGCATTTAAGTGAAAGTAGTTTTCAGTCAAAAATTGGCTTTGAAACAAAGTTAAAATGGCCCCCAAAAAAAATTATGAGCTCCAATTTTTTTTTTTTTTACTTTGGCTTTGAACTCACCTAGCATTAGGAAATATATGTTAAAAAAATTAGGAAACTCAAAAATGTTGAGCAACAGGTCTGGGTGATTTGTAATGGATTGACCCAAAGTTGAGTTCGAAAAGTTGATAGCTTCACTACACAGTGCAAACATATGTTAATATAGAGGCGCAATTTTAATTTTTTCCCCAAAATTATGTAAAGTTAAAACATTTTTTAGATATTTAATTCATAACGATAACTTTAGCAAAAAATACTTTTGGTGGCAATTGATGTAAGATTTCATGTAAACTATTTTCTCTTCGAAAACGTCAGGTGGACAGTTTTACGGTAAAATGCTAAAAACAAAAATTGGAAAAAGTTCGGTTTGATTATTCGAATTAAGAAAGTCGGCTTTCCAGACCCCTTCCACAGAGTGTTCGTTTTAGGTCAAATTGTCGCTTCCATTGTATGGGCCCCATACCTCCCTCCCCTCCCCGACCCCCTTTCGAGAAGGGGAGACGATAATTATCTCCCGGGGCCCGATCTGTTTGAGGAACCAGAGTCCAGACAAAATAAGTATTTTTTGAAAGCTTACAGCCTGCAGATTACGAAATGGCTTTCGTTGGAGCTGAAATCGGTAGTTTTCGATGAAAAAATTGGGTTTAAACTCAAATTTGTTTCCAATATTTTTACATTTTACCTTAAAACTATCAACTTGACATTTTCGACTTACAATGACGAAATAATCTACATAATATTTTACATCAATTGAGACCAAACCCGATATTTTGAGACAAATTAAGAAAAAGTAGTGATTTTTTGAAAAAAATTCGGGAAAAAACGTAATTTTTGCTCAATTTTGCAATCAATTTTTGAAACAACTAGAAAAATAAATGGAGGGAAAAAATTTATGGTTCTCATCTAGAAATAGTATGTTTTCCTGGAGTCATCTGCTTAGTCATCAAACATAGCCACTGATCAGATCAACATCAAATCAACCACATGGCACTCCGGTGGCAGAGTGGTTTTGTATCGGAATGGAGATTGATTTTTCTCTGGAGGGCGGAGGTTCGATTCTTCCCACCTACAAACAGTCATCCTATAAATCGGTTGTTATGTGTTGTGAAATAGTAAAAACAAATCCACATTCACAGGACACCTGAGTACACTGGGACAGACGTGCTAGGTGCTAGTTAAATCTATGAAGTCCAAATTCCCGAGTCGACACCTCCCGATTCCGCCGCTCGAAGTTTCGTTGGGTGCCAGTCCATTCGGTGGTCGGGCCTTATAATTATACCCGCGACCCATCGATAACTTTATACAGATTTTTTATGAATGTTAAATTAGTGTAGAGACGTAAAGACTGTATAGCTCATGGCCGTATACAGAGTGGAAATGGCTCATGGTCATATTACGGGTTGACTCACTCATTCCGAAATTGCAATTCTTTTTTAAAATAAAAATTAATGCATTATAAAATTTAATCAAAGAATATCAGAACAAATTATTGTAAATAAGTTCATTAAAATTTTCAAAAAATATTACAAATAATATTTATATTACGATTTCGACTAATTTTCGTAAATTGGTGTGCTCCTCAAAATTTTTTATTGTGTACCCTAGAAAATGGCCAGCAAAATAATCAGCCGCTATTGGCAAAGCATGTTGTCATTAAAACTTCGATGAAACTTCGATGATAAAAGAAATTCGTAACACTAAGTAAACATTGTTTTAAAACAATTAAGTTTCAAAACCATAAATTGTTACTTGAATGTGTAATAACAGGAAGTGCGAAGTTATGTTGGATCTAAGTGTACAAAATCATGACAATTTCAATCATGTATCAGCTTTTTCTATATCTAGGGACTCAATAAAACGAACAACCAAATAGATTTGGAGGCCTATGTTTGCGTGTGTTGTACTCACATTTCTGTATAATATATTTGCTAATGACTTATTTTACAGAATAGATGCAACATGAAAGCGTTCTACTTGAGATGCTAGTTCTTAGATATCTACCAAGAAAGAAGAAATAAAATGCAAACAAAAAGTGCTTCAGTCAGAATTCAAGTCAAACTCGAAAGCTGAATGGAACGGGAGTATAAATAATACAAAGGAGCAAGAATATCCATTGCAAGAGGAACCAATCCCTTCCCTCCCCTCCGAATCACTTGTCATTTGTCAACTCGCCCTTCACGTTTCAACTTTACCGAATTTTGACTTTCAAGTTTCAAGTACCTGCTCTTGGTGGAAAATGTACTGCATTTATTCTTACACATTCTCCTAAAATTTTAAATCTTACGTTATTTCCCCATCAACTTGCAACAATTTTGACTGGCTAGATTAGCTCACTCAGCGAAATCATAATATTGGCCAACCCCAGCAAAGACTCTAAGAGGATCGGTGGACTAACGTGGCACTAGAGCAACACATGGACTATTGTCGATGTGCCACACGGCCAAGTAACAAGACCGACTCCTGATTTTCAGGACCACTTATCCTGATTTTAAAAATTTCTTAGAGGCGCCAAGACACTAAAAAAATACTGATTAACGTGCATTAGTCCCCTCTACACGGAGAATTTTTAGTTTGAGGCATCTGTCTAGTGGAAAGCATTAGTGCAATTTTTCCAAAGAGTGCCGACAAGCCATTCCGACCCATCAAGTTTTATCTTGATGAAAATGTTTGTTTATTCTTTAAAAATTGATGCCGAACAATTTAATTGAACTCAACATACAGTGCAGCCGATATGTTCGATGAAAAGTGGCAATTCCGACCTAATTTAAGTACATTTAAAAATTATTAAGTTGGTTTCACTTATTTTGGATGTTCTGATTCATTATTTTTTAATTAATAAAGCGGTATTTTGGTTATTTGTGTTTACCAAAATTTTACACAAAAACCCTCAATAAAAATGTCAAATGTTTTATTCTTCTAAAAAATTTACTAAAGGCGCACAAATCCAGATGCATAGCTAAACTACTAATCTGAGCTTAACACCAGAGAAAAAAACCATCCCCTAAACTGGTCAGTCAGCAAAAAATAAAAACAAGTTTCTTATCTTCTTTTCTTTTCAATGGGGATCAGTTGGGGGGCCGTCCAACTTTCCGCCCCTCACTACTGGTATCCATCCCCCCCCCCCTCCCCCAGTTCTGCATCAATTGACAACAAGTGCATCTTTCCGTGACATTAAAAAAAGTGATTTTTTTTATTTACACATTTTGCGGGGAAAAAAGCAATTTCCCCCACTTTTTTTTCACACTTTTGCATTTTCCAGTACATATATCAATTTTACGTGAGACATTAAAAAATAAATAATTTACATACAAATCATACAATTCTGCATCAGTCTTCATTGCAAATTTTTTAAGTCCGACACCGTAGATTTGCCCAATTATTTTTACAATTTCCCCAGAAAAAACGCTTTTGGTGTCAACTGAAGTAAAATTTTCTGCAAACTATTTTCTCTTGCCAAAAACGTCAGATTGACAGTTTTACACTAAAATGTAAAAAAAAGTTTTAAAAAGTCGGGTTTGAGTATTTCAATTAAATATTTTTATTTTTAAATTTCATGGAAACCGATGAATTCCGATTTTTTCCCCATCTAAACTTCAAGGTTAAAAAAATATCCATTGAAAGTTGACTAGACCCCTTTTCCAGATGGCTGGGGAGGGTCAAATTGCCACTGCCAATGAACCGGTCTTTTGCACCTCTTCCCCTCCCCCCCTTTCCAGACCCCCTTTCGAGAACTAGCAGCTTACGGAAAGTCTTTCCTTGGGGCTGAAATCGGTAGTAGTGATTTTTTCTTAATTTTCTATTTTTCGGGAAAAAAACGCAATTTTTGCTACTTACATTTTTTAATTTTGGGGGAAAACTATCAAATCTTCGTTCGTCAAACCAATTTTTTTCAATTGATACCAATTTCTGAGGCAATTAAAACAAATAATTGCAATTCTTTTAAAATACAAATTTTTTTGGGGGGAGGGGAGTGCAACGTTTGTCATTTAAAAAAAAAAACACTATTGCAGAGTATCGTAACACTATCAACGTTTACACTACAATGTTTAACAATAAAATATTCTAAATGAAATTTTGACAATCGGGCATGTATTGCATTCTCAAACTAAATCTCACCTTTTCTTATATCTCTATTTAATATATTTTATATTTTACACATCGATATTGAAAAGAATTGTAGTAGACAACACTACCTCATAGATGAGCAAGGACATTGAAATAGGACTGATTTAACGTGCTCTAGCCCCCACTACACGGAGTATTTTACTTATTTTGCAAGTTCCGTTTCATTAATTTTTAATTAATTGGGTGGTATTTGGTTATTCTTGTTTACCAAAATTTTCACAAAAACCCTCAGTTAAATTATGACAGTGCTGTTTTTTATTTACATCATTTTACACCGCTTCTTTTCCGTTTTTACAGTGTAGTTCACTAACCAACTGAATAAAAATAAGTTAAATGACATCAATTATTAAAATTAATTTTGTAAATCAAGTAAAAGTAGTCAACAAATCATGACGGTCACATTTTATCGCGTATATTTGGCTTTACATTTAATGAAAATGTACCGATGTCTGTCAGTAGCTTCTCAGTGAACACCGACGTTGCCAAAAATTGAAAGTTATGTTTTAGCCGACAGCCGCATTGTGCGGGTAAAAAGAGTTACGAATGTGCGCACTTTTGTCATTGACTGTATATATCTAACACCAGGAAATCTGGTCCGTGTTATTGCGAGAAAGAAATTACTGTTTAGGGGTGACTTTTATTTTATTCTTATTTTATTGTGGAGTATGTGCATTTGCACCCACAACCAGCCAAGAGTTCACTTAAGTCGAAATGCTGGCTGACCGCGTAAAACTGAAAGGATTGGGAGTTTTTCTGATTTTGCTGTTATTCAAAAATGCCGACTGCAGATTTATCACGGTCAACACTCTCACCTAGAAGAATTTCACAGCAACTTGGGAACCTTATCCGTGGAGCAAGGGAATCCATCAAGATATCGGGGAATTTGAGTATCGCTACAAAGGCAAGGATTATGAGTTATGACTGTCACATGATGGGGGACTACATTTGGATGGTCACTTGTCCGTAACAGTGACCCAGCATACTCTCGAAAACCTCTGAAACTGAAGACAGTTCGTTTTGAAAAGTTCGAAAAAGACGATCTTGACGCTCTTGAGCGTTTAAAAAATTTTACTTTCACATAACACTTGTATAGAATTAGTGAAAGCCGATCAGTTAAATATGCATTAAAAAATTGTTACTTTCAATGTTTGCATAACACTTGTATATAATTACTGAAAGCCGATCTGCCAGATCCATCATTTTAATTTTGTGATCTTGCCTAGCTGGAAAATATGTCAAATATTCACACTGAGTAAAAACAAAAACTTTTTAATGCATCATTTTTTTTATAAACTTTCTTTCTACATTTTAAAACATACCTAAACCTGGGCACAGTTACTTTGACAGCGATAAAAAGGAAACAAAACTAGAATCAGCAGCAGAAACCGACATATTCGGCTAGGAAATTGCCTATTTTAACTGGACGATGTTCGTGTATTGCAAACGTGTCAGAAAAGTCAGTCGGTGTTCACTGAGTAGCTACAGACAGACATCAGTAGACAGACATTCTGACATGTTCGGGTTCTGATATGGCGTATTAATGTTCAGTATAAATGTTCATAATTCAATTTTATTTATCTCGAAAGCAGATCCAGGTGCGTTATCATAGCTACGCGAAAAAAAACATGAAGTAATTTAAAATATGGCGTTTTGGCCAGAAATCCCTAATTTAGACAGTTTTGGAGCAGTGTTTGAGTTCCAAAATGGCCCATCCTAAATTCCTAACTCACTTAACACCCATAGAGGTAAGAACCAGTTTCAGAAAGGTTTACAGGTTGATTGTAGCAAAAAAAAAAACCGTCAAAAAGACGTTTTTTTATGAAAAAAAAAACGCTATAAAAACAGGGTTTTTTTTTATCTCTTCGAACGTACGCTTTTTACGTATTGCTTCATAATAGAAAAAAAAGCGCGTAATACAAAAAAAAGGAAATGAAAAATTTTAATTTATTTTCTCAAAATTAAAAGTTTGCAGTGGTAAAAAAAGTTGGCAACCGAATATATAATGTCGGCATAATGCTTTTTTAATGGAATTCTTTCAGGAAGTTTTTAATTTTTTAATGCATTTAAAATACGAATTATTTTCTGAATCAATCAATTTACTATAATAGCGATATGCTGAATCTTTTGGCGTATCACACTTGTCTGTAGCATTTGTAGGTTAGACTGTGAAAGTGGGTGACGGAGAGACAGACAGACGGATTTACGGATAGAGCCTTTATAAAAGCTTTTATTCTTTACGTTATAAACGTAGTATAGAATCTAAAAAATGACCATTGAGAAAATAAAGGTTTTACATATGCTTTCACTGTGGAAAAGTACTACGTACTATTAAATACAGAACTGAATTTTGCCTTTAATTGATCTTTGAATATCAATTAACTGGCGCAGCGCATAACATTTTAAACGCCGAAATAAAAGTAATTAAAAAAATTCAGTCAGTCAGCCTGGCTGAAGAACATGAAGAACTGCATGTTTTGACATTTTGTAAATGTACCTTTAATTTTCAAAACTTTTATTTCCTAATTTATATAAATTATTATAAGATATTTAAATCGCTTATTTGCAAAACCGGCCATCTCCATAAAATGAAAAAAAAATTTGATCACAGATTTTCTACAAAACGTAATCAAAAGAAGGTGGAAATCAAAATACTTTAGTTGTAGAAATATTTTGACAGTATATTTCCGTGGCTTCTGTTTCCTACTCAGTAAAAGTTTTTTTTTTAAATCGAAAAACAAAATGAAAAAAACCCACTTTTAGAATTTTGGAGATATCCGGTTTTGCAAATAGGCGACTCATTTAATACATATTATGCATTTGTTTTAGCCCCTTGGCTTACCTGAAATTTTGTGTTGCCTAGTAATCGTCATTGAAATAGCATTATCTGTACACAGTTGCCACCGTTCGTCACAGGAACGCAAGGGGTTAATGTGTAGGATAATTGACACGTTGTCAAAAAAAAAAAAATTCAAGGAATGTCGCTGGGTTTTTTAAACAATTATTGGAGTCCATGAAATGCTTTAATACGCTAATTAAGCTAGTCAAAGAAGTGTATGGTAATGACGTTGCCCAATCGTTTACCTTTTATCGTACTCTTTTAATAAATATAGTACGACTTTTATAGTTGTAAACTAAAACTAAAATACAAACACTATTAAACATAAAAGTATTTCACTAAGCAAGATTTGGAAAGGTTAAAACTTATGTAACTCATTTGTTAATTAGATTGTTCTATTTTTTTTTTAAATTATGTCATTTTCTCACATACTAGCTACAGCTTGTATACCACTTGGTTTGAAACAAGAGAGGGAGGCGCCAGAATAAAGTCTCGCTCTGCCCTAACAATTCCATCTGATCACCTCAGTGGGTTTCCCTTGCGACTTTCAAGATCACCATTTACCACGTGTGACATACCTCCCGGCCCCACATTGCAGACTGGACTGGATCATTAAGTCCCCTCCCCCTTCCCGTATTCCTGGAAAAAAGATAAGGGGGTCAGCATAGAGGGTAGCCGCCGCCACGTGACCTCAACCCAAGTAATGCCGAAACAACAAAACGTCAGAAAGAAACCAAACAATGTCTTTTGACTCGACCATGTCGTTCTTGTGTCGTGTATATCAATATTTTCCAAGCACTGCGTGAAAAATGGTGTTCGACCCTTTTTAACAAGACAGAGCTGTTGTGAATTGTTCGCAGTTTGCTTATCTATTTCTTTTCAAACACAACAGTACCACAGGTGCAACGCTTTCGGGATTAACCTTCGGGAAGTACCCGATATGGGTCCACTTTACGTCGTAAATACTTTATGACTTGATGTTTAAAAGATATAAAAAAAAAGTTTTTTCACATTGTTTTAAAATTCTAAGTTTTTTTTTTACATATTTGCATATAAAAATAGGTGATATATTATTTCAGGGTATCTTTTAGGCTTTTGGGGGGCCCAGAATTTGTACTTAAACGTTGATTATTTTTGCCACTCAATGGCATTTCTCTGCCGGTGTGAGGAAGCGGATAAGAATTTTTAGAATTTTTTAATCATTTCATTTTCCGTTTACTTGATACTCGTAATACTATGATACTTGGCACCCTTCAAGGGTTCATTCCTGTAGACCTTTTACTGAGAGGAAATGATGGCACCCCCATACAAATGCGTCCTACTAAATCTGCTCAGTTAAAAATTGATGCGATTGCGCTTTTAATTTTTATAATGTGCGCGCAGAGTGAGGGAGATTTGCACAAATCTGCTTTTACTAAAGTCATTGGTACAACAGTCCACTCGGAACCAGGGCCGGGATAGTTCTGTGTTCCGATGTTATGGTTTCCGCTGTTAAATTTACAGAAATTTTAATAACAGATTTCTCTGTAGAAATAACAGAGCCTCTGTAGAAATAGCTACGGATTTCTCTGTAGAAATAGATATGGATTTATCTGTAGAAATGACGGATTTATCTGTAGAAACACTAGAGAAAAACTGGTTGAAAACTAGCTAGAGCAAAGATTGCTGACAGGTTTCATCTGCTAAATCTACAGGGTTTTTTTTACAGTGTAAAGTTTTCTTTTACCTTTAAATATTCAAATGTACAAACATTAAAGGTTTTAGGGGTGTAAGGTGCCAATCAAGAAAGGGATATTTATTACAATTATTATTTTACAATGAAATGGTTTCATTGTCATTACAGAATTTATATTTTTATGGAAATCTATATCATACTTTTAAAGTATTTTCTACAAGGGCGTATTTACTGAGCTCCGCCTCTGTACCCTTCTACAATTTTCTTTAGTACTCTTCAAAAAGTAAAATTCAAGCATTTTAAAACAAAATTTTATTTGAATTTATTACATCAGCTAAATCCGATAACACAATTAAAAATTACTATGATTTGTAATTAATTATTGATACATAATGTTAGCTGTGATTAGTGTGATCGTAATTTAGTGTGAATCGTAATTTATGTAATTCGAAAGGTCGCAAAAGTTCGGCTTGTTGTTTTTAGTTATTTATAATTTAAAAAAATTATTAAGTTATACGCATCCATTGTCCATTTAAACGTGTCAATGATTTTTTCTCTCTAACTTTGGCCGATCCTCCCCTGGAAACTTCGCGACTTTGCGGAAACTGGGGGTATGGTGGGGGGTCAACCGGTTTGTTCTGACGTAAAATACGAAACTGCTCCATGCTCAATGGGCTCGGAATGCTCCTATTTAGTTACTTGACCACAGACTATCAGGATCAGGGCATATTTTAAGGAAATTTGACTGTGTGGGCAACTCTAACTTCCTCGGAAAGGGGGGGGGGGGAGAGATTGTAAGTGTGCCGTTTGTTAGTTAAATAATCGTCAAAAAAGAGTTAGGGTGTGAAAATCAGAAATTATTGCTGACGGTCGGTTTGTTCGATTTGAAAAGAGTAATAAGGAACGTAAACTCTGTGACTTTTTGAACCATTTTTTTTAAAATTTCATTCATTATAATATAACCATTCATTTTCATTTTAATACAACCAAATTCAAAGAACATTTTTTTTTAAAAAAAAAGAGATTTCGTATAAAAACTCTCTTTCTAGAGTTCAGTTTCTGGTTTTCCTTCTCTTCGGATTTAGCTTCCACACTACGTTTATAACGTAAAAAGTGAAAGGTTTTATAATCGTTCAGTCCGTCTGTTTAATTTAAGGGGTCATAGAAGTCTTAAAACTGTGCAAAGAAGGTACTACAAAGTATAGTTTGATCCTTCATGTAATTTTTTAACTACTCAATATATAAGTATAATTTTTTTATATGTCCTTCAATAAGATTTATTTAATAAAAAACAAATTTTAAAATTTATGAAACTTTAGCCAAAACTAAAACAAATGATATTAAACATAAAGCTATTTGAACACATTGGGATTAGGCTTGCGCGGCAAATTCTGAGGTCAAAATTAAAAAAAAGACCAATAAAATGACTTTATATGGTACAAATATGTACAAACAAAGACTTATACCTAAATTCTCAGCTCAATTTTAATTAGAAATTATTTTAGGAACTTTTTTCTAAAAATATTAACAAAAATTTTAAATTTTTGATTTAAATTTTTTTAAAAAAATAATGTCTAATTAAAATTGAGCTGAGAATTTAGGATTTTGGATTGGACCATTTGGATTAGGCTTGCTCGCCACATTTTGAGGTCATAATTGAAGAAATTACCAAGAAAACGACTTTATATTGTACAAATAAAGACTTGTGCCTTTTTAAAAGAAAAAAAAAAACAATATTTATTAATACAAAAAAAATTAAAATCAAAATGTAAATTTTTTTATTAATTAAATTTTTTTTAATAATTTCTAATTAAAATTGAGCTTGGAAATTAGGTATAAGTCTTTGTCTATGTACATATTTGTACAATATAAAGTCATTTTGTTGTTCATTTCTTCAATTTAGCCCTCAAAATGTGGCGCGCAAGCCTAATCCAAATGTTTTCAATTAGTTTTATGTTTGTTATCATTTATTTTAGCTTTGGCTAAAGTTTCATAAATTTTAAAATTCGTTTTATAATAAATAAATCTTATAGAATTACATGTAAAAAATTATACTTTATTTTGAGTAGTTAAAAAATTACATAAAATCCCATGGTACATTCTTTGCACATTTTTAAGATTCCTAAGACCTCAATATATCGAGGAACAAATTCGAAAACAAATGTATGAATGAAAATCTTGCACCAAGTTATTGCAACCCGACAAGAGAGGTTACTCTGCCAATTTTTATATTATCTCTAAAGCGCACTTGAAATGTCTTTGTTTTTTAGTAGGCTGAATCGTCACTGGTATGGGGAAGCGTTAAGTAGTCATTGGTTGGATTGTAAAAAGTGACGTTTCAACCTACCACTGCAAAAAAAAAAATCCCTTCAAATTAACGGCTTTAAACTGGCAGCTAAGTTGCCAGAAAAAAAACTTAAAAAATCAGTAACTTTCTGTTTTAAATACTGTCAATTCCATTTGAATAACGGTTTTTCCTCGTTAAATATTCGTACTTTTTAAAAAAGACAAAGCTTTTAGCTTCAGGCGCGACTTGAACCCGCAACCAGTGAATTGCAAGCAGAGCGTCATACTAACTAAGCCACCAAATCTCTTGACAGACTGAAGCTAATCGAGGCAATGTTGATTACTTATTAAGTTTTCCCATGCGTGACATCATTTAGAAACTGTTTTTGAGAAAACGGTTTTTAAAAGATTTCTTCCTTTAAAAAATAAATGAAGCTAAAATTAGGCATTTCTGAAGAATTTAAGCTACTTACCAGAAGTATAGGAATATTTCTAGTAAATAGCTTAAATTCTAAATTTTCTAAAATTTTCAAATGAACCTTCAAAACGCACCGTAAAATGAGGTCCTTCAACACACACACAGGAAAGCGCGGTCCTTCAACACACACAGGAAAGCGCGGTCCTTTAACACACACCGGAAAATGAGGTCTTTCAACACACACCGGAAAGCGCGGTCCTTCGATACACACCGTAAAATGAGGTCTTTCAACACACACAGGAAAGCGTGGTCCTTCAACACACACCGGAAAACGAGGTCTTTCAACACACACCGGAAAACGAGGTCTTTCAACACATACCGGAAAGCGCGGTCCTTCGACACACACCGGAAAGCGTGGTCCATCAACACACACCGGAAAATGAGGTCATTCAACACACACCGGAAAGCGCGGTCCTTCGACACACACCGGAAAATGAGGCCATTCGACACATACCGGAAAGCGCGGTCCTCCGAAATATGCTAATATTTTCAATCGTAAAGAGCATAAATATTATAAACGTTGTGTAATTTAATTGTAAAGAGTTACTACATGATTTAATAATATGAGAACGGGTGTTACAATAATTGGATATAGCAACAGAAGAATAAATAACTGAATGTATTCAGCTATTTTATTTTGGAATTTTTTTTTAAAAAAGTTAACAAAATACTTTTTAAAGGAATAGTTTAGAAAGTTATAAAAATTGCATTAAAAAAATTAATGTCACTAAAAACATTCAATGTCCTTTAACCCTGTCTTAGAACGCAATTCCGAAAATCATTCGTAAAAATAAAAAAGAATAGAACTGTCATAAATTATTCAACAGCTATTAATTTTATTTCATAATTTCTTTTAAGTTTATATTATTCATGTGCTCTGTCATACACGTTATCATATATTAAAATTTGAATAGTTCAGTAAAAAATATTTTAAAAGGCTTTGTAAATTATGTCTATTATTTGTCTATTATTACAAACTAACCGCATAAGTATTCGTATGAAATGTATTACTCTTAGTACAAATTATTCTGTGAAATCGAACGGTGTGTATTTTAACTATAAAGACATCAGAACCGAGGACGAGCCACGTGATATGTTTTTACTTCGATAAACCGAGGACCCGCATTTTCCTAGCTGATACACACTTCCCTTTATACACCACACGCTAAAAGCATAGGCGGTGGAAAATGGGGACAAATTTCAAATCGCCCCCGGGTTCGAGGTAAGACATCAGAATGACATCCCGAGACCCATCCCGTAGCCAGTCCAAACGAGGACGTCCTCGTTTTACCGGAGGTCCTCGGTTGGAAGGTGTGTAAACTGGATTAAGTCCTCGGTTTCCACGAAACACACACACACATATACACACATATACACACATATATACACATATATATACACATATATATACACATATATATACACATATATATACATATATATACATATATATACATATATATATATATATATATATATATATATATATATATATATATATATATATATATATATATATATATATACATAATGGGAAAAATACTGAAACAAATTTTAACTGCTTTAGATATTAAATAATTTCAATTTTTAAAACTCCTCCCATATTACAAAAACCAACTACAAAATTCCAATTGTGATAATAATGACTAAAAAACTACTAAATATATTTCAAAATAACCCTCTTTTACTATAGTTAAATTTTCAAAGCAATTTATTTGGATTTAGTACTAATATTATTATACTTTGAGTACTGCCCAAAACATAATTTCACTACAGTTAATATGACCTCACTCTTTAAATAATTTTGAATACTTTTTTACTACAGTCATCAATGAGGATTATTAGTAAATAAATCTTCAAATTGGAATGTATTATATGAAAAAACACAAATTTGACGAGAGAGAGCTCTACTTAAAGAGAATAAAGTAGATTATGTAACTTGTTGCCAAACGGCAACAGTATGCATTAGAGGGTGGGTTAAGAATATTTATTCTATGTAATGAAAATAACAGTTGAAAAGAGTTGTTTCCCTGAAATGAAATTAAATTTCTGACATTGGCAGTCCAAAAAATTATATTTCATGCATGGTTTACCACATGTCTTATTTGGTATTTTTAATAACCCTTTCAGTTTCAACTCTTTATTTTTTTACTCAAAAATTTATGAAATAGATTCATTAAGCATCCAGAATGAAATGGTAAAAAACAGGGGTCTAAAATTTTTAACTGAAAGGAGAGTATGATTCTAATTTAAGGGGGGAAATTGGAATCGTACCTTTTTTAATAAATTATAACAATGTTTTCAAGCTAATGTGTTCAATGTTTTTTAGTTAAAATTATTTTTAAACATTTTAAAATGCAAGCATGAAGACTTAAACAAGTATACTTACTAGTACTTTTTGTGCCCTGTGGCAAATAAGGCCTTTGATTTAACATGTATTCCTGCTTCCAAGGGAGACTGAAAAAAAAAATATTATAAAAACTGTTAATATACACTCCCAGCATCAAAAATTTAATTTAAAAAAAAGCCATAATAACCTTGTCCATCTTAAAAAAATGTAATATCGAAAGTTAAAGGAAGACAATTAATTTCAGGGTTTTTTTATAAAATAATTTTTACATTTCCATGTAAAGATTCAATAATTTTGAATTTAAGTTTTAAAAAAATGGAAATGTTTATTTTTATCATCACTACAAAGTATAGATTACACAAAACAAATAAAAAGTACTTAACTTTGATTTTGTTTGCAAAATTTGCTATTTAACTGCGTAACTGACATAAAATTCAACGAATATTCAAGAAATTGAATAGGGAAAAAGTTTAAGGAAATTGATTTTTAGGTCACTTTTATGTTTTACATTATGAACATCTGAATTAAAGTTGATATTAGAAATATATTAATTTCTGATAAAGGTCACAAAGGAAACAAAAATAATGCCTAATGCAAATTTGACTTCATTGTTCACACCTCACCTTGTCTCTATTATAAAAAAAGGACTACATTTTATTAACAAAATATTAGTCTTTTAATTCATCTTAGAATACCTTTCAGTAATTAATATTAAAAAAACAAATTGCACTGAAAGAAAAAAAGATTCAAACCTAAATTAAGAGATATTATTACAAAAGGAAAATAATCATATGTATTAGAAAATGTATGTGCCAATAAATGCTTGTAAGAATATACAAGCCTTGTTTAGCGCAGTGAAATAGGCTGTTAAAAAATTAAATTTGAAGATATTTAGCGTTTAATGGTATACAGCTTTCGTAATTCATAATTCAAATATTTCTTTACCTATCCCACTTGAAACAGTTGACAAAATTAAATAATGCAGGCATTAATTATAATCTTAAAAACATACACTTAATGCTATCTGAAAAAAATATTAAACAGAAACACGAGGAAAAATTTAATCATCTTATTTTAATTAAAATGGTTATTAATCTAATACATTAATTTCATGTCAAATCAAATAAGTCCAATATTTAATATTGTGACCATATTTATACGATATAATTTTTTAAAGAAGCTTTTAACCAATCTAAAATTTTAAATTATATCTTTATCTGTAAAAAAATTTAAAATAATTATCTGTAAATTATTTTATAAAAATAATTCATTTTGTATAAATAAACAAGAAGTTCTTAAAGAACTAAAATAGCCTACTTTCCTGTTACTTAAATACTTACTAAAATTCTTATCTTGAAAAAACTAGGTTCGTAACAGTAAGGGACAACAAGAACCGTTTTTCCACCTTAAATTTAAAATAAATTTCACTAAACGCAGCATCTAACTAAACACAGCATCTTTCACTAAACACAGCTTGATTTGCAGTCATAAGTAAATATTTGATTTTTCGTGGAACAAAAACCAAAAAACTACTCCTCAATAAACATTTACTTGCTAAATTCGGCTAGTTTCATTTATTTTATTTCGAAAATTAAATAATTATTACTTAATCGTTTGCAAAAATTTATATTTCAAAGAATAAATAAGCAAAATTTCTAAATTAATAAAGTGTTTTTTTTTTTGTTTGCAATACTCCTCGCTTTTAGATAGAATGAAAACAATTTATATCAAAATACAAAGATCTCGTAATGAAAAATATATTTGACGTCATCATAAATTGATGATGTCTCAAAAATAAATTTATTTTAATTTATTGTCTAAAAGAATTAAAGTTTCTCAAGCAATTGTTGCGATGGCAACGGCGATATAATTCTAATAAAAATGGCTTCCTATGCTTTTTAAATGAGCATTAAATGTTGATGTTTTTTTAATAATTGAAGTACTTCGAAATCGAATTCTTTTCTGAAATTTTCAATGTATTATAAATTCGATGCGCTGAATTTTTTGACGTATCTCACTTGTCCGTAGCATTTGTAGTTAAATTCAGCGATTTAAATGAATCGAAATTGAATTTCAATGCTAATTCAATGGGAAATTCGTCGTCAAATAGTCGATTTATGTCCGTCCTATCGTACAGACAGACGGACAAAAAGTATGAAAGTTGGGTGTCTGAGATTATACCTTTCTAATAAAAAAAGAATTTTTAAGATCGGATTGATAGAACTGATTTTGGAAGGGGGGTACGGACGGACAGACGGACGGACGGACATCGACCGCATGTCAATACCTACTTTTTCATTTTTTTTTAATTCTTCGAATTAAAAAAAAAGAAAAGTAGGCTAAAAATAGAACTTACATATTATCTGTGCTTGAAGGAAGCTTTCATTCTGCACAGGTCCGGTTTCGCAGCTTGCAGCGTTAACATTGAGCTATGTAAAAAAAAAAAAAAGGAATTGTAGAACAAAAGAAAAATTGCAGGGGAGGGGGGAATAAGTGTAATTCGATTATTGCAAGCAAACAAACTCATTATGAGGGGTTCTTCGTTGTATCGCCCTATCAATTACAGATTGGGTTATTACTGCCATTATATTATTGAAAATTGATTTGTTGTGTTTTCATGTAAATGGAAGATACCAGGGCTAGAAAAATCTTTTTACATGCCCTGTCAAGCATGTCAGTCTTGGAAATACATGCCCGAATAACACTTTAACATGCCCAAGCCCAGGTCGAGCGAAAGGGAGAGGGGGGAAAAGATATAACCAAGCATGAGTTAAGCAAAAATAACGAAAGCTGAAAATAAAATGCGTAATTGGATGCATATTTTTTTTAACAGTATACTAAATTCACAAAATAAACTGTTACATTATGTAAGTTGTAAAACCAAATTCCCTGACTTTTCCAGGTTTTCTCAGAGAATTTACAGAAAATTCCAGGTTTTATCAGTGTTAATTAAATTCTCTGACTTTTCCAGGTTTTCTCAGAGAATTTACAGAAAATTCCAAGTTTTATCAATGAATTAAAAATATATCAAACTATTATACCTTAAGAAACCTTGCCAAAGTAACAAGGACTTCGAAAAATGAAGAAAGTGGTGACATTTCCAGGTGCCCACCAGAATTTTATTGATGAAGAATTTCGATTTGAAACCATAATGACAACATTGTGAGGTAACTAATTTAGATTTAAGATTAAAATTATCAATTTTCAAGAAGCAACGAATGAATATGTTGGGGATTTATTAAAACGCAAAATGTTTATTTAAATTTATGGAAAGGTATTTTTGATGGAATGTTTACATGCCCGGTCGGGCATGTGAGGCGAAAAAATACATGCCCGATTGGAATTTTTACATGCCCCGAGCAAGTCGGGCAATATAATTTTCGAGCCCTAGAAGATACAACAATGTAAAAGTCTCGAAAATAATTACATCTTGACCAATGCCTGTTTAGTTGAATTAAAATTGCACATGCACACAGAGTAAAAAAGTTACACCAACCACAACAATTTAATTTGCACCTGTGCTTTCAACACACTAGGGTTCGTTGATTTAAATCATTTTAAATTTAATTTAAACCAATTTTTAAAATTAATATTTTAATAATGACATTATGATGAAAAAAAAGCTTATGAATTTACATATATGCATTAAATTTTTAACATGACAATTCCAGAATGCCACTGATAAATTGCCAAAGTGCCACTGCAAAATTTTCAAACATTTTAACAGTTGGACTGATCACATAATGAAAAAATTTACTAATCATTCAAACACAAGGCTATCAATTTATCAAGTATTGTTTGTAGTTTTTTGTTAATCAAGTATTTACCATTAAGTTAATTAATAAAGTACTGTTTTAATAACATTTTGTAAGTGACATATTTTGTGCATCTGATTTGGAAGATTTTTTTTCTTCAAGAAACCTGCAATTATAAATTTCGAATTTTTAGTATTAGTATTCATTTTTAATTTTTAAATTATGGTATTATACATATAATTCGGCTTACATGATAAGTAATTTAAGTAAAACAAATTGCCTGGTACTATGTATTCAAAATTCATTAAAAAATTAAACATTTGATTAAAATCTGATTTAAATAAAAAAAAATCTGATTAATTTTAAAAAAATCACGAACCCTGCAACACAGTATCAGATGGTCTAACTGATTGACAACCTTTTTCATGGTTGGAGTGCACATCTTGCAGGCATTTAAAAATATGCATTATTGAAACAGAGGCACGAAATAAATAAATTAGTGTCCAAGATTGTGAAAGTTTACTATCAAATCAGATCACATGCAATATTGAAGTACAAAGTAGTAAAACTTAGTAAGTATATTGCATGGTTGCCTGAAAGTTATTTATCATTCTTTAAATTCACCACATTTTGCAATTTGTCGTCGGGGCACAGACTAGGATTTTCCCATAATTTTGTTAAATATATATATTGTGTACACTGTACATATACACTACTATGTGAAAAGCTATAAAATAACTTCAAAATGCAATAAAAAGATTCATATATTTAAAAAAAAACGAAATGTTACAGAACCAATCAGCTTTCATTGTCTTTTTTTAAAATTATATTGCACTAATGTCATTTTTTTTTACTATCTAAAGTGTGTTACAAGTTACAATACTTACTTTCTTTTTTCGAAATTTTTTTAAACTTTTAACCTTTCCTTTAAACCTTCAGATTTGGAAAGATAAAAAACATAAATATAAAAAGGTACGAGCTTTGACTGTCTAAATTAGTAACAATTATCCTCTGCGCCTCTGCCATGAAGTCGGTACACGAGAAAAAATAAAGCAAAAACGTAACAGTTACCCAGTTTTTTTGCTTGGTGAAGCAAATAATTTTTTTTTTTTTTTTGTGGAAAGATAGATTGAGGATGAATGTTCCAAATCTTATAATAGTTCACTAGTGACGAAAAAGATATAAATCTTTGTTTTCAGTCGATTGATGCACAAAAAAGTGTAAAGTATAATGCAGATTACTTATATCTCAGAAACCCGGATTGGAGCATTATTTTCATATGATATTCAAATTTGTTTACGACCTCAGCCCATAAAAAAGCAAAAGGAAACACAATACTACAATGAATACATACTATGAAAAGTATTAACTGTAGGTTAACACTTAATGAAAACAATTTTTTAAAAAAATACTTACTTTGTCCAAGTTGCCGGTCAAATTTTTTGCAGCATGTAGACTTGTAGAGACAACGACATTACGACAACAATCAACAAGCAAAGCAATGGCGGCGACCTTGGTAGCGTCTCACGGAAACTCCCGCGCAAAACGAGATCGAAGTAGAAGTTAGTTTGGATGACGCCTGGTCGACGCGAAATCTGACGTTACTTTAGTCAGTTTGGTCATTTTGCGACCGACAACATTGACGTCTTTTGCATCACGTCTTTAGGTGACGAAAATATGACGTCAGGAACGGCGTCAATAAAAGACGCCAACTGAACTGACGAAAAAGTGACGCCATATTTTTCGTGATTTTTTACCGATTGACGTCATTCAAAAAAATATGACCTTATTTTCACGTCATATTTGACGTGACACGAGTACTTGGGTGGAAGCATTGTCCTGTTGAAATGTGTACTCTCCAGACGTGATTAGAGGTGCCTCCGACAATAGTTTTTCAGCAAGAATATCTTGGTAATTTCCTGAATTTGATTTTGCCTTCAGGTTATCAATCGGTGTTGTTCCATTGGCAGCAAAACCTCCCCAAATCATAACATATTCCCTACCAAACTGGCGCTTCGAGAAACAAGACGATTCTTTTCGGATATCGTGCCAGGTGCCAGTAGTATCTAAACCCGTCTGGCCCATCAAGATTAAACTTTTTTTCGTAGGAAAAAAAACATCTTGCCACTTATCGCCAAAGTTAATATGACCTTTAACGAATTTAAGGCGCTCCATTTCATGGTTCTTAGTTAGGGGTGGTTGTGCCTTCATTTTACTAAACTTTGCAATCGGGTTTTTTGACAAAACATACCGAACAGTTTGGCTGATACAAGGAAGCTTCAAATCATCAACAATCTGTGAAGAAGAAAGCATTTTACGAGTTGCAAGACTAAAAACGGATGTCTTTTGTCGGGGAGTCGGTGAAGAACGAATCCCTGACCTTTTCCGCTGAGCATAAGAATCAGAATTTTTTAAAAAGTTATTCACTACGGACTTAGATCTATTTATTTTCTTTGCTATTTTTCAAGAATTCAAACCACATTCTTTTAAACTAAGGATCTTACCTCGCTCAATCTCTCTTAGAGTATTACCTCTTCCCATTCTCACAAGAATTGAAATTTCGTACTGGCATGCCTTTGATTCGATTATGAAGCTTCAAAACACAAACAATAAGTACCGCAGAAAATCAACAAAATAAGAAACAGATTAAAATTGAGCTTGGTCCTAATATTCTTTCCAGCTTTTCCCTTATATTAAAAACAAAACTGAATTTTTGAATAAAATAAATTTAGAATTATGTTAATATCTTGATACGAATAAAATAAGATGTCATTTACGTCACCGTGGGTAAATTTCCATAAGTCTGAGCAACGATGTTATAAAAATATCAGAGTTTCTCGCTTGGCCCTATTATTTTTTCCAGCACTGTAGTTACATTTATTGAGGCTAAAGTTATCAACTGTTCAGTTCACTGTTCAAGAGATTTAAAGTATTTGTTTGGTGAATCCTAACAGAAATATTAGATTTTAAGAACTTGTGTGATCTCAAATTTGAAATTTCACCATATTTGCTTTTAGAAATATTATTATTTTTTTTTAAGATGGAAATTTATTTTTATTACGGTGTTGGGGAAATTTATATTTATTACAGTTTTTATCGGAGAAAGAATCTAAGTATCTAAGTACTTATTTTTTAGTTTCCTTTAAAATAGTGTTGTTCCCAGTTTCTTTGTTTTTGGCTGATTGAAGCGATTTATAAATTAGTAATTAGCTATGTTCAAATATTTAGAGGGAAAAAACTCATTCTGTGACAAAAATTAACAGGGCACGTTAAATTAGTCATTAGTCCGTACGTGTTATAAAACAAACATGCATTGATATTCGACGAGTGGACTAGAGTCTAGACCATGGGTTCCCAACCTTTTTGCATCTGCGTACCACTTGACTATTTAAGAAATTTTGGCGTACCACCAGACTTAAATATTTTAATAAATGTATAATATTTACTCTTCAAAAAGTGTCCAGAGGCATTTTGAATTAAATTCATGAAAGTATTTAATGGTTATATATTTGTTTATGACATGCTCATAATAAAGGAGAAATAAAAAGATTTTAAAATAGTATTAATTTATAGTTTTTTTTATTACCCATAGGTCCAAAAACGCACAGATAAAGAAATAGTACGAACTCAAATTAGTTAAATCAAAAAATTAATCATCATACAAAGTATACTTTTGTAGTATGTAGTGCGAAACTTGTTTTTATTTGCCTGAGATTAAAATATCAACATTAGGAGTAATAGAACTAATTATCAAAAATCGCGGAGCTTGCCGGGAGATCAAAGGGTACTAGGTTTTACATTCGAACCACAAGTTAATTAATAAAGATTTCTCTCTTAGAAATATTGTTAATGTTTAAAATGGAGTAACATATTTGCTTTCTCACTGCACATGCCTACAGACGCTATTAATAGCATGATATTTCTCACATTACTCACGCGTACCACCAGAAATTTTCTCGCGTACCAGCAGTGGTACGCGTACCACCGGTTGGGAACCTCTGGTCTAGACGTTCGAATTCGGTTTTATGTAGTAGCTTAAAAGGGATCGTCAGTCCCATGGAGCTATATAATGCCTTAGTTTTAGCGTCACAACTTCCGCAGAAGTATTGCTTTGCCATGTTAGCACTTTTTTCCCAAATATGCTAATCAACAGAACATCAAAATGAAACAAATTTGAATTTTTTATAATGGTTTTTTAATTATATATTTTTGAAGTTTTAAAATGCCAAAAATATACTGCAGATGGTGACCATATTTTAATACTTTATCCATTAATAATTAAAAAGCCTGATTTTATTTTCAATTTTTTTAAAAAAGTGATGTGATGATGATTCCTATTCATGGTGAAATTGGGATTACATGGCAAACCATTTCTTTTGAAAAAGTAGTGATTTTAAAACTAATGCATTAGCTCCACGGGACTGACAAATTGAAGTTGACTATTAAAGGTGTTTTAGCCCTAATTAAGCCCACATTTAAAAAAAAAAAACTTGAAATTGACGGAAGGAAGTCGTTGTGTTTTAAAAGCCAAATAAATTTTATGTTTTTATTCTCAATGTGCATTGTATCTATTAGGCATGTTGATGTATATCCCTTTTTTAAAAACCTATTTCCAACAGAATTTGTTTTTTCTAAATTTAACTAGTGTTTCAAAGTGGGTTGCCTTCAATTTCGCAACAATAAATGACATTAATTTTTCTTGCAAGATGTCTGTAGTCGGTTCGAATAACCGGACGTCCGGATTAGCACGATTCCTCTATCTCTTTTTCCAACACTCAACCTAATCCCTAAATTTATACACAAATCAAATATTATCTCCGACACCTCACAGAAGTAAAGCTGTAATTTCGCGAACTCGCGAGTAAACCATGAAACTGCGTAACTCAGCGAATACAGTCAAATCAGCTGTCCAGCTAATGTAAACAAAACCTTATAGTTTCAGACACACTTTCGCTTGGATTGAGTTCCATTATACTATACAGGATTGAGATTTAAAATATGTTAGGGGATGTCTATATTCGCGCTTGATGCTATGTTTGTTATGAAATGTGTTGAAACGTTTTAAAATGTAGAAAATTTAAATTATATCTGTCATAGAGTTTTATTTTTTTTTATCTGAAATACCTGAAAGATGATTTCCAAAAAAAAATCTGATATGGTATGTTGATTTTTTTTATTAGTATTAAAATGATTGTGGTGTTTAACTCTTTCAGTCCCAACGATGCCATTTGGCATCCTCAACTTTCTGATCATAATTTAAAAAAATAATATTGCTGACATCTATTGGGATTAATAAAAAAATATTTTCTAATAGAAAAAGTTTGAAGAATTTAATGATGTGCTTTTTGATATCATAAATGGCTATAGACGATCGGAATTTGACTATTGACGATTGTAATTGAACCTTGGTGGTTCCAACAATTGAGCTACCGCTTCTCAACCACTGTGTAATTATTCATTATTAATTAAGGGGGCTTCTATTAATCACCATGACATGATTTTGGACGATTTTTGACTACCTCCCCCCCCCCCTGTTGAGATTTCGTGATATTTGGCTCAACCGTTACTTAGAATTAACTTCAAAACTTCAAACTTCCGCAAGCACAATTTCATAACCAATTTTGTATGATATTTGATTCCTAATGCTTTTTACTATAATTTTTTTAGACTTTGCAGTTTAAAATAAATCGAAATCATATCGATATTCTTAATTAAGAAACGAAGCAACGGAAAGTTGACTTAAATAATTTTTATAATCAAATCTGTGTTGTGGATTTTAGACTTCAACTTTAACACTAACTAAACTAATTTTAACCCTTTCAGTCCCGATGACAATTTGGCATCGTCATTTTAGAAAAATATTCTGATCGTCTATTCAGCCATTTATGATATCAAAAAGCACATCATTCGATTCTTCAAACTTTTTTTCTATTAGAATTTTTTTAAATCACAATAAGTGTCAGCCCTATTATTTTTATTAATTATGATCAGGAACATGATGACGCCAAATGGTATCACTAGGACTGAAAGGGTTAAAATGTTTCTTGTAACCTAATGATTGCTTTGTAAGGCGATTTCTGATCGAATCAGAATATAGTTAACTTTCCCCTTAAATAAGTTTCCAAAAGTATAAAGATACTATCTAAAATGAAAAATTACAAAATATTTTAGTTGTATATTTTTTATGTTCTGCTTGATTGTTCACTACTGACCATCCCAACTAAATCTTCGATGACCTTCAATCGAAAATGACCTTCGATCATTAACTAGAGCCTAATCGACAATTTATTCAAATGTTGAATTTGCATACATAGCGTTATGTCGTCTGTTTTTGTGATAATTTATGTGATAATTTTTTTTGATAATTATTAATAAACTAAAATTCAGCTAAAGCTAAGATAGCGAATTCCATTTTAAGTTATGCAATTAAATTACGGTTGATATGGGAGAGGTACACTTTTAATTCCATCTAATTCGACAATATATTTTTATTGTGTAATTAGTAAAAAATATCAACTTTGTTACGTTATCATGTTTTTTGGGTATAAAGTTCCACCAGTTTTCGAGTAAGCTTACTCAGCTCCAAATATTTGAGGAACGTTCCACTAAACGCTATGTAAACTTCCACAGAGTCCAAGCGCATGATGTATTGTGCAATCATTAATGCTGTGAAATAAAAAAGATAATTAAAAATTTGCATATTCTACTTTTACCGGTATTGAGTACTCGGTAAAGCGACGTTCTTGTAAATCAAAGGATTGCAAGGCCTTAGGAAATTTTTTGACTTAAGTGTAAAACTTGTATATGAAAAAAGTAAGCGCAATTTATCGCTACAAAATTTTACTTGTATATATGTTTAAGAGGAATTGGCAGTCCTAGCTAGAGAGCTAATGCATTAGTTTTAGAATCACAACTTCCCCAGAAGTATTGCTTTGATATGTTAACTCTTTTTCCCCAGGTATGGTAACCAACTTAACATCGAAATGAAAAGAATTTTAAACGAAAATATTATCTAGTTGTTTAATTATATATTTTTGAAGTTTTAAAAAGCCAAAATATACAGCAGATGGCAACACTATTTTAAAACTTTATCAATTAATAAATATATAGATAATAATTTTGTGTGTGCAAAAGTTTGGATTTCAAAACTGATGTATTAGCTCTATGGGACTGACAGTCCCTCTTAATGTAATTGTATACTAAAAGGACAAAATTTCATTGTAAATGGAAGCACCTTTAGTGCCACTTGCTTTTTCCATACTCTTGTGGTGTAGCATATAAGGGTATTTTGATTCGGAAAAGTTTACAACGCTTTAGGTTGTCACGTTACTCCGTAAAACTATCGATATCCAATGCTTTTGGCGGAGTAACGATACATCAAACGTTTTACTGTGTAAATATAGTATTTATGAATGTGGATAGCAAAAACAAGATAAATTTTTCCGGCGACTGGAAAAATGAGTAGCTTCTTAAAATAAACTATCTTACAATTTCGAAATGTTAAACAAACTTGACAAAGCGGTAACTTTTTTCACACTACGAAATTCAAATTAGATTTCTTATCGAGGATTAAATATTTAATTCTTTAAATTCTATTTATATTGTTATTTTTTTAAATTAAATTTTACACATTTTGATAATTAAATCATATTAGAAAAGTTAAAAAAAAACTAGTACTAGAAGGGTTTATAACGTTTGTTTCTCTCAAATTGTATTAAAAAAATGGTGAATTCAATGACAACCATCCATTTACCTACTTTAATAGCTACCACTAAAAGTAAGTATACGAAAGAGTTAATTACTTTATAATCTTTTTTTAAAAATAACTTTCAAATATATATGCACAATTCTATTGGCGGAATTTCACAAATCAAATTTTTATTCCACAATTTGAATGATAAGTCAACATTTTTGAAATTAGTTTTTTTTATCTACACAAGTAGAAAACAATATCGTACAATATTATTGTGATATCAAGAAGTGATCGTGTGATATCGCGAGCTCTGCCGGGTTAACAAGGAACTGACTAATGGTGTCATGTCACACCCAGGCATCCTTTCCTTTTCAATATAGGTAAAACCATAGTAGTATTTTACAATGAAACGTCGTGGGAGACGAAAACATGAAGGCTGATAAATGTGAGAGTAAACAAGTGGGTTTAGAATAGTAATTGCTACTTTAAAAGGAATTCTGCGCAAAATGTGTATACCTTATTAATAATATTCATTAATGCTTTAGGTAATGTCAATTTCAACTTTAAACTCTTAAGTCTCTAGCTTGTAAAATTGGCAAATTAAATTTTTTAACAATAAAATAATTAAAGTATAAAAAAAATTCGTAATACTTAAAATAAATATAGTGAGTTTGTAACAATATTTGCTACTTAAAAGAAACTCCACACAAAATGGTATTTCTGTTTTTCACAATTGTAAACACATTTCCTCAAATACAACGTTGAATTCTTATTAACACTAACATGTAAAATTGGCTAATTATTTTTCGGCTATTTTAATTAACATATAAAAACTTTTGATAATACGTAAAATAAAAATAGTTTACATTGAATTGAAAGGAATTTAATGTAATTTTTTTTCGATTGTGTTTTTATGTAAATATTTATATTAAAACATTATTTAAAAATTTCACAAAAGATCACAAAATTAAAGTATTTCAAGTTAAAAATAGTACAATTTGTTAATTCATTTTGCTATGCAACTATTATTTACCTACTTTTTATTATAAATCATTGAGTTTAAGGTGAAATTAATGTCAGCTATGAAAAATAATTTATATAAAGAAGTTTTAAAATTTAATATTAATTTCATCAAAATCATGTGAAATCAATCAATCATGAAGTACAAATTTTCAACTAAAATTTGAAAATAATATTCTTTCAAAGCTTAGTAATTTCACATAAATTTCTTTTGCAACTTGCGTGGGGTTAGAAAGATAACAAACAAGATACAGATCACTAATCGAAAAACTTAGTGGAAGAACGTGCTAAGTGACAAAAAGGTGAAAACGAGAAAATGAGCTTTAGAGTTTTTAATTTGCACTCAGATCTGTTGAAAACAGTACTTATATACCGCAAAAAAAATACTAAATTTAAAGTTTATAAAAAAGGGAGAAATTGCTATCGTTAAAGAAGTTAGTAATATGTTCATTGACACATAAATCTCAATTTTTTCAGAAATGTCACTTAGCACGTTCTTCCACTGAACTCTTATTATTTTTTTACAGTTTCAAGGAAGGCAAGTAGGGTCAATGAACGGGTGTGTTTTTTCCGTATCCACAAATTGTCAATTAATTTTTTAAGATACTTGTTTTTAATGATAAATATAAATTTCTTATTTATATGATATTTAAGTTTTTTAAATATTTTTTATACATTATGTTTGCATTTATTATATTTACCGCACGATATGAATGTGTTTTTTTTATAGTTTGGGAAAGTATGGTTAAGTATAATGATGTTTACAAATTTCCCAATACATTACCCTTGAAAAACTTTAGTTAGCTATTTGCAACGATTTGTTTACAGTTGATGAAATAGTTATTGCTAGTGCCCTTAGTTAAAATGACATTTTCATTATAGCCAACCACCCGCTGTCATAACACAATAAAATTAGTATATACATAGTCAAGGGCAGGGATCTCCAAACTTTTTCTAAGCGCCACTTGTAATATCTTTTTATTTTTTAATGTTAAGATAATGAATATAATTTTTTATTAAATTCGAAACTTTTTATATTTATAAACTGTTGAAAAAATAAATTTATAAAGTTTTTTTTAAAGGAGGTGGTGTAGAGTGATATCGTTTAGTTTCGTATAATTTTAATAAAACGGTCTGGGACTTGACTTTCGTGGTCGTATTTTGGAGACCCCTTCTCAAGGGCATCCACTTCATTACTAAGCGAATCAGGATCGAGTTAAAAACCTATAAAACATATGATGAGTATTTCCGTTCAAATTTATTGGTTTTATGTTACCAACAAACATATGTCATATGGATAGATATATAACCTGGTATTAAAATAACTAGATTGCTAAATACATATATATGAAATATCACTACTAAGTTAGCGATTTGACGTACGTAAGTTTAAAAAACATCTTACATTCAAATGCGCACAAACGTATAAAATAAAAGGCGTTGTTGTCATTGAAACACACAAACAAAACATAGTTTGTCATTATAAATAACATATCATTAACTATTATTTGATTTAATTATCCCATGATAAATTTGATTTCATTATAAACAAAATTGAAGCTAATTTCTTGTACAAAAATTTCGATAAAATTTTTAACTGGATTGCGAAAATAAAATATTTCAAATATACATCCTGTATAAGAAAATATTTTATTTAAAAACAGCAATACAGTAACATCAGTCTAGCTTTTCTTCAAATGGATGAAATTTATAAAACTCGAATTATTAACTCATTGAAGGTAAATTCAAAAATTTTATAAATAATTTTCGAGCCTAAGGTTAACTCTTTTAGCCTTTAAGTGAGTAATTTGTCCTGCATTTTGTGCTTCATTTTGGATTTTGTTTATTTAGGTAGTCTGAAGCAAAAATATTATTTTTGCATGTTTTCATGGCTTTAACAATTTAATTATTAATATAACTAAATATACGTACCTAACTAAATACTAAAATTATGTACATAACTAAATACAAAATCATTAAACGAATTTATTATTGATAATTCTTATGATACCAAAAGATAATCTCAATAAATGAAACTTTGACCCACGCTTTTCACAGGTGAAAAATTTCTCACACGTATCGCCTCCATAACAGCTCAACATAAAATCTGTACTTAAATATAAAAATACGGTAGATGTTCAAAGGTATGATATGGAACATTCGCCATTTTTCTACTAATAAGACACAAAGATACAAACATGATACTTAAATAAAAAAAATATTACGATTTTTAGTGTTTTAAGGATATCTTATCTAAACCGAATAAAACCCAAAAGTAAAGATTATAAATGAAAAATCTCAAATCACAACATTCCACAGTTGAATAGGAATGGTTGAAGCTAGTACAAAAATAAATACAAATTTACATGCTTTCATTAACATATGTTTTACCGTTATAAACCGGAAATCAGCGAAAACTGGAATTAACTAATGAGAACTAGTTTTGACCGAAGCCATTGGTGAAAACTAGTTTCCTCTATCTAAAACTAGATCTCACTAGTTAATACCATTTTTAACCAATTGCATTGGTTGAAACTTGTTGTAGCCAAAACTAGAATTATCTAACATGATTTAGATAAAACTAGAATTAACTGCGAATGCTTGACTTTTTATTTATTACGTGTGTTATAGTTAAAACTCGATTAAACCAATCTATTTCGTCAAAACTAGAATTAACTGGCAATAACCGGAATAAGCTAGTGGAAACTAGGTTTAAATAATGACATCAGTTACAACTAGTTATCCCTAGTTAATTCTAGTACTAGCTGATTTCGGATTTTAATGCTATATATTTTTAAAAATCATACTGATCTTGAAGGCAACTGAAAGTTGATGCTTCAAGCTCTATAACTAGCCTAGCATGTTTTAAACTAACCACTCAAATATTGACATGTTAAATCTTTATAAATAAACAACCATAAATTTTAATGATAATTGTTTGTGTACTTTAAGTTCTTTAATAGTTTTGAATGATTAAAAGTAAGGTTTACGTAGTTAATATAATTAATTTAAAAGAAAACATTTGCGGGCTTTACTTGCTTGTGCAGAGTATGAAGTTTGAAGAAAGACTATACCTGATGATTGCAATCTTTTATAAAAAAACATTCAAACTGCATTTTTTATAATTTTATAAAATAATCAATCAGAAGTTAATTGTTTACATTGTCCACAAATATTAGGATATGCTAACCACAGTATTTCGAATACGGTCAAATACATTCCACAACACACAACAGGGACTATATCAGTATATCTTGAAATAATTAATATAGTATAGAATACCTAGGAGAAACAGCGGGTGACACACAGCTAAACTTTACTTATTATTTTTAAGATATGTTTTTTTCGTTTCTTATTATTTATCAAGTAAAAAGCATTTTTTAAGTTATAAACTTTGGTTACTGGTCTGTTTTTCAACTTGAAGTACCAATAATTTTTTTGGAAGTGGGTAATAATTTCCACCTTCAAAGGCATAAGACGATTTCTAAATCTCCTCTTAGTTTTGAAATAGCAAATATATCGAAATTAAAATATTTCTAATCTATATTATATCTAATTATATCTATTCTATATTATATATAATTATATATATTCTATATTATATCTAACTAGCAGTATGGTCCCGCCTTACTGGGAACCCGTTAACTTCGCATTGCTTCCTTTTAGAGGCATGTTTATGACTTATAACTTTCTTGGTGGGGGTCAAGATCGCCAAGCACTGCGACTTTAAGTCTATTGTACTAAACCCCAGAAATGACACAAGCACAAGAGACACACAAAGAAAGAGACGACTCAAACACAGAGACAAATAACAACATTTATTGACGGTCACAAACATCCATGCCTGACCGGGATTCGAACCCGACCCCAGCAGCTCCAAAGGCTAGCATCGTAACGATTAAGCCACTAGAGGCATGTTTACTTTTGAAAATACACTCAAAATCAAAACAAATTAAATTCGTGTTGGCGCATGCGCACTTAAAAAAGCAAACGGTAATAGAGGACGAAGCAGCCTTCGGGCGAGCTCATATCTCAACCAAACTCAATCAATCAAACAAATACTGGATGGCGTCAAGCCCCCATTTCGGCCCTGTCCATGTATTTTCAAGCCCCGTTATGGTCCCGCAATCCTACGTGGAAACGTTTTTTTTTAAACTAATTATATTAATTAAAAATCACAATCAAATATGAAAAAACTAAGCCTCAGGTGCACACGTAGGTATTAAAAGGAATCTATATTAAAAATTTCGAATTTTTTAGAGCAGTCTAAGTAGGTCTTTTGCGATCCACAGACATTCACACAGACAGACTCTTTCTTTTATTATTATATATTATAGCTATTCCATATCATATCTAACTATATCTATTCTATATGATATCTAAATTAAAACATCATGGGCGTACCCACCATAGGGCAGAGGGGGGCAGCTGCCCCCCTCTAGAAAGGGGGAAGTGGGCCCCGGTCTTACGGGGGCCCCTGTAAATATTATATAAAGAAGGAGATGCATTTTTAAAGAAATTCGAGTCCATTTCTTCCCAGTCTGGCCCAGGGGCCCACTTTGGCCCTAGAGGACCTTTTATATAATTTGATATAAAAGGGGCCTACGAATGATGTTCGAATTGAGGCCCATATTTTTGCGATTGGTCCTGAGTTGGCCTCTGGGGGCCCAATACCTTATGCATAAAGGGGCCTACATATTTTTCAAATCGGGCCAGTTGTTAGTAATTGGGCCCATTTTCCTCTGAAGCCCCCAACTTAAGGATATTCTACATATAAAAGGGGTTCTATATATATAATTGGGCCCACTACCTTTCTGGGTTCCCAAATCCTATTAAGACTTTTTGCAAGTGAAGTCTTTTTTGAATTTGGGGCCCCCAACGTATCGTTTCAGTCTAAACATGGACAGCTAATGGGCTACCGACTTGTGTAAAAATTAGTTAAATTAAAGGTTACATTTATGAAATACATGAAACCATACCATTTATTACCATACATGAAACAAGACAACGTAATTGTTATATCAAATTGCTATACCATTGTAATCCAATACTCTTTTTAATCCAGTATGGCAAAGCAAGATTATTTAAAGGGTTGATTTGGAGGGCCCCTTTACATTTTTAAAGGAAAATTCCTTAAGGGGGCCCATCCAACTAAGAAAATAGGGGCCCCTACCATTACCTGCCCCCCCTCTAAATCAGATCCTGGGTACGCCCTTGTAAAACATTATTTCTACATTCAAATCATGTTTCATTTTTAAGGACCACCAGTTGCGTTGTTTTGTTCGATGGTGAAGGATGGGGACAATCTAATACGTTTGCATAATGTAATGGATATCACCTTCGCCATTCGGTGGGCGAGGTGCCAACAGCACTCTCTCACTCTGCATTTTAGTTTTTCTTTATCCTTTATTATTTGCAATTTTTTATCTGCATTTTTTTATCTGGATCCGGTGGCAACACTCGCGGAAAAAGAACTTTCAGTTTCCGTTGAAGTTGTGAGACGTTTCCGGTACACGCATTCCTTACTTATTGAATTAAAAGGAATTATCAAAGTTTGGTTTCAGGAAGGTTTTTTTTTGTGTGTGTTTACAATGCAACGTTTTATTCGTTAAATTCGAATGAGCATAATCGTAATTTTTACAGCATCATTCGGTAATTGTAATTTTTTCTTACGAATATGTACTAGGAAATATAAGAATAAAAATATATTTAATCACAAGGGTGCCCTTACACTGGGACTGGGGTACGCAGTGTACCACATTTCTTGTGCTTGAATGCTACTGCAAAGGTTTTTGCATCAAAAACTGCTGGGAAAAAGCAGCGCTTGTGCTTGAGAATTACATAAAAATTGTTTAGATGTTAGGTTTTCCTCTATCAGTAAGATTTTTTTTTGTGTTTTTTGAATGGTAAGGAAGAACTGATTGAGAACTCTTAATAAAAGTTTGCTAGTAGGCGGGTGATTTGAAAAAATTAATTCAATTGAAAGACGTGTAGCTTCACAAAACTTACATTCTTCAGAGTATAACAACGATATAGGGTGCGGTCCGTTCATTGGTGAATTCGTCCAATTGAATTAACATTTTTTAAAAAAACCCGCCAATAATGAACGGGCCAAACCCTATAACTTAGTTAATACTTTGGAATGTGAGATTTGAAACTACTCCCTTCAATTGTTCCAATTTATTAGACTGAATGCTACTCGGGGTAGGGGGTAGATTTTTACATCAATAAAAGGAAGTGTGATCACCCGCTTGAATTGAAAAAGGTAAATTTTAAACGGGCGCATAACTTCCTGATGGTTCACGGTTTTAGTACTTTGACGGAGTGGATTAAAAAAAAAGTTTTGTTATTGATAATCACTATACATTTTTAGCCTACTTTTCTTTTTTTTTAATTCGAAGAATTAAAAAAAATGAAAAAGTAGGTATTGACATGCGGTCGATGTCCGTCCGTCCGTCCGTCCGTCCGTCTGTCTGTCCGTCCGTCTGTCCGCCCGTCTGTCCGTCCGTCCGTACCCCCCTTCCAAAATCAGTTCTATCAATCCGATCTTAAAAATTCTTTTTTTATTAGAAAGGGATAACCCCAGACACTCAACTTTCATACTTTTTGTCCGTCTGTCTGTACGATAGGACGGACATAAATCTACTATTTGACGACGAATTTGCCTTTGAATTAACATTGAAATTCAATTTCGAGTAATTTAAATCGCTGAATTTAACTACAAATGCTACGGACAAGTGACATACGTCAAAAAATTCAGCGTACCGAAATGAGAATAGATTGAAAATTTCAGAAAAGTATTCGAATTCTAAGCACTTCAATTAATTAAAAAACTTAAAAATTTATAGCTCATTTAAAAAGCATGGGAAGCCATTTTTATTAGAATTAAATGACCATTGCCATAGCAACAATCGCTCGAGAAACTTTAATTCTTTTAGACAATAAAATAAAATAAATTTATTTTTGAGACATCGATCAGTTTGAAATGACGTCAAACATATTTCACTAAGAGAATTTTTGTAGTTATGAAATGTTTTCATTCTATTTAAAAGCGAGAAATATTACATATTTATTCTTTGAACTATAAACTTTTTCAGACGATTTAAGTAATAGTTATTTAATTTTTGAAATAAAATAAATGAAACTTTCCGAATTTAGCGGGTAAATGTTTAATATAGAATTAATGCTGTGCTTGGCGCCTTTTTACCAGTTTGCACAACTGTTGTTTGGAAGTGGGTCAAGTGACAGATTCTGTTACAAACCTACTTGTTAATTTACATTTCCTATTTTAAGTGTATTTTGGTGTAGTTTTATGGTTTTTGTTCCACGAATAATTAAATATTTATTTTTAACTGCAAATAAATCATGCGGACGATTAGTAATATTTATTCTATTGGCGATAGAAAATTAATGAAAATAATTGATTTGGCTTAAAGTTGAAATTATAGCTGGATGCTGTGTTTAGTGAAATTTATTCTAATGAATATAAATTTAATGTAGAAACGGTTGTTGATGTCACTTGGTGTTACGAACCTAATTTTTTCAAGATGAGATTTTTAGTATGTATTTAAGTAACAGGAAAGTAGGCTATTTTAGTTCTTTTGGAACTTCTTGTTTTAAATAAAAGAAGAATGAAACTTTTGTTTCAAAATCATTTTATTATATTTTATTAAAATGGAACTATCAAGGGAAGGTAAAGAGTCCCATTTTCCGTTTAAAATCAATTCAATTATAAGCAACCGTCCACTGAGTTGCTGAATGGTCAGGGAGCTGAATCAGCAGTGGCCCAAAGGAACCCGGCTTGTAATTCTGGATAAGGGCATGGTTGTTTTAGCTGTGTGTTTGTCTATACCCCTGTGTTCCCTGTGGCTTACATACTCGTTAAATATGTAGAGTCAAAAGTCCAGACTCGAAGGTTGCATTGGGTGCCCGCCCAGAAGTCGACCTCGTCACTTGACCAGAGTTCTAAATTACGTAGCAAAGTTATAAAGTTTCCAAAAAACATATAAATAACATATCTAATGAAGTATACTTATAGGAAATGTAAAACTTAAACCAACATCATACTTTCTTTTAAAACCATCATCTATCCTACCGTTGCCACTCAAAAAAATACAAAACAAAACATAAAATATTACTTTAACAGTAATTGCCTTTGTATGAGCTCTTCTTGGACACTAGAAATAGACAGCCGGAAAACATACAACTTACCTACCTACATATAAGATTTCTGTTCATAAAAACTGTCACAATTTTTTTTCCAGAAACGCGGCCTCCTCAAACGGAGCCGAGCCCTTACGATGGAAGCCGAAGACCGAATCGGGCTCTTCAAGACGAGCCTCAAGAGCCTTCCGGAATACGAGAGCGTCGCACTCGACCCCGGCGATCTAACTGCCGAAGATGTCCGGCCTTTCCCGAGTATTCCCGACAGGATGCTCAAGCGCTTGGGGCTCTTCGGCGTCTTTGTAGAAGAGTAAGTTTGCGGTCCACTTTACCTGAGAATTGTTTATTGTTATAAGTCATAATAGGCATGATAAAAATAAAGGATGGTCGTAGATAAAGTTAATTATGTTACTAATGAGTTTATAAAATTTGACAAAATAAATTTGACGGGGTTTTTTTTGGCCAAGAACTTTGAAAGAAATCAATAAGGCAAGCAAATATGAATAATAATACTGCAATTCTGTTTATGCTCTCTAAAAACGACATTTGAGTGAAAAATGCTCAAATATGAGTCTTTCGCATAATCAAAATGGTTTTGAGTAAATATTACTCAAGTTTGAAACTTGTATATATTCATTTCTTAAAACATGCGTGTACTCAAAAATGAATCCAAATGAAAATGTTTAATTTAAAAATGAAAACATGGATTTACTTTGATTTGATAGTGTTATGTTTTATTAGCGTATCCCTTGAATAAGAATGCAATTTAGTTAGAACAATGGTGTCTATCTATTCTTTTCTATGAATCTAATTTTTCTTTAAGAACTGCCATTTCACCTCATAAGCATTTTCAAAATTATTTTCCTTTCATTTATTATTGTATTTAAAACTGTAGATTTTTCTTAATCATTAAAATTTTTAAAAAATACATAACTGGAAATTTCTCTTAGAAGTCCCTACATAGTTACACTTTTCATTGTCATCTTTGATGTATGACTATTAGGACCGGCAACTGTACGTCATTAAAAAGTTTTAAAAGGGAGCTATGCAACAACTCAAAATCTTTGATTATTTGTTAAATCGTCATATAGAGGAAATAAAAGAAAACTTCAAGCCCTTAGCAGGGATTCTTTAAAAGTTACAATTCATGTCCATTGTAATTTGGAGAAGCCGAACAAACTAAAACGTTTTCTTTATAATGTTACTACCAATTTGCACAATTTAATATATTCATTACTCTAACATTCTCCATGCAAAATTAGTCTTACTTTTTGTTAATTCCCCTGTATTGAGTTACCTCTTCCAACTGAAGCTATTTATTGAAACACTTTTTCAATAAACACACAGTTTTCAAGGATATCTCTATTTCCTCAAAAACATCGAATATTCTCTAACTAAAAAGAAAAGAAAGTCCCAATCATATCTTAAATCTATATGCAAACAATTGAAACAGAGAGTTGTGCAAACTTTAAGAGGGACTAACACAGTTTATTTATTTTGTTAATTCCCCTGTAATGTCGGCAGCATAACTTGGCTTCATTTTCTCCTCTTTCTTGAGTTTCTCTATTTCAAACTTTAATTTATTCGAGTTGTCACTATTTTTAAGACGAAAAACATCTGCGGGTGTGTTCGGAATTGACTACTTAAAGCTAGAGTGGACTGGTTTTGTATTTTCACTCTCACGTGTTATTGCAAGGTCAACCTCAAAAATAAAGTTGACTTGGTTTCAATAATTGAAAGTTTAAAAGTCACTAATAGAAAGAAAATAAGTCATGAATTCGTGTCGTGTTGTTTAATGGAAAGTAGTGGAACTTAAAAATGAATATTATACTTAAGAAACGGCTTTGATTTGATTTATCATACAAAATTATGTTGTTACTATTGATTTTGAATACTTTTTTAAAATTTACTTACAACAAATAAAAAATGAATTGTTCTTTTGAGTTTGACCTTTCACTATAGTTTCATGATTTCTTGTGCGATTGTTGTGAGTTTAAATGGTGAATAGATTACATTAAAAATGGCCTTGTTATACTTTTTAAAAAAGTTTTACATTTTGTCATTTTTTGTTGTATTTTAAGTACCTCGAATTCATTCGATTTTTTCCATGTGTTCTAGTTTTGATGCGTTGATTTTTTTTTACCTATCACACTTGACTCTGGCATCTGCAGTTTCGGCCGACGGACGGATTGACTTACGTTATAAGCGTAGTGTGAAACTAAAAACACCAATAATATTTGTATATAAAATTAATATCAAAATTGATTGATTTTATGTAAATTTTTTTATAAGTGATTACCAATGAAACCTATAATGCGAAAGATTTTGTGGAATCAACCAAACTTAAATCATATTGAAAATTTTATAATCAAAAAGTAATATTAAAAAATGTTTAAATATACGATTGAAAAGAAATTAACTCCGCAATTCCCCTTTTTTGACAAAACTGTTTGTAAATTTAAATATATAAAATAATTTATTTTTAAGCAAAATTGAAATTCCGAAGATGTTTTTCGCTGCCTTCTGAATTTCTTTTCTTATATTTCTGAAGCGAAAAATCAAATAAGTTTCTTTATTGACTAGAAACAAAGAGTGAGTTTTTGACACGTGAGAAGAAGTTTTTTCTTTTTTAATTGAAGAGCTTAGTGGAACAACCTGCTAATTGACATTTTTGAAAAAATTGAGATTTTGGTGCCAATAAACATATTACTAACTTCCTAACAATAAAAAGTTTCCATTTATCCATAAACTTTACATTTAAAATATTTTAACGCTTTTCAAGTACCGTTTTCAACAGATCTGAATGTAAACGAAAAACTTAAAAGCCCGTTTTCTCGTTTTGACCTATTTGTCACTTAGCACGTTCTTCCACTAAAGTCTTCAATTATCAATTTGCAAGATGTAAAGATAAAGACATCATTCGACCTTTCAAAGAAAGCTTTTTAAATGTGGTGATTGATGATAATTATGCTCCTAAAAGTGACAGATAGTTTATAAAGGAAGTGATAACTTGTCTTTGGTAAAGAATTGTCAAAGTTTCATATGCTGTCATTCGAATCATATACAGAAAAATTCGTTCCATTGCCTGTTATTTCGCGAAATTCCAAGGTCATCTGCGTATTGTTAAGGTAAAAAATACAATGAAACATGCTTTTGTAACACGTTTTCTCATTAAGAAGCTGTAGCATATTCAGAATTTCCTGCTTTGTTAATTAATCATTAAAATATGTAAAATAAAGTAAAAATATTTTTATAATCCTTTATTAGCAAAAAAAAAAAATTGTTCATTGATTATGATTGAAATCCGTGTCGGTCATTTAGGAACAGTAGTACATTCAGAATTTGCATTGTTATTTAGTTATTATAACGGGAAAGAATGAAGTGTCACGGACATCTCTTTTGACCTTTACAACATGATGAACGTACACGGGGTAAGACAAGATGGGTCTCTTATTGAAACCTCAACTAATAGCGGAATACACTGAAAAAAATTCGGTTAAATGTAGCACATTTTTCTGTTATTTTTTACACAACACTGTTGTAATGTTTGTTTGACTTCAAAGTGATGTTTTCACGACGTACAGTCACATGAACAACTTACTCTAATAGCGTTTAAACAGAGAATATAGGTGCATCCATCACTGTGAAACAAACGTGAACACAAACGTTTTCGCTTGTACCACAGATTTTTTTTATTTCATATGAAATTATTTCATATGAAAAGGGCAGCACATTTACAATCACACACTGAAGATATATAAAAATAAAAGTTTTTTTTATATAAGTTTTTTTTTCAGTATAGCTATCGGTGGGTGTTCATCCTTGATTCATTGCTACACTGATCCAATTAAATTTCACTCTTTTAGAGAGTGCTCTTTTCAAAACTATCTATTACTCTGACTACACTCTTCAAACAAAGGAGTGAAATCCACTCCTATAGGAGAAGTGCATTTTCGACACTGAAAAGGAGTGAAAATTAACTCCAAATCGCTCGTGATCGTCCTAAATCGATCCCAATTGCCTTAAAATCGCTCGTTTGTTGTTAAGATTATTGGAGGTTAAACAAAATAAAAGAGTGAAATCCACTCCTATAGGGGAAGTGCATTTTCGACACCGAAAGGAGTGAAAATTAACTCAGACTGAGTTAAAATCGCTCGTTTGTTTTAAGAGTGTAGTGGTCACCATTTTACAGCTCTCTATTTGAACCTGTACTTTAATTATTAACTTCATGTACAGTATAAACAATCCTTATCAACACTTCCTCACACTTGATTTTAACTTCCACCGAAACTTCCGCTCATGATATTTACTTTTATCTTATATTCGACCTTTTTGAACCTCCTTATGTCCGGAAATAATTGACCTTTTTTTGATCTGCGTATATTTGGGACATAATTTGCCTTTTCTTAACATTGCAATATCAGAAAAATAACCTTATTAATAACGTTTGTCATAAAACTATCAACTTCTAATTTTGCAACGTTAATAAAAATGGAATTATCTACTGATAATTTAGGCATCAAATGACAACGTGAAACTTGCAACTATATACGAATACATATACTATATACTTTTTAAAGATACCCAGTATTGATGGATGAAGAAGGTTAAATGATTGCAGATAAAAGAGAACAAAATCGCAAATTTTTTTAAAATATCGTTTTTTTTCCACCGGGGCTGCTTTATTGGCGGCTAGGGGCCCTGCCAGACTCAGCATACTGACCTAACAGACAACCTTAGCATCAGCCCAATTGAGAACTATTTATCTGTGGCACCATCTAGGCGAGTCTCGCTACCAATTTTGACGCTCAGATTTCAATTAATCCCATGGACACTCACGGGATCTTTTACATGCCACATAGTCATATGAAATGACAAGCGTACCCACGCTTTTTTGCCTTCCAGAAAATCTGACGACTCAGCAGGTTCTCGAACCCACAAACTTGGGCTTATGAGGCAGATTCGTAATACCTGTCAGCCACTGAGTAGCTGAAAATTAAAAATCTTAAATGACACCCTTTTATTTCCAAATTGCCCATTCCTTTATTCATAAAACTTCCGCTCACGAAAGACAATGCAGTAAAAACACACTACTTTGATACTTGCTGTGTCAATGCAGTAAAAACACCCTACTATGATGCTGTGTCAATGCAGTAAAAACTTTCTAATTTGACACTTGTCTGTGTCAATAAGCCATAAAAAGGTGTCTACTAAGCGATGTTGTTCTCAATAGACCCAATTGAGAAAAACAACTTATCCTTGAAAGCTTCAATGCCGAGTGTGGTGACCATCTTATCTTTAATGGCATAATCTTATATTTTCATCTCTTGTGCTTTAAATCACAGGACCTTTTTTTAGATAACAATTCGGCGGTTTCTTTGAGCTATGGTATGAATATTTACGATCTCAAAGAAACAGGTGTCTAGATCGAGGTGGACATGTTTTAGCCCTCTGAGGGTTACGAAGCATAAACTCGTCACCTGGCTGTTAGGTTTTCCAAGCAGCAAACAAAATTTAAAAAATCGAAATTTAATAACTTTCTTAAAATTTAAAATAAAAACATGGAGAATCTATTTATAACCTTCTACTACGGATTTAAAAAAAAAAAAGAAATGAATTTTTCAGTTAAGAATTTTAAACCCCTATCAAGGATACAGACTCATAAACCTGCCACCTGGATGTCAAGTTTTCCAACAACACACAGAAAGAGACATACTTTTTAAAAATCTATGAATTCAATAATTTTATTAAATTTGTTAAATATTATTAAAGTATATTTTATTAAAGTTTACGATTATTATAGTATATTTTATAATAGTATATTTTAGGAAGTTATTATAATAGTATATTTTATTTATTATGGGAGTTATTATAATAGTATATTTCATTTATAATGGGAGTTATTATAATAGTATATTTTATTTATTATGGGAGTTATTACAACAGCATATTTTATTTATTATGGGAGTTATTATAATAGTATATTTTATTAAAGTTTACGGCATGGAGAAGCAATTTATAACCATCTACTACAGAAATATGATTTTTTAAAAATTTGGGAAATTTAATTTTAATCTCAAGCAGTGAAAACAGGTTTACTCTTTAAACAATTTGCTTAACGCTCAGAGGGCTTTAAGGAAAATTCTTTAATTCGTGATACTTGTTACGCACAAAATAAGTGCACTCTGTATTAATTGACGGTTTTGTTATGTAACACACAAAATGAGTGCACCTTGTATTATTTGACACGTCAGTTACAATAATACACAAAATATGTTTACTCTGTATTATTTGACACTTTAGTTATGAAACAGAATATGACTGTTTAATTTGAAAGATGGTTTTATGATGGTTCTTTTCACTGTATCTGGTTTTCGAAAGACGGTCTTTATCACTGTAATAAAACTAATGTTAATTGTTAATGTTAATTTTTAAAAAAATTAGATTTGTTTAAAAACATATTTTAAGTTTATTTGTAATTTCTTGTAATCTTTGGAATGAAAAGTTTTTAAATGTAGTTATTTACGTATTTTTTTTGTATAAATACCGCATTTTATTAAAAAATGAAGTATCTTAAAGTTTTCTTTTTTAAAAACCATTAAAAATAGTTTTTCTTTGGTTTTCTTTATAGTAGCTGTCCTTTATCTGTATTTTGATTTTTTTCACATGAACACAATATAATTTTGTCTTGCAAAAATATCTCATTTAAATATTCTAATTAAAAATTCAGATTGAAATTTTAAATAAATTTTGGACACATATATATTTATACACAACTTACTTGGAAAATTCATATCCAAATATTTTTAAAAAATCTGAAAAAACTAAGGAGTACAAGACATGTAGCTAACTATATTTTAACTATTATTCATAACCTTTCACTTCGAAAAACTTATAATAAATTTATTTAACATTTGCCCACTATTTGAGTCCAACCAGAAAATGTAACAGTTCTAATCAAAGACCTGATACCTTCAAATGTCTTCATTCCATTTCCGCGCGATAGCATAAATAATGGCAGGTACTCTGTGAGCGGAATAAATTACCGATTTACACGTCCTTCTCAATCACTTTCAACTTGTCGATTTAAAGTTTGTCTGTTAAGTTCATTAAACTCTTGCGGTCTTTATTATGCAATTGAACTGAATAATTTAATCTATTGAATCTATATAAAAACTGGAATTGTGAAATTCTTGTTCATCAACTATGGGATGCGTAATATGTATTGATGATAGAGTGGTATCATAATGCTGGTGCGGTGTACTTATATTGATGTCTATTCGATGGTTATAGAATTTAGGTATGTGGTTTTATTTTATGCTTTAATTTCAAATGTAAACTTATACTTTTTGGAAATTTTTGATTAAATTGAACAATTGATGGAGTCTTATTTAAAAATAAAATTATCTGTTAAAAAAATAAAATTCTCTGTTAAAAAATTTGTACTTGATTTCATTAAAAATAGTGTGGTGAAACGTTTCACTATTCTTTCGGTTTTAGATTGAACCAATTTTCCGATTTCCGAAACAAAAAGCTGAAAAATGGTTCAACCAAATTCCAGAAATGTGGTAGAATAATTCACCACAAATTCGTTTCAGTTACTGGGAACCACTTATTGTTTGTTGAAACCTAGTACTTAAAATTTAATAATAAATGTAGCATTAACTTGTGAATTTGTATAATTTACCCTACACATGCATATTCATTATGATGTGAGTTTTTTCTATAATATCTTAGCAGTTAAAATAAAATGGCAATGCTCAAATGTCTCGATAAAGTTTAAAGTTTTCACTTCTTTCCTGTTTCGATAGGTTAAAATAGCTGTTCGTAATCATATGATCTTGGATTTTCAAAGTATTTGTGATAATATTTGTAAGATAATGTTCTTGTGATTGAACGTTTTCAATATCAATCAATGAATAAAATTCCTACATCCTAAATTAACGAAAAATACCTCCGGGAAGTTAAGTGAAAGGATCTGTTTGTTATTCGATATTATTAACTAAGCTTTTACAAACAACGTTTGTATGGATGAAATAACAATTGACTTAAAGTCGCAGTGCTTGGCGTTTTTTACCTCCCACCAAGAAAGTCATGAGTCCTGGAGGAAATACATAAAAAGTTTCTAATTCCGCATACTTAAAATGAAATTGATCTTAAGAAATCACTGCTAAATGCGTTATTGTTTGAGACATTCATGCAAGAATCAAACCATTAGGCGCCATATCGGGTCATATAAGTTTCATCTACAAGCAAATACATTAAAAATGCATAAAATAACACAATATATTCTAATTTGAGTATGATGTTAGTTAATCTTTCTTGGAACACTTGGCGTTGTTGAGCACTTGAAATAGATATTTCAATCACTATTGTCGCCTGTTCAAGTGGATAGTCTTCTACAACTCCTTCATTCACAGACAGGAACAATTGTGGCATTATTTGGCTGCGTCCGAGCTAAATCATTCCAAGCTCACTTACTTAATCATTAGAACATTTTTTTTTAAAGTCCTTCTCACTATGCGTGGAAGAGAGGCGTATCTGCGAAAGCCCGAATGGCAGCGGATAGCCAAGTCTACATAATTAGCCTACTTTTCTTTTTTTTATTCGAAGAATTAAAAATAAACAAGAAGTTCTAAAAGAACTAAAATAGCCTACTTTCCTGTTACTTACATACTTACTAAAATTCTTATCTTGAAAAAACTAGTACAGTCGTTACAGTAAGTGACATCAACAACCGTTTCTACATTAAATTTATATACATTAGAATAAATTTCACTAAACACAGCATCCAGCTATAATTTCATTTTCGTAAAGACAATTATTTTCATTAATTTTCTGTCGCAAACGAAATAAACTTTACTTATCGTCTGCATGATTTAATTGCAGTTATAAATAAATATTTAATTATTCGTTGAACAAAAACCATAAAACTACTCCAAAATACACTTAAAATAGGAAATGTAAATTAACAAGTTAGTTTGTAACAGAATCTGTCACTTAACCCGCTTCCACACCACAGTTGTGTTTAACAGGTAAACAGGCGCCAAACACAGCATTAATTCAAACATTTACCCGTTTAATTCGACTAGTTTCATTTCTTTTATTTCGAAAATTAAATAATTAATACTTAAATCGTTTGCAAAAATTTATATTTCAAACAATAAATATGTAATATTCCACGCTTTTAAATAGAATGAAAACATTTTATTTCAACATAAAAAGAATCTAGAGAAATGTATTTGACGTCATTTCAAATTGATCGATGTCTCTAAAATAAATTTATTTTTATTTATTGTCTAAAAGAATTAAAGTTTCTCAAGCAGTTGTTTCTATGGCAATGGTGATATAATTCTAATTAAAATGGCTTCCTATGCTTTTTAAATGAGCATTAAATTTTGAAGTTTTTTAAATAATTGAAGTACTTAGAATTCGAATTCTTTTCTGAAATTTTCAATGTATTCTCATTTGGATACGCTGAATTTTTTGACGTATATCACTTCTCCGTAGCATTTGTAGTTAAATTCAGAGATTTAAATGACTCGAAATTGAATTTCAATGCTAATTCAATGGGAAATTCGTCGACAAATAGTAGATTTATGTCCGTCCTATCGTACAGACTGACGGACAAAAAGTATGAAAGTTGGGTCTCTGAGGTCATAGCTTTCTAACAAAAAAAGAATTTTTAAGATCGGATGGATAGAACCGATTTTGGAAGGGGGGTACGGACAGACGGACGGACGGACAGACGGACAGACAGACAGACAGACGGACGGACATCGACCGCATGTCAATACCTACTTTTTTATTTTTTTTAATTCTTCGAATTAAAAAAAAAGAAAAGTAGGCTAATAAAAAAGTTGGTATTGACATGCGGTCGATGGCCGTCCGTCCGTCTGTCCGTACCCCCCTTCCAAAATCGGTTCTATCCATCCGATCTTAAAAATTCTTTTTTTGTTAGAAAGCTATGACCTTAGAGACCCAACTTTCATACTTTTTGTCCGTCTGTCTGTACGATCGGACGGACATAAATCTACTATTTGTCGACGAATTTCCCATTGAACTAGCATTGAAATTCCTTTTCGAGTCATTTAAATCGCTGAATTTAACTACAAATGCTAGGGACAAGTGAGATACGTCAAAAAATACAACGCATCGAAATGAGAATACATTGAAAATTTCAGAAAAGAATTTGAATTCTAAGTACTTCAATTATTTAAAAAACTGTAGTTTAATGCTCATTTAAAAAGCATAGGAAGCCATTTTTAGCCTACTTTTCTTTTTTTTTTAATTCGAAGAATTAAAAAAAATAAAAAAAAGTAGGTATTGACATGCGGTCGATGTCCGTCCGTCCGTCCGTCCGTCTGTCCGTACCCCCCTTCCAAAATCGGTTCTATCCATCCGATCTTAAAAATTCTTTTTTTGTTAGAAAGCTATGACCTCAGAGACCCGACTTTCATACTTTTTGTCCGTCTGTCTGTACGGACGGACGGACATAAATCTACTATTTGTCGACGAATTTCCCATTGAATTAGCATTGAAATTCAATTTCGAGTCATTTAAATCGCTGAATTTAACTACAAATGCTACGGAAAAGTGATATACGTCAAAAAATTCAGCGTATCCAAATGAGAATATATTGAAAATTTCAGAAAAGAATTCGAATTCTAAGTACTTCAATTACTTAGAAAGCTTTAACATTTAATGCTCATTTAAAAAGCATAGGAAGCCATTTTATTAGAAATAAATCACCATTGCCATGGCAACAATCGCTTGAGAAACTTTAATTCTTTTAGACAATGAATTAAAATAAATTTATTTTTGCGACATCGATCAGTTTGAAATGACGTCAAATATATTTCACTTCAAGATTCTGTTTGTAGGTAAGCAATGTTTTCATTCTATTCAAAAGAGAAAAATATTACATATTTATTCTTTGAAATATAATTTTTTGCAAACGATTTAAGTAATAATTATTTAATTCTCGAAATAAAATAAATGAAACTAGCTGAATTTAGCTGGTAAATGTTTAATATAGAATTAATGCTGTGTTTGACGCCTTTTTACATGTTAAACACAACTGTTGTTTGGAAGCAGGTTAAGTGACAGATTCTGTTACGAACCTACTTGTTTATTTACATTTATTATTTTAAGTGCATTTTGGAATAGTTTTATGGGTTTTTTTCTACGAAAAATTAAATATTTATTTTTAACTACAAATAAATCATGCGGACGATAAGTAATATTTATTTTATTGGTGATAGAAAATAAATGAAAATAATGGCTTTACGAAGTTGAAATTATAGCTAGATGCTGTGATTAGTGAAATTTATTCTTTTGTATATAAATTTAATGTAGAAACGGTTGTTGATGTCACTTACTGTAACGATCCTAGTTTTTTTAAGATAAGAATTTTTAGTAAGTATTTAAGTAACAGGAAAGTAGGCTATTTTAGTTCTTTTAGAACTTCTTGTTATTAGAATTAAATCACCATTGCCATCGCAACAATTGCTCGAGAAACTTTAATTCTTTTAGACAAAAAATTAAAATAAATTTATTTTTGAGACATCGATCAATTTAAGATGACGTCAAATATATATTTCACTACGAGATCTTTGTATGTTGATATAAATTGTTTTCATTCTATTTAAAAGCGAGGAATATTACATATTTATTCTTTGATATATAAATTTTTGCAAACGATTTAAGTTATAATTATTTAATTTTCGAAATAAAATAAATGAAACTAGCCGAATTTAGCAAGTAAATGTTTATGGAGTAGTTTTTTGGTTTTTGTTCTACGAAAAATTAAATATTTATTTATAACTGCAAATAAAGCTGTGTTTAGTGAAAGATGCTGTGTTTAGTTAGATGCTGCGTTTAGTGAAATTTATTTTAAATTTAATGTGGAAAAACGGTTGTTGATGTCACTTACTGTTACGAACCTAGTTTTTTCAAGATAAGAATTTTAGTAAGTATTTTTGGAAAGTAGGCTATTTTAGTTCTTTAAGATCTTCTTGTTTTAGTACTGATTTTTTCTACGCCAATCGCCGCCATGTTGAGGTAAAGCTTCGGCACAAAATTCCCTCTTGTTTTACCATTACGTTTCTTCTATAGATAGTGTGTCATAGCACACGGTTTTTCTATCTCTATGGTCATAACAGTTTCCGACAGAGCTATCGCGATCGTGCGGGTATTAAAGAGAATGTTCAAGCTTTTCAAAGATATCAACACCGAAGCAGCTGACTTGTGGCATTCGTTATTTGTATAAAATATGACTTTGTTTTTAAGGAGTTGCTGGCATTGATGCTGTTTAAGGCATTTTATCGATAAAACTCTAAAAATTAGTCTATGCAGAAATGTTTAACTGCAAATAGTGATTCCTTTGTAATTCGTTTCTGTTACAACCATACAAGGATGTAGCGTAAGAAAAAGATCGTTGTGATTGACTATTATGTAACAACCAGAAGTATTGAGCAGTGAATTGTTGTACTGAATGGATAACGAGAATAACAGGAAAAATAAGTTATGAGTTTATAATAAAATAGCTAATCTATGCACTCTGCGTTTATTTTTAAGTTCAACTAGGAAACAAGGACTCATGTACTCAAGAACTCAACTCACTTATGAATGAATGAAAGAGGTTATTTATTGCATTAAAAAACTATTAGTTTTTAAAAGTAACTTATATATTCATATATTGCATTGTTTTCACTTTTACTAGTACATTTATTTGTATGTTATTCGGCTTTATTTAGTCGCTACTATTTGCTAGTTTGTTTTTAATTTTTCACGTTTTATGGTTTATAAAAATTTTCCTCATGATTTTACACTTGGAATAAAGAAGAATCCTGTATATTAAAGACTAACAATTCAATATTTGTTTCATTATGTTTGATCGATTAATTGAGAAAATAATTGAAATTCTTTATTGTGTTGCCCCTAAAGGAAACAATATTTCATTGATCATAAAAGATCTCATTGGTGTTCTAGTGCAGAACTAACAATATTACAATTAATAAAAATCAAATATTAAAAATCTAAAGTAAAATAATAATAAAAAATTCCCGTCTTGTTAGTTTCTCACTTTCACCAAAAATAGCACCACTCCACAATAGCAGCATATTAAAAAAAAATTAAAAATATAAAGGGAAATAATTATAAACAAAAGGAATCTCGTTAGTTTTCCACTTTTACCAAAAATAGCACCACTTAGGGCAACCACCAGACACCTTAAATGCATGCAAATTAGGAATTTAAGAACAATTTACACAAGTCTTTTGGAACACAAAAAAAAGTCTTGTCATTAAATGATATTCTACTTTGGGCATATCTCAATAGTTCAGGATATCCGCTTCCCGTGACACTGTTTTTTCGAATGTCTTTCACGTGTTTTAACGTTCGTTAGGCGACTCTTTAAATGGTTTATTAATGACAAGCACTTCAGCCATTTGATCACGAAAACAGTGAAACCTCTGTTAAACTGCCTGATTGGTCATGACGGTTAATCTAAAAGGGGAAACACAACCAATTAATATCAATGAAGTAAAACGAAAAAATATATATTATTGGGGTATTCGAAAAGTTCCCCGCTAAACAAATTTATTTGTGGTTGGTATCGGCATATATATTTAGGTTTGTGTGCTTGGTCAGAAAATCGCTTATAAACCTTCGTCAAGTAAGACAGACACAACACACACACATAAGTAGATCCATCTAAACTTTAGAGACATAGGCCAACTGAGGATCCCCAGAATTGACTTGTCACCCCTCAGAGGTGTTCATTTGGTACGGGAAGTTGGAGGACTTTGTGATCACGACGAATTTAACGTGCACCAGTCCCCATTAGCGTACACGAGGGTCTTCGGATAGCAGCGGGACTCGAACTCGCAACCTCAGGGATGCTTGTCCAAGACCTTACCAATCTGGTTATACTGGCTTTCTTTTTTTATTGTAAAGTAGCATGGGCCTTGACCCATTGGCTAAACTAGCTTTCTCGAAATTCGGCAAATGTTTATCCATTAGTCTTGGATTATCTTTTTAACTGACATAGACAGATTTCAAGCATGATTTTCTAATCAATAACTTCAAGTTTAATCAAAAGTTAAATGTTTATGAATTTAATGGTACATTAAACTTCCACACCTTCTTTATAATTACTATATACCGGCCTATTTCTTCATAACCAAGAATGTCTGTTTAGTATGTATTTTATTTCGTTGACAAATGATATTGACGGGTCTAGTTGTGAAAACCTAATTTGACAAAGCATAACTAATGGGGCCCGGCCCATTCCCTGGCGAGTTTGTCCAATTGAAATTACGGACGTCAAAAGTCGCCATCGAACGAGCTGGATCCCACATCTTAGTTTTACTTTGGAGAATGTGAGTTTTGTAAATAAGTCATTCATATGTTCCTAACTTTGACAGAAATGAAATACGATCTCGCCCTTAAAAAGTTGAATAAAGGTGTGTCTGTGTTCTGTGTATTAGGAAAAAGAGGGCCAATGATCCATTTTTTAACATTGAAAGTTTTTCCTTTTTACTACTAATGGTAAATACTTAGCCTCTGAAATACAAAAGAAATTATTATTATTTTAATATAAAGGGTCGAGTTAAAATGGCAAACGAACAATCAATCCCGAGATTTTAACTGAGCAGCTATCATTATTTTATAAATAATGCATTTATTGATTAGCATTCTTATCAGATTTTCCAGCTATACTATTTAATTTTGTTAACAATAATACTTTTGCTATTCGTTACGATATGTGTGTTGGAAGTATTCAGTTTCTTTGAGGATTGAAGATCTTTGAATAGTTAAAATAATGAATAGTAAAAATAAATTGATGCTATAACAAAACTAAGTTGGATCCAATTTATATGTAAAGAATACTGATTTTTGTAAATTTTGCACATAATAATTACGTAAAGGCTAACGTGGCAACGAAACATCGTGAATGAGAGAGACCATCTTGGTTGGCCAAGCTGGGCGATTGCCAGGGAGGCCGCACTGAACCAGAAGAACTGGGTTTCAACAATTGCGACCTCATGACGTGTCTCAAGGAAAGGCAACTGCGTAAAGTGGCCATATATATTTTGATACACACTTATACAAAGTTTATGTTTGACTTAGGGACCTTGAATTCATGGACTACATATTCATTCCGTCCGTAGCTTCTTTAGTTCGAGTTGTAGAGTGGTTAGGGACAGATAGAGCAAACCAATGTTCAAAAACCATATTTTCAATAATCAGTTCCCTCCAAAACGTGTAGGAAAAAAACTCCATTTCAGTTTTTCGACCCCTTACATTAATACTTCCATTACCTTATATTTCATGTTAGGTATGTAATTGCGAGTAAAAAGGTGGTATGGCGTATTAAATAAATTTGATTAAAAGTTTTTTTTAATTGAATTTATACAATCGTTAATCATACAATGTATCTCCTATAATCAAGGAAATCAGTTTTTATATAGCTAATAGCTTTTTAAATGAGGAAAATCACCTACTGTTTGAGGAAAATGTCAAATAGTATATATATTGATAGGTATTTTTAGCTCTAAAGAGTTAAATTTAAATGTATTATTTTAAAGAATTATGTATCTACATAAAAAATTATTTAACTATTTTTTTTAAACTTTTCAGACATGTTTGCTATTTTGTCTTTTTAATTGACTAATCAGAAAGTACAGGTATTAAAAGCATTTAAATTTGGTCGAAAATTCAAAAAGGAAATGTGTTATCTAAACTTTTTGGAAGGTGCTGATTCCGAAAAAGTGGTTTTTGAACATTGGTCCGCGTAAGTCAAACGGTCTATCGGAAACCACTGTACAGCCTCGAACTAAAAGATCTACGGACTTGAAATGTGATACACGAGTTTTTATTGAATGTCGGATGTCATAATAAAGGTTTTCCAGATAATCGCGCATGCCCAAAGCGTAGCTACCATTGATTTTAAAGGTATTCTTTCTTTTTGAATTTAAAGGTCTAACTGACCTTTTCTTTTTGATTTTAAAGTTACTACTGACCTTTTCTTTTTGATCTTAAAGGTCTTACTGACCTTTTCTTTTCGAATTAAAAGGTCTTACTGACCTTTTCTTTTCGGTTTTAAAGGTATTACTGACCTTTTCTTTTTGATTTTAAAGGTCTTACTGACCTTTTCTTTTTGATTTTAAAGGTCTTACTGACCTTTTTTTCGGTTTTAAAGGTATTACTGACCTTTTCTTTTTGATTTTAAAGGTCTTACTGACCTTTTCTTTTCGGTTTTAAAGGTATTACTGATATTTTCTTTTCAATTTTAAAGGTATTACCCACGCGAAAAAAATTACTGACTTTCAAAGTGAGTTCTTTAGTTTTTTAAGTTACTGAGCTTACCTTATATGGTATATAATAGCCTAAATAAATTGATTTATTGAGTGACAATTGAAAGTCGTATAGTTTTACACCCTCCTATTTTTATTGTATCCAACACCACGCCAACAGCAAATATGCGCAGAAAAAGCCCTATAATTCACCCAAGTCAGCTACTGTTCTGCCGTTAGCAGGTAAACTGCAGTAACTGGACCAATGACTTGGACCAGTACTCAAACACTCTACATTACAGGAAAACTTAAGAGGACTCTCTTAGGAATTAAACATCTTGAAAATCGTAATGTTATTCCTATGGAAAACATTTGCAAGTCAATTACCGCCACAATTTTATTAAAAGGTTACTAGTTTCTTGTATCATTGTAAAGAACGAAAGGAAATAAAAGGATAAAACTAATTTGTTTTGTGAAAATCACATATTTTGTATTTTTAATAATTTTTTGAAGTTAGTAAAAATGGAGTAAGCATTGGGTTCTAATTTAAAAAAATTATTAAAAATACTAAATATGTGATTTTCACAAAAAAAAGTTTTATCCTTTTTGTTCCTTTCGTTCTTTACAATGATACAAGAAAATAGTAACCTTTTAATAAATTTGTGGCGGTAATTGACTTGCAAATATTCTCCATAGGAATAACATTACGATTTTCAAGATGTGAAATTCCCAAGAGAGTCCTCTTAAGGTAGGCGAGTACCCGAAATTCTAAAAAATTTGCTACTATTTTAATCTTTTCCAAATTTGGCATAGTGATTTCAAATATAATGAACAATGCTATTTACGCAATTTTTTTTTATTTAAATATAATTGATTTATTTTAAAACGGTGTTTTTCAACTAAAAAAAGGGGTTTACGGTACCACTTCTAGCATAAAAAGTTTTACATTAATTGACCTGAAATTTTTTACAGATGCTGTTACAATATATATCTGTGTTATAAGCCTCTAACATCTGGTGTAAATATAGTAAGTTTTTTTTTAAATATCCAAGTGTAAGTTAATCGAAAAAAGCCCTCTTTTTTTGGTTAATTCATAACATTTTTCTTAATAACTTCTTTTCTTGTAGTTTGTATGTAACTCTAGAGGGTCATTGATGCATGTATGAGTTCAAAACGAATAATTTAACAAATAATTAATGTTTATAGGATGAAAATTCAATGTGGTAGACTTGTTAGCGTAAACCTCTTTTTTTAGTTGAAAAACACTATTTAAAATAAATAAATTATATTTATATTTAAAAAATGCCTAAATTGTATTATTCATTATTTGAAATCACTATGCCAAATTTGGAAAAGATTTAAGTAATAGTACAAATTTTAGAATTTTGGGTATTCGTCTACCTTAATAAAAACAAGTTGGGTTGTTACAGAATCTGTTACTTACACCGCTTCCACACAACATTTTACGCTCAACAAGAAACACACTAACACCTCAAAAAGAAATTCGCCAAACAGGGCCTTTGGCTAGTTCTAATTTAAACTTTTATAAGCAAAAATTAATAATTTTCTTTAATCTTCTTTTGCAGATTTGCTAATTAATCTTTAACGTTTGCTATTTTTTTTAAATAATAAGAATAGTGATGGATTTTTTAATAAATATATATTTGCAATCACAAGTTTACATTTCGAAAAATAAATTAGTAAAATTGTTGCTTTGAAAATAAAAGCGAAAATTTGCATATTTTTTATGCAAATTTAGAATTTTTTATGCATCTTTCTTCATTCATATATAATGAACCTTCAAAATAACTTTATTGTGCTATTACAACAATCCAAATTGAATCATTACACAAAAATAAATATTTTTTCAAGGATTTTATTTTTATTTTTAATAAAGTTTCTCGGACGTTTGATGTCATGGCAACAGTGAAAATATTGAATAAAAATGGAATTTACTTGTAATTTCAATGTAGATTAAATTTTTAGTTATTTAAATAAATTTCTAATTAAATTTTTTTAATGAAATTTGGAATGTAGCCTAAACTAATTTTTTGCTTCAAAATGACGTATCCCACTTGTTTGGGAGACTTTTGGTTCTTTCTGTGAAAGTGGGTGACAGACAGACGGACGGACGGACGGACTGCACGATTATAAAACCTTCCACTTTTTACGTTATAAACGTAGTGTGGAAGCTAAAAACTTATTTTTTCAGAACAAAAATGGTCTAACTCAATGTTGTGGTTACTGCAGTTTACTCGCCAATGGCAGTGTTCTTCTTGAAGAAGGAGAATGGGTGGACTGTCCCCAGATGTAAACAAAGATAAGTGTCTTTAAAGAGAGTAGGAGGCACGTGGGATGGAACCCAAGGATCCCGGGAGCGAAAATATCTGGGTTTTCTTTTTGTAATTGTTGTTTTGTGGTTTTGTGTAGTTTTGGCTTTTATAACTTTTCCAAAATTGTTTCGAATCAGAAATATTTCTTTTTCATAATGGTTTAAATTGATCCTCTGAGGGATATGCCAATTGGCTGAAATGTCAATTTGTTTTCAATAGATGAGATTAAAATTTGAAATTTTATCTAAACATTCAATTGATATTAAAATAAAAAATTCCAGAAAAATAAATTCATGTTGGGGTTAGGGGTAGGTACATTATATATTCCGTCTTGTGGGCTTTATCAGAGACCCGCTTATATAAGCCTTCGGTCAATTAAGGCAGACACAGAAAGAATTTTTACTATCAGAGAGAAAAGAAAATACACCCAGGGCGAAGGCGGGAATCGAACCAGCACCCGTTGCAGCTCGCAAACTGCTGGTATAATGTTCAAAACCAGTCTGTCATCTGCCTTCCGGGCCCCGATATTCATGTTGCAGATGATTATAAATGGCAAATCCATACTTTAATATTTAGTATAATTATAATATTTATAGTTAATAGAGTATATATTTGTGTTGCTCTAAAACCTGACAGTCAGGTGATGGATTTATATATCTGTATCTCTCAGAGGGTTAAAGTCGAGTTTTTAAATTAGAAGTGCTGATAGGAATGATGTTAAATTTTATAGGAGTAATCGTGAAGCAATTTAGATTGTTTAGTGAAAATCAATAAAATAATGGGGCGATGCACTAAACACAAAAATTCTGGAATAGATTACTTACTAACCTGATATATAGATCTAAGATCTAAGTATGGAATTAATCTCTTTTATTAATTCATTTATTATCACATTACATAATTACGACGTTACTTCATCATTCCTTTTTTTAATATTTGACTACTTCCCTTCACTCTACGAGTGCTTTAGACATATTGACATTAATATGACCAGAAATTCTTATTCACATGTATTTAAAAACACACCTTCAATAAAAACACACCCTCCCTAAAAAATTGAAGATAATTAATTATATAAGGTAAATCCCCACTTATTTCCAGATTACGCTTAAAACTGTTTGCCTTTGGAGCAAGTAAATAATAATGAGTAAAGCTTAAGATATTTGGCATATATAAACCCACTCATTTATCCATGCACATGAAACTTAACTGGAACACTAATTATTTACAGTAACATAAACGTTTGACTTTCTCTACAAAAACTTTTAGTTACTTTTGAAAAACTTTATTAATCCTTATGACATAAAAATGATTATATAAAGGTAAGACCAAAATTGAAATGCAATTTACATTTAAAATCCGTTTTTTTTTTTTTGGAGAAAGCAACTTTACAAGGAAACAAAGATTTCTATTCAACATTTAAATAATTAAATAACCACGTTATAGTTATTGACTTAGTTTATTCCATCAGTTTTCTTTGCCTTGACTTCTAACGGCTGCATTTACAACTCCCACCCTCCGTTAGCATATCACCCTCATAAATTTTGAAGACCTATTTCCAAGTCATTTTTAATCAGTCAGTAAACTACGATTAATGACTGATTAAGAAAATAAAACAAAATTTCTTGAACCATATTTAAACTTAATGAAAAATTTATATTCTTATTGTTCCCAATAACCTACCATCATTTCAAAGAGCACAGAAAAAATAACTACTATCACTTCTCTTCGTGACTCCAGAAGAAAAATTCTAAAGATGGAACGGTCGAAATTGTTCTTTTCAAGAACGTCTATTATTACAGCAACCTTGGATAACGGGAATCGTTGATTAACAAGGCACCGTAATGTGCTTCTAAACGACCAATTAATTAAGTAATTGGGTTAACAGGGCGTTTCATTCTGCGTCGTGTCTGGTTTAGGAGCATAGAATGTTTGTCTGTGACTGACAACTATAAATTTGAGTTTGGAAGGTTTATTTTATCCAGGAATCTAGCTTATGAACATAGAATGTTTGCCTGTGACTGACAATTATATAATTGGTTTTTGGCAGGTTTATTTTGTCCAGGAATCTGGCTTATGAGCATAGAATGTTTTGTCGATGACTGAAAATAATATGATTTGTTTTTAGAAGGTTTATTTTGTCCAACAATCTGGCTTATGAGCATAGAATGTTTGTCTGTGACTGAAAATTCTATGATTTGTTTTTAGAAGATATATTTTATCCTGGAATCTAGCTTATGAGCATAGAATGTTTGTCTGTGACTGACAATTATACAATTGGTTTTTAGCAGGTTTATTTTGTCCAGCAATCTGGCTTATGAGCATAGAATGTTTGTCTATGACTGACAATTATATAATTGGTTTTTAGCAGGTTTATTTTGTCCAGCAATCTGGCTTATGAGCATAGAATGTTTTTCTGTGACTGAAAATTCTATGATTTGTTTTTAGAAGATATATTTTATCCAGAAATCTGGTTTATGAGCATAGAATGTTTGTCTGGAACTGAAATTTATTTGAATAAGAAGGTTTATTTTATCCAGAAATTGAGAAATCCAAAACGTATAGAATTTCTACATTTTTTTATGTAATGCTTAATATTTCAGGGAAAGTATATAAGCTAAAGCCATTCCACAATTATCATATTCATTTCCTTATTTATACTGCTTGAGTAGGTTTTGAAATACCATAAATAAGGAAATACTTAACAATTTTATCAAAGTTATCAGAGGTTCTTTAAAAAAAAAAAGCTATTAGCTTTTTTAGTTATAATAGTTGAATTAATGATTTTAATTTTTTAAATGAATTTATGATCCTTACTGAAAGAGAAAACTATTTTTACCTTATATTTGTAAGCGGAGTATCTTATTGTAAAGCAATTCTCATAAGTATCTTCATGTATGTTTAAGAGTGAAAAATAAACAAAATATCCCTATTTAAACTGATAGAATTATCATTTACATATTTATATCATCATACAAATAAAGCTATAACAAATTATTCTTAAAATGTAATCATATTGAATAATGGATGAACAATAGTAAAATAAATAAATTCCATTATGGTAAGTTATGTGAATTATAATAAATTATGATGTATTAAAATTATTTTATGTGGGTCAAATTTCATTTATCAAATTATTTTATGCACGGATATTGTGCATTGATTCAATGAATTTTGTATTTATGTAAAATTAGTTATGAAATAATGCAACATTAAAATAAATAATAAAATAAAATATAAACAATTAGTCACGTATTTAATCTATTCATATGTCATTAACTTATCTTTCTCAGTACTACAATTGACCGTAGATCGATAAATATTACAAATGCTGTGATACTCGTATGAATAAATTCTAAAATTCAATACATGCCAACTGAATACAATCGAAAAAACTTGCTGCAATGTTTTGGAATTCCATTACTTACAAACTTCCTAGAATTTCACATTTTGCATTTTCAATTGAATTAAAAAATTTCAATACATGTCGTAAGAATGCATTCTGTTTGGGATTGACCAATCACGTGCTAAGTAGAATTTTTTTTAAAAATAATGTTTAGTTTCATCTTTGACAATTCCATTTAATTTGCACTCCGAATAGTATTCTTCGGAGCCAAGTGTTTTAAATCGCTATTAAAAAAATTATTTTTTCTTTTATTTTAATTGTTTCTCTATTTCATAGAAGTATGGACCAGGAAGTTTACAGGTAATTCAATTCTTTTACTTTTTTATGTATAAAAAATATTCTTGAATTTATATAATTTTAATAAAATATGTATCGTAAAAGAGAATGTAAACATTCTATGGTTTTTAAATCTGTAATAAATTTTTCTCAAAATAAGTTTAGTTCTTTTATATGGGCTTTTGGTTAAGTTTCAAAAGTATAATAATAATCACGTAGAATGTTTATGTGGAATTTATACTACTACTTAATTAAAATAAAACGTTATATATTTTATTATTCTAAAATCATGTGGTATTTTGATAATTCTGTTTCGTTAATAGAAATGAAAATTTCACGCAAAGGTCAATTTTATTTCATAATTTCTATCATATTGATAACAATAAACAAATTCCAAGGTGGTGTAATGTCCACTTGTCTTGTCAAAAGAGTTTATACTTCTAACGATACAGATGATTATATTTGACCAGATTACTTCAACGTGATTAGACCACCAAAGTTTTTACCACAATTAGGACTATTTATCACATCAGTATTCACTTTAACTAACTTTTTTACCTTGAAAAATTTAGCTTTAAGTATTAAATTTCCCATATAATATTCAAAATTTGAAAACATTATTTATGAAGGTATTTTTTACTGCATAAGTGTATAATTTAAAAAATCTTGCTTTTACACATACGGTTTTGATTTTTTGTATTTTTATTTATTTACATTTCCTTATATTATTAATGTTGAAAAAATAACTTTAAGGGATAATATATCAAAAAGAGCTCGGGAAACTAAGAGTTGTTATGCAGACATGCAAATTTTGAAAATAGTACTTCATGTTAATTTGTTTTCCATTTAGATATTAAAAGTTAACTTAATTTTTTTTTAAATATTTCTAAAAGGTAATTTAAGCTTAATAATTAATTTCGTTTCTGTTTTATAAAAATGGAGATTTTCTGAAAAATTGTCAGTTTTGTAAAAGTCGAATTAAAATTCCAACATGTTAAAGTAATCATAGGAAAAAATATCGCAAAACTCCCACTAAAACTATAACTACTATACCTTGTCTGTTTACAATGCGAGCCTCAAAAAGACTTTGTTCTCCCATCCCATCGCTTGGGTTTCTAGGAAACGTGGGGTGCATCGCTTTTCTAAACCTAAGCATGTTTGACGTTCTGTTGTGAGGTTAACAATCCAAACAGTTCAAACCCAAGTAGGGTGGGGAAAAACATGCTTACGCCGTTTCGAAGAAAACCACATGCCGAGATAGGGGAGGAAAGTGCTTTCGAGGCTCGCATTGTGGATAGACAAGGTATAGTTTGGCAATCGGTCAACTTCGACCTAAGAAAAAGTAACCTATCCTACAACTAAACCATACAAAACTATAAGATTCTGTAATTTTTGGTAAAAAATTATATTTTTACTCTAATATGGCATAATATTGCACTGCGTCGATAAAAATAAAAAAGAAGTTGTACATCAAATAGCTTTTAGCCGTTTATTTTACTTATTCACCCCGCAAGTTAAAGTATTGTGTGCTGTATTGTGCAGCAATCAATAAACAAATTTCAATAAGTATTCAGTTTCAGGCATTTAATTCCAAGTTTCAAAATAAGGATTCGGTTTAGAGCACGGAAATTAAAGTTTTCACAATAGGTCATTTTTCATCAGGCGCGATTACAATCAAATTTTCTTTCATCATCGATATCATATTCATGGTAATAAACAAATCAACTGGTTTTCAAGGTTGCATGTTATCGATGTCTGTATACAAGTCCAATGAATAAACATTTAGGTTTGAATTTTTATCTACAATAATAACGTAAATACCGATGCAGCAGCAATGTTAGTAACCAACTAAAATTAATTTCTTTAAATCGAAAAATTTGTTTCAAAATCATTGAAAAAATTATTTTTTTAGTTTTATAATGATTTTTAGTTTTTCACAAAATAATTAAACTTTCGAAAAGCTTTTATCATCTGTCCCAAGAAAAGTTTGACAACTTAGTCTTTGTTATTCAAACTAGAATCTTGTCATAATTTGCATAACGTTTAAAAAAATACTTTGAAAAATACTAACATTTGATAAATTAAAGATTTAATAAATTATTTTTAATGACAAATCATTAAAGTTAGCTTTACGACAAACGACACCTCGAAATTTCGTTGTTTTAATGCTTCAAAGACGTTTTTAAAATAAATCATCAATCCATTTGAACATTATTCTTAATGAAATAAATAAGCAGAAACTAACACAAAAGTATTGCTTAAGATAATTATTAGGATGTAACAATTAAATAAAAAAATCTGAAACTCCTTTAAATGTGTTACACGTTTCCATAGTACCTATTGGCCGTCATAATAAGGTTTTTGAGAAAATTACGCATGCGCATTGTGCAAAGATATCTGTCAAAGAACGTTATAGGTTTTCAAATCATTGAATTTGCATTTTAAGACGTATAATTGTCTTAAATGTGTATATTGATTTATTGAGCTGTAATTGATAGTTGTGTAGTGTTACACACGCTTAGTTTTCTTTGCGATTACAATGCATTTTGAATAAACGACCAACACGAGTAGATAGATAATGGCCATTAACAAACTGATTTATCGAAGCAATTTCCTTCGTGTTATGTCACGCCAAAATACATCAAGTTCAAATCGTCGACATCAAACAAATCTTCAGGATTTTCAAAGGATTTTTTTATCTACTAAACTATCAAAAATGAGGAGGCGTAAGGTGAAAAAGCAGTTTTCGTGAAAAAGCGACGTATATCTACCGTGTTTAGTATATAGACTCATCTTTATCATTTCGATGTTTACGTTATTTTTTTGATGTTAAGAAAAAAATTTCGTTGTAATCGTTTCATTAATTTATGTATTGCTATGTCCACACTGCTACAATAAAAATGACAAGACAATGCGCGCGCATGGAAATGCCTATACGAATTGGTCGGGTATGCGCGCGCACCTACCTCGAATGGACCAAATTGCATATACATTTCCATGCGCGCGCAATTTCTTGTCATTATTATTGTAGCAGTGTGGACATATTGAAACTAGAGGGGCATAATATAACGCTACTACGCTATTTTTTTTAATTACCATTCTACAAATCAATACATGTAAAGGTCCTGTCCTATTTTCCTGTCCTAAAGGTATATGTCCTATTTTTTTTATAAATATGTATATGGTTACTTTTTCATTGGAGAATTTTTTTTATTGAAGGTATTATTGATTTTAGAAGCTCTGTGATTTTTATTTTTTCTATTAGCCCTTTCAGTCCCAATGACAATTCGGCATCATCATTTTAGAATTTTTTTTTCTGATCGTCTGTAGTCATTCATGATATCAAAAAGCACATCATTCGATTCTTCAAACTTTTTTCAATTGGAAAATATGTTTGATTAATACCAATAAATGTCAGCCCCATTATTTTTTTTAATTATGATCTGAATCATGATGATGCCAAATCTCATCACTGTGACAGAAAGGTTTAATTTATTGTCATAAATCCTAGCAAAAAATCAATCTCTGAAAAAATGTAGGGGAGAGTGTTGTACCTTGGGACACTGACAATTTCTAAGAATCTATTGGCAATATTCATACATTGTTTATTTCTAATAGTAGCCTTAACCAACAGACATCATCGTAATAAAATTTAACGCGAGCATCATTGAATTGATGAATTGGTGACAAAAAAGAATATTTCATTACCCCAAAGCAAATATTTTTCTCATTCTAATATAATTTTTTTACCTTAGTACTCTTACAAAAAGTCAACTGCATTTTATTTTCTTCATAAAAGAGAAGATTTTAAAATATTTTGGTTATGAGAAAATAATGATTATGCATTTGGATTGGCCACTATCTTGCTTTTATTTAAACCATGTAGTGTGTTGTACCTTGGGACAGTATTAATAATTTGATTAAATTCTTAATAATTTGGATAAATAAAAATATCTTTATTATTTATTTTAAGAGCAATTCCACAAAACATGTAAAATACAACTCAGCTTTGTTTTGGATATATTTTATAATGATTGAAGTTTGAAAATATAATTCTGGCAACACTTGATAAATCTTTTTCCTTCCGTGTGATGAAATGTTCTAAAGAGCACATTTTCTGATGTATTTTGAAATAAAGTTTGTTTCCTGACACCAATTAGTTCAAGTGTATGACTATTGACTGAATTATAAAGCATGTCCCAAGGTACAACATCATGTTGTACCTTGGGACAGTTTATCCTCTCTACTTTAAATGAGTGGCAATTTTTTAATTTCAAGCTGCCAGAATTAAAAAAAATATATTATAGAGGAATATATTGGTGTGTTGAAATGCTGCTTTGAAATTTTTATTTTGACAATAATTATCGAAGAAAAAAATTAAAATGTAAAAATTGTCCCAAGGTACAACACTCTCCCCTAAATAACTTTTATAAAAATGAGAAAAAATTTTAATATTGAATCCTTTTGAAGTATATTTAAGTTTATAGGAATTTAAGTTGAAGGAATAATGAATAAATTATTGCACGTTTCACAATTTAATTTATCAATACAATTTTCACGTTTTTATTTTTTAATGTTTTTAGGGCGGAAGTTTATAAGAATAAGCAAAATCATGAATAAATTATTGCACGTTTCAAGACTTAACTAATCAATAAATTTTTTATCTTATTTATTTTAAGCTTTTTAGTACTTTTTAGGGTGGAGCCGAATGTTTGGTAAGATGAGCAACGGGTTAATAACGAATTAAGGTAGGCGAATACCCTAAATTCCCAAAATTCTAAAATTTTTACTATTACTTTAATCTTTTCGAAATTTGGCATGATTTCAAATATAATGAATAATACTATTTAGACATTTTTTTTATTTAAATATAATTTATTTATTTTCAACTGTGTTTTTCAACTAAAAAAAGAGGTTTACGCTAGCAAGTCTACCACATTGAATTTTCCTCCAATAAACATTAATTATGTGTTAAATTATTCGTTTTGAGCTGATACATGCGATGACCCTCTAGAGTTACATACAAATTACAAGAAAAGAATTTATTAAGAAAAATGTTATAAATTAACTGAAAAAAAAAAGATTTTTTTGCGATTTACTTACACTTGGACATTTAAAAAAACTACTATATTTACACCTAATATTAGAATCTTATGGCAGAGATATATATTGAAATAGCATCTGTAAAAAGTTTCAGGTAAATTAATGTAAAACTTTTTATGCTAGAAGTGTTAGAGCAAACCCCTTTTTTTAGGTGAAAAACACCGTTTAAAATATATCAATTATACTTATATAAAAAAATTGCCTAAAAAGCATGATTCATTATATTTGAAATCACTATGCCAAATTTGGAAAAGGCTAAAGTAATAGTAAAATTTTTAGAATTTTGGGTACTCGCCTAACGAGTTAAGATCCCCTAAAAAGATTTAAACTCAAAAGAGCTATTTTGACTTTTACGCCACTCTTCTACACAAATGCCATAAACATGCCTGTGATAAACGGTAGTGTGTGATTCTAAAAATAATAAAAAGGTCGAAGTTGTACAACTGGTCTTTTCAGTGTCCGCCATCAGCGACGACTGCGTTTATACAGGTCATTAGGTTGGAGAAATTGTTCTGTTTACGTTCGTTTTTTTTCATGGGGTCGTCGCAGTGAAAACGATTTTTAAAAAGCTTATTTTAGATAGTAATTGGAAAATTGGTTAAGTAAATTATCCGTACTTATTTTTATAGTTTGTTCATGCACTTTAATATTTTAAATCAATCAATCATCAGATTTTATCACCCCCATATCATGCTTTGTTTTTATTTTTAGTTGGTTTTGGACTCAATTTTTCGATTTAGATGTTTAAATGCCACGTTTTTGAACAATTTTAACCTTTTAATTTTAAAAAAACCTAGTGTGTGGCGGGAAACATGGCCTTCGATTTTTTAAACTTTTTTTGAAAAACAAATTTCATTACGTAGTATGTTTAAAATACCTCAGAAGCGTAGCGTGCCTTGGCGGGGTCCCGTATAAAAATATTTTTGGGGCCCTAGGGAGGGTTAAAGATTTCTTACAAAAGAAAAAAAACCGCATAAAATAAAAAGGATTTTTTCCTCATCACTATCTGTCATTTTTTCCAAAATTTGTACAAACAATTCAAATTAAATATACACTCTCCGGAAAACTGATTTATTAAATCAGCTATAACTGATGATGACTTTAGTTTTTCTAAAGTTTCTGCCTCTATTGACAATAGTGACAGGCCTGACAAGCGTTCCTTTTCCATCGAAGTTCTATGGAATTTTTTTTTATCAGTTTTAATTTTGAAAACTTCTTCAGCAGTTGCGGTTGTAACTGGAAGGGTCAAGAATAAAAAGCATGCTGTTATTACCTCGGGAAAACTGGATGCAAAACTATTGAATTTTATCAGTAATAATTCAAAGAATTCCCTAATGGAATTAATTTTTTGAATTTCAAGTTTTAAGCATGTTTTTAGAGCATTTAATTGGTCATGAAGATTAACTGAGATGTCTTTGCCGTAGTTACCCGACAGTTTTCCGGAAGCGTTTATTATCTCTTCGTTTGTGTGTGTGTGTGAAGATGATAGGATCAGTTTCTCCGGTTGTAATATTTAGAACATACTACTCAGTCTCAGGTCGTAAAGGCTTTGAAATCTTTGCTTAGTTTGAGAAATTAGTATATCTAAGCAGCAATAGTATACATTGACTTTGAAATAGGGTTCTGGGTCTGAAATTCTTTTATCTTGTGCCAACTTATAAAAAAAGGTTCGTTATATCCTTCGCCCTTTATTTTTAAAAGCAGTTTTGAGTAGGTTAGCTTTTCGTACAGATTATATACATATTGATGATTATAATCTTATGTACAGGGTGGTTATAAAATAACGCTCGCTATTCGGAGATGGTCTGTGGCTTGAATGAATAATCCAAATGCATCAAAATTTGAGACACTTACTAATCAAGAAGGGGGGGAGGAGAATATAATCATAAAAAATATAGAATCCTAAAAAGTAATCATAAAAAAGAATGATCATAAAAACAAACTCGTCTCTTGACCAGGGTTCTAAATTACGAGGCGTTGTCAATTATGGCCAATTACGGCTTGCACATCCAATTACGTCTTGTAATTTAGAACCCTGGTCAAGTGACGAGTTTGTTTTTTATGATTCCATTCTTTTCCACATTTCTTGATTAGTAAGTGTCTCAAAGTCTTTTTGCATTTGGATTTTTATTCATTAAAGCCACAGACCACTCCGAATAGCGAGCGTTATTTTATAACCACCCTGTATGTACATATGATTTAACTTTTTTTGTGCAAATCAAAATGTTGGTGGCCTACAATACCTGTATGAAAAGCTAATCAACTCATTTTTTTTTTCCAAAAAGTGATTTAACTTGTTTTGCACTTGAGCTCTTCAAGTACTAGTTTTCTGTAAGTCATTATTTACATGTTGTACAGCTTTAGAAACAGGATTAAATTTTGTCATTTGTAAAATAAAACAAATTGGGAAGTTTTTATTAATTTTTGCTTAAGCACGTTGGGGGCCCCCATGGCCAGGGGGCCCCGTATAATTGATACGGCTGATATGGCGGTAGCTACGCCTCTGAAATACCTGATTCAATGTAAAAAAAAAATCTTTGCATTCACACTAATCTAAAGATACACCATTTGATGTTTTTTTTCATTTTCTGTGAAAAGTTATTATCCCCAAGTGCAATAAACCCATTAAAACAGATAAATAAAGTAAACAGTTATAAATGCTCCTAAAAACGCGCATTGTTGCACTATCAGATGAAATATACTGAATGAAAACTGCAATATTTTCACCTATATACTCTTTTTATTGCTGATTTAATTACAACAAAAACGGGTTTACGGAATACATTAACGGAAGTAGAACTTCCCCGACATGTAGTTGAAAAAAAAAGTATATCTAAGACTTTGGCATTATATTTGGCGAGATCCGGAATTTGGCGACGTTTATCTTCCCTTTTCTCCCATTACGTTCCAAAACATCGTCCATGATGCTCGTCTGATAATCTCACTCGCGAAAACTTCGATTTTTCGAAAACAACATTCGAAATGTAATCGTTTGTGTTTTTAGTTTTCCAAGCTTTGGACGTCCCATAGGACAATCCCAGTCTTAATCTCGAGTGCAGTGAGTTATTTGCAGGATTCTCTGGTGCGAGGTATCTGGCAACTTCAATCGATACCCGAATTTTAACCAGAATACAGGTTGCGGAAAATCGTCTGCTAGATTTCTTTTTAAATAAAAAGAACACAAATTGTTCTTTTTTGGAAAATGTGCTGGCATCGTGAATGAAAAAAATACAGTCAAAATGTGTTTTCATTGTGCAAATTTTTAAAATTGATTTTACCAAAAAGGATTTTTTTTAAAAAGTCGGATGATTAAAATATTTGAAATGACGGATAATCAAGCAACAGATCAGGATCAGCAGATTACTTCTATAGCGGATGCAGTAGTTAAATTAAAAGAGCTACGGGAAAGGTAAGTTTAAATTTTAAAAAATCAATCTTTAATATTCATGACAATAGTATTAATACATTCTTAATTAAATAAAAAAAACTTTTTAATTCTACAACATAATTTACCTTAGCTAAAATAAATTGCAAGCTATGATGCAGTTTTAAACATTTGATGATTGACTTTTCAAAATATGATTATTTTTTTATAAACATCATGCTGCTTTAATTTGTTTACAAATACTATTTCTACTCTTGACCCGATCAAACATTTTAAGTGGAGTCGAAATTTAAATAAATGTGCGTCAAAGGCTAAATATATATAGTGTCAAACACTTTTACGTTTATAAACCATGTTTTAATGTCAAAAAGAGTTGTTAATCTTGTGTTCTAAAAATAAATTTCCCTAAAAGTTATTCGATTAATGCTTGTAGACACAAAGCGATTGAAGAAAAACACATTATTATGCTTTTTACCTTGAAAAATGAGAATCAGTCAAAAAATATTACAATCGCTAAGAAAATGTAACATTATTAAATAGACCAAGTTTAACGATTTGTCCACCCCTCTTCCTCCTTAAAGAATGAATACTCCATAACAAAAATACAATAATCAAGCTGAAATTTTAAACTTTAACTAGTAAATATAAAATTTACCAATTAATTCCTTTTTTGTGTAGCAACATCCACTTTCCACAATGGTAGATAGACAAGTACAATTGTTATAGACAATACGTCTCAAAAGAAATAGTTTTTATAGTTTTCTTGGAGTTTTTAGAGCTTGTCTCTCAATAAGATTGATAAAAATTTACCAAGTCATGGTGCCAAGTTAAGTATCGTTTCTTTCAACTTATATCGAATAAATTAGTTTCTTAAAAACGCGATGTAATTGTGTAGAAATGCATGTCCTTCACTTTTAATGTTGAATGTATTGGTGAGGTATTTTCAAAACGTTGTTTTCACTGTGTTAAAATTGCATAAAGTAGTTCAACATTTCCAAATTGGCTCGTTTCATGAGACGAAATTCTTTCAAACTTTCATTCTTGGGCTTCCTTCGATCGGTGATCTGATTAGTGATCTGCTCCCACGTAGATTTGATTCACCAATCAATGGTTACGAACGAATTTGTTTTCATTCATCATTTCTGTTGTCCCCCCAGACTTGAAATATACCCATTATGCAGCAACATAACATGGCTTTTTGTAAATTAAAAAATAAAATTTAAAAACTAAATTTTGATGTTAAAAAATTAATGAATGTTGAACTAAAAAGGCTAAAGGAACTAATATATATATATATATATATATATATATATATATATATATATATATATATATATATATATATATATATATATATATATATTTATAATATATATATATATATATATATATATAATATATATATATATATTATATATATATATATATGCAGTCGTTCTAATCCGATACTCCGTAAATGTACAGTAAATATTTTACGAGACATTCTGCATACAAGATTTTTAGGTTTTAGTCACAATATAACTATGTCCCAGTACTTATATTGCTAAACATCAGAATTGCATTCTTAAGAGTTAGACAATAAATACATTATTTGTTTTACGATTCTCATAAAAATGAACGTGATATCTAATGCATAAAATCTGACGAATTCAGTTGTAAAACTGAAGAATGAAGTTTAAACTTTATTTGCATAGTTTCTAATAAAACTATTTAGAAATGTAGTTGAGATTATAAATGTTGAAATTGTTAAACTATTGTTTTAAGATGTAAATGTTTTGTAAGCTAATAATTTCCCTTTCAAAACATACTTTTCTAGGAAACTTCTTTTCATTCACTAAGAATTCCCATAAAAGTATTGTATCAATTAAACTTTAAACGAATCTTAAATAATAAAACGAAATTTATTATTAACTAATTTATTTTTATCTAAAAATGTAACTTATTATTCATGAGTATGAGGTTATCATTCAAAAAGTATGAGGTTTCTCATTGTTCATTTTCAATGAATATTATATAAAATAATTAAAACCAAAATTTCATGGATAAATATAAAGTTTCTAATTTATCCTAAACATTTATGTTAAAATTATTATTTTAATATGAGTCCTAATAAAGCAATCAAAAATTGTTTGCATTTTAATGTCACAATAACTTTTTCATTTCTCTGAGACACTTTGACAGCTTCACTATTACAAAATCTGTTGCTTTTAGAGAAAAGAGGGTAGGGTAGGGTAGGTGCATAAATATTCCGGCTTGTGCGTTTGATCAGAGACCCCTTTATAAGCCTTCATCAAGTACGACAGATACAGAAAGAATTTTTAGTGTCACAGAGCAAGGAAGTACACACAGAAGGCGGGAATCGAACCCGCACCCGTTATAGCGCGCTGACTTCTAGCGTAATGGTCCAAACCACTCGGCCATCCGGGCCCCTAGCGAAAATAACTGTCAAGCCGGTGTGCCAGAAAAATACCGTATTATACTTTACAGAGAAAATATGTTTATTTTATGCGAACAGTTTGCAATTTTAACGCAAAAGTTGTCTTTTAACAGATAAATTGTAAAGAAAAACATTTTTTTTACATTGTACTTCTACTTATGTATACGTATAGTTAACTAATAAAGTAATAAACATGAAGAACGAATTTTGAAGCAAGTTATCTTTTGTATTTTATATGGAAATTTAAAGAATTCTTTCGAATAAGAACTGTTCATACACTCTTTTTTTGTGTGTTGATTAGATTTATTGATAAAAAGCACATAAAACTGTCATGTGATTAAAACTAAAAGCTCTAACTTTTAGAGTGCTTTCTTTATTTACTCAATAAAAACAATTTTCTTGGTTAATCATGTTCAGTAACTTAATTGTTCAATTTATAGAGGCCCTTGAAACTCTTATATAGCCTCAAAAGCGTAAAAATAAGTAATTATGTCACCATTCTTTAATTTTATTAAAAGCTTATAAGATAAAATGTAATGCAACAAAACTTGCACTTCTTCGTCGACATTTGCATACAAAATCTATCTTGCGAGCCTACAACTTCCTATAGCAATTTGGTAGTACTTTGCGACGAGAAAATGCGGTGATTTAATAAACTCATTTTTCCTCTGTTCAAACATCTCTTACACAGAAAAAGTACGAAGTAAAAAATGCAAATATCCAAAATCAATTTCGATAACCTTTACTAAATTTCCTTCTTTAATGATTACCATGCACATTATTGGACAGAATTGCCTGCACGTGTATAGAACAATAAATTCTTCATCACTTTTAAGACATTTTTCTTTCAGTATCTTGAAGATGCTTTATAGGTTTAACGCTGATAATATCTGCGCGAACAATAGTTCTGTGGTCAGATTGAAAGACGTTTTTACTTGGCTGAAATTTGGGGAGATGTGCGTATCTAGGGACAACTTTTACCTTGGTTCAATAATAACCTTTACAAAATATTTCCTGACACTATATGTAAAATATGTAATACATCCGAAAATGAAACCTGGAAACACATAATTTTAACTTGTCCTGTTTATGAATCCTTCAGAAGAAAATACTTTATTAATTCTAACAATCTTTCAGTATTTTTAAAATTTCATAACAAAAACTATTTGTTAATATTATGTAACATTTTATTGTAATAACCATTGCCAACCATTGTAAACGGGTTTAGGCTCATTGCAATAAATTTATTATCCATCTAAAAAATAAATAATAATAACCCCTTGGCCTTTAATACAAATACTTAGTTGTATCCGTCATGGGTAAATTCCAAATCCAAATAGCTTTATTTAAAATACGGGTAAGTAATGGATGAGTAGCCTGCGGAAAGTTCACCTCTTGCGACATGACGTCCTTATTTGGGGACATTTTTTAAAACCTCCCCATATGCAATTAACTCTTCAATTAGTTCCGAAATTGACCTGGTCCGGTAGAAGAAGATCCAAATCGGTTCTCAGCCTTTGATTACAGATATCAATCATTTATTTCTATGAAAAAATGAAGTTGAACGAGTGTCAATACGATGTTAGAGTTCTTAGAAAAATTATTTTTAATTTTTTTTCAAACTCTCCAAAAGTTCTTTAAGTAGTTAATTTCAAATGCAATTTGCTTTTAAAAAAATGTAAAAAATAATCTGTTAACTTCAAATAAGTGATACAGCTTTTTTTTGTTGCATTTATAGCACAAAAATGAGTATTTTTAGATTTTAAGGCATGTCCACAAGTAACTGCAATTGTAAACACAATTTTTTTTAAAAAAATTCTTTGCAAAACATATTTTTAGCATATATAAATGTATAAAAATATGTTCAGATTACGAATATACGTGCAGGATTTTGATCAGGTCTTAAAGGTTAAATATGGAAAAGGGTTTTGGATGAGAAAATTAAAATTTGTCACCCTCTTTTTTTTTAATTTTAAAAAAGTAAATTGAATGTTTTTCTTTGAACCCTACAAAACGACATAGCTTGTAAGCTCATTTAGCAATTCATATGCTAAATGAAACTAATTTCTATGCGGCCTTTTGTATAAAACTACAAAGTACTATACTTAAGGCCATGCCTCTGCTTTGGATCTGAGGTCAGGGCCTGATTTCCGGCAGGGAAACCGGGGCACTTGCCCAGGGCCCCCCAAATTTTCTTCATGAACATTTATGCTCATTGTAACTGCCCCAAACTTTTCAATTTGAAGTAAACAAAAAAAATTAATTTCATGAATAAAAGTTTACTATGAGATTGTGTTTAATTTCTAAATTAATCAATTAAAAAAAATAAGTTATTTTGGGGGGATTATAAGCATGCTTTCTAAGCTAATTACTTCGGCTACTTTTTGGTAAACAATGTAAGATAGGAAAATACACGCAAATATTTCATCGAGGAATGTTTTTGGGGCTCCAAATTTGCTCGTGCCCTGGGCCCCTACAGTTGTCAGTCGGGCCTGTCTGAGTTAATGATCCTGTATATTAAAACAGACCCTTTAGCAAACTCTGGCCTAGGTACCCTCCCCTATATTACAATTAGTCGTTTTCCCAGTAACTTTATTCTGTATTGGTTTCAAACTAAGACTTGGAATACATAACTTTAAATCCTTTTATGATATTTCTGTGACTTTGTAACCTTAACTGTTTATATATGCCAAAAGTAAAGAACACGGGTGATCTTAAAATGATTACTAAATTAAAGTCATTCGTAATTCATAGTTATTTTGTGAAAATATGTGTGTCGTAATTCATAGTTATTTTGTGTTTAAATTAATGAATGTCAATTCACAAAAATTGCTCAATTTCATCAGTTTATAATAAACACTTTATTTATAATTACCTTTTAATTTGACACAACAGCTGCGTGATGCATTATTTCAAGACTTACATTCAAACTTAATTTGTTGAATTGCTGCATTATTTCCTTGTGCAATATTGATTCGATATTAAATTTCCTCTGCTTTTTTCTTTGTTAAATTGCGCTTTTTACACGAAAATAATTCTTTTTTTTTAAAAAAAAAAAATAACAAAACATAATTCGATTCCTGTGTTTACTTTTTTTCTTGTCTTTTTGAATAAAATTACGCTCAAGGTTTAACGTTGAATAACACTTGATGCATAAAATGTCAAAAGAAAAAGAAAATAACTGCCCCTTTTAATAGAATAGTTAAAATATATATTAAAATAACGTTGGAAGCATTCTAGTTTTCAATTGAATTTTAATCTGGATATAGTGATTCCTTTAGGCAAAAAATTAATTATGCCATGAGAGTTTTTGTAAAATTAAACTGCATGACCTAGTTATTGAGTTAATAGATTAATTACTATGCAATAGATTAAATTACTATGCGATTTGTGGGATTTTTTTTATTCTTAACTCACGTTATATCCCATGGTAAATAAATTTGTCAAATTAAAAACAGAGGAAAAACGTCAAGAAAATCCTATAACTATGCTCGTTGGAAAAGTGACGCATCCACTTAGAAGATATACTTGTACCTCCTGGGATTTTTTTAAATCTCAATAAAACTACAGCTGAGGTGATTAAAAATAAGTGTAACTTTTAGACATGTATTTTTTAACCTATAGCATCGTTTTAGACTTACTCCATTTGCAATTTTAACTGTCAATAGTTTTTATCAGACTCTTTCAAACACAAGACGCTATGCTGCAGTAATAGGTAAAAAGTTCTATAGTAGGGTAGAGGAACGATTCGTACTGAGCTGCCATTGGCAGCCATGGCTCAATACGGAGCCCTACTAGACTGACCAAGTGCTAGTTAATTTATAATTTTGATACTGAGATAGGAAGTACACCCAGGGACTGCTAGCTGCGATTCAAATCACTCTGCCATCGGGTCCCACATACCACACTATATTGTCTCCGTATTGGTCCATGATGCCATTACCAGGTTCAGTCTCTACCTACTGTAGAACTCTTTGGTAATAGGTGACTCTTTTTCATGATTCATACAAGAAAGACAAATATTTTTGGTTCCGATCTTATATAATATAAAACACACAAAAAATCTTATAACATATAAAACACACGCTGCCGATTATTAGTTAAAGTTTCCGATTCCATATTTTTTTATTAAAAAAAAGTTTTAAATATTTTTAGGCAAATGGCACTAAAAAGTATACTTGCTTAATTTAAATGCTTTAAGTTATTAAAATAATTTTTTCTCTATAAGTTATTATTTTAAAATAGCTTTAAATATATAACACTGTTCTTAAGACCATGGCCCCACATGAGAAATACTCATTACACTAGGTATAAGACCAAGTTATTTTGTGTAAAACGCCTTCTTAAGAAAGTTTCCCTAGGCACGCGTATCTTTTTTACAGTAGCCTAATGGTTGTACTGATTTTTAAAGAATTGCACTAAATAGACAGACTTTAACATTTAGTTGCACTGATAGATGGACCTTAATATTTATAATATGTAAATGTTAAGGTCTTAACTTATTTAGTATATTATAATAACTCAAAAAATGAACTTAATTGTATCGTCTCTTTTCTGCTTGCGTTGAGATAAATAGATTTTCGGGCTGCAGGGGTAAAAAAAGATTGACTTGAAGTGCATTATGAATTTTGATTTATTATGCGATTTTTTCGGAAATGTGGTACCGTATTGGGGTCATATATAAAAAATGTCACTAATTAAAATAATTTTCATATGAATAAAGGATGTGTGCTTCCTAGGCTCCATTTAAACAGCACTGCAAAAACCCGTCACTTTTACAGAAATGCCCCGTTGTTTTAACTGTTTAAAAATCACTTACTTAACAAAAATGAACCTTTTATTTAAACTCGTTATTTGCAAGTCCATAATTAATTATAACTTACTTCGATTTATCCCTAGAGAAATTATTAAATTTAGGGAAATAGTTTGTTGCGGGAAATAAGGAACTATTTGTGGCAAAAAAATCAATTTATAACAATAACAAATAATTTCACATTTAAATTATGATTACTTTATACGAATAATAATTGAAGAGCTTAGTGGAAGAACGTGCTAAGTGACATTTTTTGGGAAATATATCGAGATTTTTGTGCCAATAAACATATTACTACCTTCTTTAACGATAACAGGTTTCCCCTTTTTTATAAATTTTGCGATGAGTATATTTTTTGCGGGCTTTAAATACTCGTAATAATCTTTATGGTTTGATCGCACTGTCTTATGTTGATCTACGTGATTTTATTTGTTTGACAAAAACCGTAAATGTACTTCACATGGGTTGGTGATGGGTTAAACAAAAAGATTACTTGATAATAAACCTTTTTATCCTTGCCGTATACCTGTTATAAAAATACATAAAATATGTCACTTCTTTCCAATTCTATCAACACTCTTAAAACAAAAGAGTGAAATCCGCTCCAATTGGAGAAGTGCATTTTCAACACTGAAAAGGAGTGAATATTAACTCAGACTGACTTAAGGGCCCTCACTCGCCCCCCGATTTCGAGCGTGGCTTCTTCACTTTACTTCACCTAGCTGATAAGGGGGGAAGAATAAGACTTTTCTTTTGGGAATTCTTTGGCGAGCTTACTGGTTAGTGAAAACTAGCAACCCTAGGGGGGGGGGGGGGAGAACAACCTAGTGTTTGGGGGGATAGGGTTGGTGACAGTCGTAATTGATGGACGCGGACGGTTCCAATGCTAGTTTGAAAGTTCTATTTAAAAAGGGCCCTTTAGGGGTATTGCTTGCTGTGTCCCTTTTCATTGCCCAGTCCAACCAGACGAAGAAATGTCTACATCATATGGTTTTTCGATGATATTATTAGTTGTGAAGATTTTGTGGTTGCACGATATAGAAAAAAAAAACTGTTCTGCATCAAATTCTTTTACAATTGCATTTCTATGATGCATGACTAATATTACTACTGTTTATTGTTACTAATATTTTTTAAGATTAGTATAGAATATTTAGATTGGAATTGGAAGTATATAAGAAGAAAAGCTAGTTAAGACAAATTTTAAATAATTTAAAAAAAAAAAAAAGTCAAATTATTCTAAAAATATGAATTGCATGGCCTAATTCCACAATTGATTTAAAATTTAAATATATATCTATAAATATAACAAACTGGTGTTTCAATTTCTCTTTTAAATCTAGGGCGAATTGCGTCAATGATTGGAAAATCTAAAAGTTTTTAAATAAAATTTCTAAATTGAAGAGCTTAGTGGAAGAACGTGCTAAGTGACAAAAAGGTGAAAAAGAGACAAAATGTGCTTCAAAGCTTTTAGTTTGCAACTTCTCTCTCATTCACAAAATCATAGTTTTTTCTATGATATATTCGTATGGTTCGTCAAAATGCTTGGTGGCTTTTGGCTTAACCGTAATTTACGTAATAACACGAAATTTACAATTTGGCAGTCGTTTAGTGGAAGTGGAAGAACGAGATAAGTGAAATTTTTTAGGTAATTTTGGTCCATAATTGTTTCATAATTCCTGTACTAAACTTCCGATTTTCAAAATTCTTTTTTTGTTTAGAAGATAGGACTTCATAAGATCTTTTATTTACACACGGACGTTTGCATGTCCGTCCATCATTTTGTCCGTCCGTCCATATCCCTTTCAATTTCCGATCCAAAGTGCCTGAATTTGGAAATTATTTTTTTGGTTCGAAAGTGAAAAATTAGATGACTACAATGTATAGTGTTTGGCCACCTGTCTGTACGTCTGTTATTTTGTTTCTATTCCTACGTCCTACTACCCCCCCCCCCCACCTTCTTTGTACCCGTCCAATTTTTAAAGTTGTTATAAACTTTCAATTACCTTGAATAAAATATATGGTAATGAAACTATTTGTGCCTTCTACACGTTTTTGAGGGTGCTCATACTAAAAAAATTGGGTTTTTTCATTGATCTCTCCGTCTGACTGAAACTACTTTACAATTCGAAATAAAAGAGCTACAGACTTCAAATTTAGTACGTATACAATCACACAATAATTTTAATACAATACAGCCATTAAATTTTCAGTTAAAGCATCACACAATAAAGTAGTACTCGTTTGTTATAAAAACAAGCCTTCTAGAAAGTGTAAACTGGTAAAATCACAATACGAAATCAGAAGTATGAAAACAAAAACAGAAATAGGTAAATCCGATGTAGAATGAAAATTAGAAAAAAAAAGTAATAAATAAAACCGTGTCTTACAATATTATTATACAATTACAAGATTAATTTTGTGTATTTTGAACAAAATTACAATTGTGTTCGATACAGCAATTATTGTTTATTTAATACAATATGAATAGAGTTCAGCATTGTAGTTCAACATTCAACATTATACATAAAAATAGCAAAAACTTAGGTATTTGAGTCAAGTCCTGTTTGTCAAAAAAAACAAGTCCTGTTTGGGAATTTTTCGATGTTTCAGAAGATGATAACCAGAAGAAATTTGAATAATAATAATAATAAAAATATTAATAATAATAATAATTCCACTATTCGGCCAAACCGAATATTCGGCTAAAGTGGCAAAATACCGAATATTAGTAACCGATTATTCGGTGCAATAGATACAGTCTCAAAATTTTATACTTGGTTCCATGTACTAGTCGGAAGTCAAAATAAAGTTTTCTATATTTTGCATTTGCAAGGAGTAGCTGCCATAGAGTTTTGTAGGTTTGAAAGTTATTGAAAATACTTTATAAATATAATAACTTTTAAATAATAATCAGTAATTGAAAGTCGTATAATGTTTACCTCATTTACAGCATTTCTACAACAGTAGAACATGATCATTTAAACAATTTATTTTTACAATCGTGATGCATAGTCATTTTAGGAGTTTAGAACATTGCACGAAATGCGCTCGATAAACTTTAGAGATCAAACGTAAAATGGCTTTGAAACGATTTTTGTACCTATAATTCATTTTTTTAGCAAGCCAGATGCTTTGAATGTTCGGTGTAATGTTGTTTTAACGCGAAACTGCGATCCCCATAGAACAGGTGCAATTTTTTTAATTATACCATCTGTTCACTACTAAGTTATCTATGTTTATAACAATAAAAATCAGACGACATCAAAATAGACTATATTTTATAAAATGTTAAAACCTTTAACTCCATTTAATTTAAAAATGAAAATGCATTTTTTTCCCTTCTTGCTAATCAAATTTTTAGATAGATATAAGATGTTAATTTTAATAACTTTAAAACCTAAAAATTTTATTGGCAGCTTGACCCTAATGACCCTTGCTCATGCGCAATTTTCTCGGAAACCTTATTATGAAGATCGACAAGTACTGGGAACTCGTGAGCCACATTTAAAGTATGTTGCTCTGCTCTTTTAGTTCAAGTGGCTTCAGACAAAAGGATAGAACAGTGTTCGGAAACAACTTTTTTAGAATCATCACCCTCCAAAACGCGCAGAAAACACAAAATTTATGAAGTACTTGTACCCATTATAGACAATGCTCTCAATATAAACACCTCAGAGATCTTTAAAAGTTAAATTTTTAGTCGAGAGATGGTGTTACATGTCCGGAAAGAAAAGCAGTTAAAAATATTTTAGCCTAAAAGTTGCACACACACAAAAAAAAAAACCGTGCTTTTGAAAGTAATTTGTATTTTCGTGTCATGCTGATTCTAATTATAGGAAAGCTATTTATTTTTATAACATAATGTATACTTTAAATATTGAAAAGTGGAGTGTTTTAGAAAGCTGGCAAAACTTATTTTCGATTGTTATTGCATCATTATTTTAATGATGATAGCCTGTGGTCCAGAGAATGTAATCCAGGGATCGCCCATGCAGGGCCGGATTAAGCTATGTAGGACCTGTAGGAAGTAGATTTTGACAAAGCCCCGGACATGAATTTTTTAAGGCTCGCCCCCACTATTTGGTCCTTTATATTAAAAATTATCCCCGTAAAAATACTTTGGAAATCGGTAAACGATTCGAAAAACGTCAAATATTTGGATTGCTTTCTCTGTACAAACCCAAATCTTTTCATAAACAATAAAGATGCCCAGATGTCGGTATTTATTTTAACACGCAATTAAATATCTAGTATTGAGCAGGGCGTCATTTATGTACGTCCTCTGGTAATATTATTTTATAAAATGCGTAATATTTTTATTAAAATAAAAATAATTATAAAGTGAAAACCTATCTGTAACAAATAATTAACACTCGATGAAAGCCTAAAAAATAATAGAAATTAATGGCATCTCGCCCTTTTTCAAGGAATGTATGAATTAAAGAATGCTTAAATACCCTTAAATTTAAGTATTATACGAAATTATCAAATTGAAAAATAATGCATTAAACCGCAGGGTCGTTTATTCCTCACTTCTAAGGTTTGTGCAGCTATTCGTTTGCATCTTTGTCCTTTGATCCTTTTAGTATGGCCTCGATCCTTGATGCCTTTATTTTACCGTTTCTTAGTAGTTTTCATGATAAAAAAAAATGGTACTGGATTTACCCCTTTAGGTACTAGGAAAAATATTCAAAAACAGCTTTTTTATTACTATTGACAGGAAAAAAAATCCAAAATTAAATTTTAAAGGAGAAGACACTTTTTGTAAATGCCGTAGATGACACAAAAAAATACAATCGTCACTTGAAGCAAAGCGGAAAAAAAATGACCAGTCCCTTTCACGATTCAGAAAATCAGCACCGTTTACGAATGGTCCGAACCAAAAATAGTAAACGAAGAACACCTCTTATCTCACTTTCCATTTATCTATACCTCTCCCATTTTCTCTCCCCCATTCCCCCCACATATGTCTCATATTACCCCCCGTCTAGGCAGAACGACTACATTTGGCTACATCTCCCTTTTTTTTCTAATCATTATAGCCAACATCGCCAAACTGCTGGGAGGGGGGGGATTTGCAAAAGAATTGCTTTTTGTCATCAACTGCTCTTTAACTAATTAAAATTATGCTTTCAAATTTTTAGGGAGGCTTTATCACGATCGTTACTTACATGCGAAGAAATTGCAACGTGTTCGGACGTTAATTTTCAAAATTGTGACCCCTAAAAATTTTTAATTTTTAGAAATTTTTGATAATTTTTAATTAAAAATCTAATCATCAAATTTGTTTCGTTTTTTGTCATTTGTTAAGTGAACTTGTTCTGTGTATGAAAAAAATTACTTGGAGAAGTTTAGCGATTTTGGACATGTGTTATTCTTGACACAAAAAACGTCTTTTTTGAAGTTTAAAACCCCATATCTCCCTTAAAAATTAAATTTCAAAGCCCAAATTTTGAAATTTTCTTATTTTCAAAATTAGACATCGAATGGTGTGTTTCTTAAAACTCGACTTGATGTTTTAATTTTTGAGATGAGGGCCCTTAAAATCACTCGTTTAGAGTGATCTTGTCGGAGGTTTAACAAACAAAGTATCCACTCCTTTCGGAGAAGTGCATTTTCCAGACTATAGGAGTGAAATTAACTCAGACGGAGTTCATATCGCTCGTTCGTTTTAAGAGTGTATCTTTTATAAACATACCTATCCATAATAACTGCCGACCTATGAAGGCCCGTGCAGCAAAAAAAAGTCCGAGAGTGCACGTTAAATATGCTCCAAATGCCCAACGCTGCGTAAGTTGTCGCCCTTAACTGTTTCGTTGGATTCTTACTCAGGTGTCGGCTCGTCACTTTACTGTGGTTCTAAATTACGACGCTCGTCACCAATATCCCTCGTGTAGCTGTAGTGCGACGATAGTTCAAACCCACTTACTAACATACCTTTTCTAAAAGTTCAGCAGTACAAGACTAACACAATTTATTCTTTCTTTTTATACTTACCTAAGAAAAATATTTAAAAGCATGTTTTTCAAAGCGTTAATGCCTCATCATCATCCTTCTTCCTCCGTTTAAAAATGTCTCAACTCATCCCAAAAATACGAACCACATAACGAACACGAAGGATGTATGTCTGCATCCTCCTTTATTACCTTGAAGGTCGCTTTATCTATATCGGATGAGTAGACTTGTGTATGGAAAGAGTTAGGGACAAAATGCGTAAGCACTTTGTTGAAAATAGTTTTTTATTTGCTGTGGTTTTTTTTTTTTTTTTTTTTTTTGCAGAATTGTTTTTGAAATATAATTCTTTGTGGTGAATTGTAACTATATTTTCTACAAAAAAAAATCTCCTCGCAGTTTGGAAAATTTCGCACCTTGTATATGTATGGTTTAGTTTAGTTTAGTTTGAATTATTGTCGCACTAGAGTCTACGAGGGCTATTGGTGAGAGACGGGCTTCATAATTTCGAACCACAGTCAAGTGACATGCCGATGCCTGAGTAGACACCCAACGCAACCGTTAAGGGCGACATCATACGCAGCGTTAGGACTTTGAAGGATATTTAACGTGCACTCCCTCTACACGAGGACGGACATTTTTGACTGCACGGGAGCATATGATGGAAGCACCTAGTATTTTTCTACTGTGATTTTCGTGTTGATTTTAACATCCCTTAACGCTTTAAATATCTTCGGAAAAGGGGCATATCATTTAAAGGTTTTTTTAGGACAACTTTTTTCCTTGCGTTTTTTACTTGCTTAATATTTTCCTTTACGTTTCACCTGTGGAATGGAAAGGATCTGCTATGACGCTGTTATGCCGATCATATTTAAGTTATTTTTCATTTACTACATCTTCAAAACTCGATTATTTTCGCAATTTTTAGTAAAAAGGTCAAATTTGTCAGATGCTTCTTTTCCACCCCTTTTCTTACGACGCTTTTTTTTCTCACATGGTGAGATTGAAAAATTTCCATGTCCTTGGTTTGAAATTTGTTTAAAATAAAAAAAATTGTAATGTTCCATGTAAATGCAACAAAATGGCAACAAACATGCGCATCAACAAAAAGATTTTTGGTCAGTAAATAAAAGCTATTTTTTCGAACGAAAAACCTTCACGACAAATCACCTCAGTTTAGAAAATTAAGACACGATTTAATATTTTTTTTTTCAATGCTTATCCCCATCTAATCTATAATGTAAATTGTTGTTCGTATCACCTATTCACAAAGCGTTGGTTGCACTTATTACTTGTAAAAGAAAAGACTATCATAGTTGGGAATATATAAAATAGATGTTTCTTCACACATGAAAACAACGATGTTCAGTTGCAGCATTATTATGTTGCGAACTGAGAGATTGCTCTGAATATTTGTCTGAAAATTCAATTTCTAATTTTAAAATGAAAAATATGGTAAACTTTTTTAAAACAACATATATTTGTAACAAAAATAAAGATGAAATGTTACCTCTTTTTGGAAACTAAGCATACCAGTTAGTTAATTGCTAGCAAAGAAGCAAATCTAAAAAAGTTATGCTTCTTACAAACTCGACATTTTAAAATTATAAAAAAATATTTAATTGCATTTAGATATAATAATTTTCACACTACATTTACTATTATACTATGTAATAATTTTTTGTGACATTGTAATTAGAAATATTATAGCTTTACAAATGAATATAATTAAAAACTTCCTGTCTCGAAAAACAGGTGAAAAACTGCAAATTGTTATTTCTTAACTATCATATTATTAATGTTACACGTGAGGGAAAGATATGCTTCCTTCATAAAAGCTTTATCTAGTCATATATGCGTGAAGGCTTAACTGTACCATTTATTTACATTGCTTCGACGATACAATACCTATCTATGTAAATAAAGCTTATGACTTGCTTGTCTGCCAACATTCAGCACATTTTTAGTTTGTTAGATACTTGGTAGATTGTTATTTGCAAATTATTGTGATAAATTTTAGTTTTTCATTTAAATATTTATATGATTTCCCTTGGTAATTTCACATCTTGAAAATCGTAATGTTATTCCCATGGAGAATATTCGCAAGTCAATTACCGCCACAATTTTATTAAAAGGTTACTGGTGTTTTGTATCATTTGTAAAGAACGAAAGGAGTAGATTTCATAAAATTAATTTGTTTTGTGAAAATCACATATTTAGTATTTTTAATAATTTTTTGAAGTTAGTAAAAAATGGAATACGCATTAAGTCCTAACTTTAAAAAAATATTAAAAATACTAAATATGTGATTTTCACAAAGCAAATCAATTTTATGTAATCTACTCATTTCGTTCTTTACAATGATACAAAACACTAGTAACTTTTTATTAAAATTGTGGCGGTAGTTGACTTGCTAATGTTTTCCATGAGATTAACATTACGATTTTCAAGTTGTGAAATTCCCAAGTCCTCTTAATTTTGACATCGATAAAAATAAAAAATGGTTAAATACTAAGTTTTCGGAACGCAACAATCGAAAACTAAGGTTTAGGTTCTTAGTCTAGTTCTTATGAAATTCCTTTAAACTTCTATAGTTGGAATCTGATGATTGAAGAGCTTAGTGGAAGATTATTCTTAGTGAAAAAAAAAGGTGAAAACGAGAACATGAGCTATAAAGTTTTTCGTTCGCACTTAAATCCTTTAAAAACGATACTTTCAAACGGCAAGAAATCTGCTTGACTTTACTTTAATTTAAGTTTATGCAAAAGAAGAAATTTGTTATCCTTAAATTATGGAATAATGGTCATTGAAACAGAAATCTCAATTTTTTTTTTCAAAAATGTTACTTAGCACGTTCTTCCACTAAGCTCTTAATTTTCTAGTCCATTTTTACATATATAAATGTCTTGATCATAAAAGTTTGAAACACTTTACAACACTATAGGGGTGACCGGGGCTAGTTTTTTATACACCCTTTTAATTTTAAAAAAAGGACCGTTACATTATGCCAGACATGAATCATCTGATGAAAAAATTTAATATAATGGCTTTGTCGAAAGACCAGATTTTCTAATTTTCAACTGTGTTAAATTTCATATCTTTATTTGAAACTTTAAATAAGCGCATTTGCTACACAATATAGCTACACTCTAGAAACATTTTCAAAACTGAGTAAAAAAATATACTCATATCTTAGTGGTGAAAATGGCTTCGAGTAAATATTACTTAAAATTGAAACTTGCATACACTGATTTCTGAAATCATGCGAATACTCAATACTGAAACACCTGGTTGAACGATAATTTTTTAATAAGTTTACATTTTATTTATTACACTAAAAATAATTTAATAACCCTCCTTTTATCACACGATATCGTACTATCATCTATTGATTTCGACGTGATATCACGATGTTGAAATTAATGGGGAAAAGTCGAAATTTTATCGCACGATTTTGTTTGCTATTAGAGACACTTAAAAATAATTTAATTTTTTGATATCACCATTTATTTACATCTGAATAAAATCGATAAACATTCAAAATATGAGCTTAACAAAATTCTTAAAACTAAATGTTGTGTAGTAGATTACACAAAAACAGACATGTGTTATCTCATATATGATCTAACTTTTCTGCTTTGGTTTTTGTATTGATTTTAAAAACCCTTGATGCTTCAAGGATCTTCAGAATTTCTACGGCTTCTACAAATGCTGCACATATTTTAAATACTTTTATACAAAACTGTGAACAGACAAATAATCCCATACATAAAAAATTTTTTAAAAAAAAATCAATGTTTTGCTGTAGTTTTATCTAAATCATTGAATTTTATCATTATTCCAGAATTATAGATTAAGTTTTTTTTAGGTTATATTTTAAATTAAGTTTATTCATCATGAAAATTACTATCTATTTGAAATAAAAAAATTGATTTATGCCTAGTTCTTATTCATCAATTATTTTTCTTAATTTAAATGTGTGAGTCATTATAATGGACTAATTCTTCTTTCTTTTCTTCTAGCAACAAAAATTTAAATGAGCCCGATATTGAGGTAAGAGTTTTACATTTACGTTATAAAATTATTGCTGTCTATAGAATTTTTAGAAATTTATATTTAAGTTATATTTGAATGACAGAATTTGATATATTACAGAAAAGATCCAATAAAACTATGGGGAAATCTTTATTATTAAAAGCCTGTCTAACTTTAAAAAGTAAACTAAATAACTTAAACTGAAACAAAATTAAGTTCAATTTTTACTTAAAAATATTTTTATGCAAATAAATTAGTCGCAAATATATTATTACAGCAGTAATTTTACTATTAATTGCGAAGAAATCCCTAATTTTTCATCATTTTAGAAACACTTTACACTAAGTATCACCAAAAATAAAAACACTAGTTCCCCTAAAATTAAATATATACAATAATTACCGGTAATCTTACTACTTTAGTTTAAAGATTCATTTAAATTAAAGTTTTCATTATGAAACTTTCAACTTTGGTAATATTTACATTTTTATTTACAACACAAATACATTTAAAAAATAATAGTGATCATTTAATTTTGTTATAATATAAACAGTATAACAATTTTAAATTTTACAAAATAATTTAAGTTACTATGTAAAAATATAAAATCACGAAACTCTTACCGAAGCTACTCGTAATTAAAAAGATTTTACTTTCTATATCGCTAAAGGGTAGACATTTTTATCTCGCTAAAAATGCTTTATTTAGGTTAATGAGACTTTTATTCATGCTAAGATTCATCGTTAATTAATGTTCCATTGCTGGTTAATTATTCTTTTTTATTATCGATGCTTTAAGCTATTGAAAGGATTCCAAAAGAATCTTCATTTAAAAAATCGCATGAAACTCTCATTGTTAGTAGTCTTGCTATAAAAAGTTTTTGATTTTTAAGTGTATAAAGTTGCAAATAGTTGGAAACAAGTAATGAAAAAGCTTTAAATAAAAAATAGTTTTAAACTTTACAGATTTTGTAAAAGTTTTACATAAGCGAGTCTCGTTTTCCAAAGAGGCGTAAATAAAATTTTTGATCAAAGTAAGTTTCAAATAAGTAAATATTTCTTCAAACAGTGTGATTTGAAGCTAAGCACTTACTGTCGCAAAAAGTGATAATTAAAAAAAATGAAAAAAATATTTTTTATTATGTAAGTTCTATTATTGCATTAAATTAAATTATCACAAAATACTTCGAATGTAAAAGTATAGGAAAACAAAATAAAAATAATATCATAGTTCAAGACTTTTAGCGAATTTTATTTCTATCAGCAAGTGCATTGAAATCGCGTAATTCACAGCAAGAAATTGTGTTTAATTTTGGCCTTCGCGAATTAAGGTCACTACTATTCTACTTTTCTATGGTTCTACTTATACTTTTCTATAGTTCTACTTTTAAACTCTTCTATGGTTCTACTTATACTTTTCTGTGGAAAAGAGGTCAGTTTGTAAATGGCGTATTTTGTTTCTGTCAGGAGAAATATGCTCAGCTCTCGCTGGCCTTCAAGACGGACAAGTTCACTCTGGGGAAGCGACTGGACCTGCAACTTCGACAGAGGGACATAGCTGAGAAGAACATCGAGAGCGAACTGAGAGCCCTCAGAGAGTCCCTCAATGTAAGTTACTTTGCCGTCGTCTTTATTTCTTTAGCTTGAGTTTCGCAATCGTAGTGTCCACCACGATCGCAGCGCTACTTTGAAAAATTTGCCATTCGAGGCTAGAAAATTTATTTATTTTCATTCAGCATTTCTATTACCACTCAAGAACAGAAAAATGCACATTGAGAGTCTAATCGCTAATAGTGTCGCTCTAATGAGAGTAAATTCAATAAAAACCTTAATACAATACAAATTCTATGAACTACATTTTTAACCTTATCAAATTTCTCAATATTAATCTACACCTACAGGGTAACCTTAAGAGAATTTCCGAGTTTTAATGGTTTATAAAAGGAGTTTTTTTTTATACTAAACATAACAAATCATACATGGAATTAAAGGAAAACTTACCTAGTTTTTCCTATAAATGCTCAATGTGAGCGCCTTTAGTGATACGACACACATCCAAACGAAAAGGCAATTCTTCCCATACTGTCTGCAGCATGTCCGGAGTAATGGACGCAAGTAATGAATAGATGACACTGCAACTGGTAAAACGATATAGCGATGCAAGCGCATGCGCTTATCTGAAACTGTCGGAGTTATTCTTTATTCGTCACCTTCAACCACTACTGTCGAACGATTGCAGCTGATACTGACAAATGACAGTGATTGTCCCCTCTAGAATTGAAGAGTGTAGGCTTTTTTGCCCATTACCCCGCTCGCCAGAAGAGACAGTCACAAGAGACACACAAAGAAGGACGCCACAAACACATAGACAATTAACAACATTTATTGACAAATACAAACATTTATGCCTTTAAAAGGATTCGAACCCGAGCCCACCAGCTCCAAGAGCTAGTACTCTAACCATTCCGCCGGCGGGCCGGCTACAGCTGATACTTTTACAATTTGAAACTCAGACATTCTTTTACGGACACCCTGTTTATTTTATATTATATGTATATTATATTATATGTATTGTATGTATGTTATATTATATGTATTGTATGTATATTATATTATATGTATTGTCTGTATATTATATTGTATGAATAATTTTACTTTCTTCGATACTACAGGCTCTCAACCAACTTTGCACGGAGTCCGACATGCGAGAAATCATAACCAAAACTCAGCAGCATGTGGATATCGTGCAGCAAGCCACGATGCGTATGTCTAGTCGAGCCGAAACATACGGAGCCATACAGCAGGTAGGTCTACCAACCTTGATTTATCATATCTTATACAGTACAGTAGTCCGTTTATCCGAATCCCGGTTGTCCGATATTTGGCTTGACCGAAAGGCTCGGGAGGTTTTTCTTCTAAAATATGAATTGTATACGCATATATAAATAATACACAAAAAATACATACGTACTTACAAAGTTAGATTTATTTCTCAAAATATACAGTAATTTTTTTTTATTTTTGCTGCTCAATTTCGGTTCCGTACCTTTCGGATAAGCGGGACTCTGCTGTATTAAATATACCATGTTTTAACGGAAAATTTACTCTGATGGCTTTACATACAAAATTTTTAAACTTTTATTGATTATAAGTATATAAGGTGGCTTATTATCGAAATTTCTCCATTTTCGTTAAATATGAAGACTATAGATTTGTTCCTGAATATTAAATTTGTACACTCTTAAAACAAAAGAGTGAAATCCACTCCAGTTGGAGAAGTGCATTTTCGACACCCTAAAGGCATGCATATTTTCTCAGACTGAGTTAAAATCACTCGTTTGGAGTGATCCTGTCGGAGGTTTAACACACAAAGGATCCACTCCAAAAGGAGAAGTGCATTTTCCAGTCTGGAGGAGTGAAATCCACTCAGACTGAGGTAAATTGGGAGTGTTTGTTTTAAGAGTGTAGTATTGTCAAAGTTCATATTTGAAGAGCTTAGTAGAAGAACTGCTAAGTGACATTTTTGAGAAAATTGTGTTTTTGTGTCAATAAACACTTTACTTCTTTATGGATAACAAGTGTCCCCTTTCATACAAACTTTAAGTTAATTATGTTTTTTACCTTTTGTAGATGTCGTTTTTAACATATCTAAGTGCAAACGAAAAAACTTCAAATATCATTTTCTCGTTTTCACCTTTTTGTCACTTAGCACGTTTTTCCCAAAAGCACTTCAGTTGTTGGTTCCACTTCATTTAAATGCACATATTTTGAGATTTTTGTTTTAAATGCTTCCTGTGCCATGTTTAGGCTAGTAATGCTAATTAATTCCTTTTTACAAAATTTATGTCGTATAATATTCCTTTTCATGACATTAAAATATTTTTAAATAACCAGAAGACATTTTCAAACTTACTTTGCTACTCTTCTTTAGAGGTTACCCATTTTCTACCAATAAAATGATCAGAAAATAAGGACTCTTTGAAAAATATTACTTCGCGAACTCCGCTCTAAAACCGGTTGTTCCAGTAGCAAACATTCAAAAAATGAAAATAATTGCTCTCTTATTATAATAATAACTGTTCAATTATTACTTGATTTATTTTCGCCAAAAACGGTATTCAATAATCTCCTGAATATTTTACCTTACAATATTTTAAGTAATATTTTAATTAACCAACTAACCACCCAATTTCCTCTTATATACTGCTAAAAATTTCCTACTTGGTTTTACAAAAAAAATGCTTACTGTAGTAGGTGCAACGGCTGTGTGGTGAAATGTTTCACCAGGGCCGGATTTAAAGATTTAAAGATTTTTTTTTGTAGGTTATAATCGACCAATCGCTTTGCAGCAGGAGTTAGTTATCTGCTGATTACTATACAACACTATATATTCATAATATTATATTTATTATGAATATAGGTGATATTACTATATCACCTGTATTCATAATAAATAAAGAGTCAAGCATTTGCAGTTAATTCTAGTTTTATATAAAACATGTCGATAATTCTAGTTTTGGCTATTTGCAACTAGTTTGAACCGATGCAATTGGTCAAAACTGGTATTAACTAATGTGATCTAGTTTTAGATAGAGGAAACTAGTTTTCAATGGCCTCAGTTAAAACTAGTTCTGACTAGTTAATTCTAGCATTACCAGATTCCGGGTTATAACTGTGACATCTCCATCTCCGCAGGAACAGCGCATGAACTGCGCGTTCGAGACCATGCTCAACTACGTGGAGCACCTGAAACTACTCTACGACAAGGAACACCTAGAACTGGAGGAATACAGACGACTCCTGGCAGAACACAACCTCCTACCGCGCGAGGAAGGCAAGGCACACCACGATGACGATCCAAAGCGGCCTTCTCTACCCCCCAGGTCGCATTCGCTGTCCAGCTCATCTAAGCCAGTTAGTATGGACACGATACCTGTAGTAACTGTACTGCCTGTATAGAAGTATAGGTTTTATTCGGACATAATTGAAGAACTTAGTGGAAGGACGTGCTAAGTGATACTTTTGAAAAAATTTAGATTTTTCTGTCTCAATGATCATGTTATTTCCTCGTTTAAAGATATAACATTATATTCCTCTTTTTATAAACTTTAAATTTAGTATTTTTCTAGGCCCAGTGGCCTAGTGGTAGTGTTTCGCATGGCCATGCCACAGGTCCTAAAATCGAATCCCGGACTGGGCGAGGTTGAACCAGCCTTTCTTCTCTTGAGTAGGTCGATAAAATGGGTACCAAGCATGCTTGTGAACTAAACACTGGGGGTTCCGTGTGGGGTTGACCTCCTTAGCGGGATATATGCCTAGCACCCCAGAGCCCTAGGCCACCAAAGCTGAAATGGGCACGACAGGCCTTGGCCAGTAATGGGCTGTTGCGTCGGAGAGTTTAGTTTTTCTTAGTACATTTTTTATGGTTTGCAAGTACCGGGGGGTTTCCAATATAAGATCTGGGTGTAAGTGAAAACTGAAAACTTTAAAGCTTATTCTCTAGATTTCACTTATTGTCACTTAGCACGTACTTCCACTGCGAACTTTAATTGTTTGTGTAGATGTATATGGATAGATTGCTTATAAGTGTTATTTAAATGAGTATATGTAAAGCAAATATGTGTCTGCTTAAGGACAAAACAATCACCTGTAAGAATGTCGATTTTCAATGATAGCAACCCATAAATACACGAATGCAATTATTTAATAAGTGCTGTACTACCAAATATAGGATTTATTAATTCAGTTCAAAAACGCACTTGAATTTGCGAATTTATGGCCCCTTTTAGAAGGATTGCGTTGTAGATGCACTCGTAGCATTTGCACACGGTTTTACTTTCACACGTAGAAATGTGTTCAACTTAAAACTTTGTTACTCTTGTAGAGTCAAAACAAAAAGAATAAATTCAATTTAAAAAAAAAAAAAACATTAAAAGTTCAGAAACGTCTTTAACTCTTCAATATCGGAACGGAAAGTGTAAATTCTTTTAGTCACATTCTCCTTATTTAAGCAAAAAATTAAATAGGAGATAGGTTAACAAATAATGGGTACGCAAGCACCACTTTTTTCTATAATTCTCTATGTTAACGCATCTAACGTGTGTGCAAAAACCACGAAGGGTTGGCAGTTGAGGGCGGGGTTAGATTTGTTGCCATGTCAAAGTCAATTTATAATAGGAGACCTGGCCTTCTATTTTGAAGCAGAAGTAATCATCAAGACAAGATAAAATGATCAAAATTTAAAATTTTCTCATTTTCTGCCTCTTTTTAAATAATTTTGAAGACGTTTTTATAGAAGGCCAAATCCGTTTTTGATAGTATTGGAGCACTGGGTTATGAGCCCATATATAGTTGGTTTAAATCACTCAGTTAACGAAATGTATCGGTCCTTTTTGATTTCACAAATTACTGTAAATGTTCACCATGGTTCATAAATACGATTATCCACTTTTAGTTTTTAAGATAATACATGGACGTTTTCCGCTTTAATAAAAAAATAATTATTATAATTTATTATAATTTAGACGCTATTTTCACTTAAAATTTCAGGTTCTAGTATAAACCTGCACCAGTCTACTTTAAAGCACTACTCAATATTTTCACTATGTACCGTTTCTCTATGCAATATATGCATCTAAGCACAAATTACGTTTAATGGCCAAAAGTTCCTAGCAACAAAGTATTATATACAATTTCGAATTACCTAAATATTAGTATTATTCCGTATTTGTTATTATCTGAGCTACAGGTTAATTTTTTTTAAAAAGTCACCGGTAAATAAAAATAACTGTTTATTATAATAAATCTATTAAACGAATTAAAAAGTTCTTACATTAGGTATTATTTACCCATTTATTTTGGAATGCCATGCTTAACAAAGGCTAAGTATGAGTGCTTAACTAACATTAGTAATAAATGACTTTTGCATTAGCTGCTCTATAATATTCTTCTGCTTATATTGCCTAATTTATTAAAATCTTTTTTTTGTCAACAAACTGCAGGATTTTACATCATCTTAGCAAATTTGTGTCAAACACTGAACCAGTTTTTCTTTTCACATATATCATCTTATGAACATTTACAATTGTAAAAATTATACTAGATATTGCAAAAATAAGTTTTAAAATAATTGTTTTTAAGGTTTATTATGAATGTTGCAAATTGTTAAATTAATTAAAAACTTGCAATTCTTTACTTTTAATTTTGCCAACTACCTCTTTGTATATACCTATTGAGCTCTGCTATTAACTTTCACCTTGTTTGCTTTGTATTTGCCCCATTGTATTACTGTCTTCCTCTTTCTCTATGCATCACTTCTGCATTTCAAGGGTGTTGTGGCAAAACTCAAATTCTCCAAAGTAGAACTAAAGTATAGGGTCCGTCCCGTTCATTGGCGACTTCGTCCAATTGAACTAACTATCACTAAAAGTCACCAATGAACAAACAGGACCAAATGTCTTAGTTATACTTTGGTGAATGCTAGTTTTGCAATTACACCCTTCATTTAAATGACTATGCAAAATATGGTGGTTGCAATTTGAAAATGGCATAATGGTTATAATACGGTTATAACAAATGTACTTTTTGCACTTAAAATTTTAATATTTTATTTAATGCACCTTTGCAGCAAAATAAATGTTTTTTTTTTTTTTTTTTTGCTAAATCGGAAATTATAAAAATGCTAACAATAGCTTCTAATTTTCTCCTAACTCTAAGTGACGCATGACGCTAAGAGCATAACGTTCCAATCGTTCCATACTACCAGTTTGATATTAAATTGGAATAAAGTCCGCTAGTAAAGTTGTTTTGAATTTAAGTTGAATTGAGAACCGAATAGGCTCCTAAAGTTTGTGCTTACCATAGAAATTTCCAAAGGTTGCCCAAATCTAATGCTATAATCAATTAACTTTTAATGATGACGTCGTGTCTATAGAAATTGGATAATTTATATGGTTCCGAAGCTGTCAGCCTCTTCAGATGATCTGATTTATAATTGCCGATATTACCCTGTCTTTCACGGAAGTCTGGATCGAGCTTTGCTGACTTCACCTGTACTCACCCTCTTTTCATTTTCAGGAGCTTTTGCGGCGCGGTAGTGTGGGGACAGTCATTCGGTCGATGGTGGTCGATCACGATAAATTCGGTCGAGAAATAAACCCAGGGTGGAGCTTAAGTGGTGTAAGACACAAACTGGTACAACATATATTATTTCTCCTGTGTGTGCTCGGCTTCAGGACTGCTCAGGCTCTCGCCTGTCTGTGTGACTAATACTGTGTGACTACTAAGCTCTATCTGTGTAAAGTAGGCTCACCGCAGGGTCTGGTCTAGGAAAACTCAGACTATAGGCGTAACAAATTTTGACCTTCAGGGGTGATACGGGTGATCAGACCGCATACACTAGATTCCTCAGTGGTCACTTAAAGTGCTTGAAATCTGAACAGCAGAGAAAGGTCTATCCAACCTGCAACAAATGCTTCTCCAGTGCGGTAAGCCCGGCCCACCTCCTTGTGTGGATTTTAAAAAGGAGAATTTTCTGGGCGATCCGATCTGTTTTTTGATTATTTTGATTGAGAATAGACTCTCATATGGACCTGGTCTAGCTCCACTAGACCAGTGGGGATGAGAAACAACAAAACAACAACAACAAATTATGGGGGCCTTTTATGGAAATATTTCTGTAAGATGCTCATAATGATGTTGTTGGTTGGTCGATTTATCATATTTTTTGCTACCATTTCATAGGCTTTCTTGACACCGATCAAACCAATCATGTTGGGTCAATGTCTGAGTCCAAGTCAAGCTAAAAAAAAAGTGGGGTCTCATACAATTTTTTAAATTGACTGAAATTCTTAGGGTCTATAGCATTTAACCTAATAAAAACCATAATTTAGGTTATAATTTTTAAAAACTATAATTTGAAGGTCAAGGCTCGAGCCAACGGGCCTCATGGCAGATCAGGCCCTAATCCTCTGAGTCTTCAATGCTGGGTCAGGCTTTTGCCTGTGTGTGACTAACAAATTCAGTGTCAGGTTTTGTCCCGTGTGAGCGCTTTTCTAACAAGCAAATGTTTTGCTGTTCATTCCACGTACAAATTTTGTATTATGTCTTATTATTTTGTTGTGTAAGTGTGCTTTACTTCAAAGACTATAAATAGTTTCGCCTGTGTTACTAATGCATTCAGTGTAAGGCATTGCCCCAATTATTGTGAATCACTTTACTAACCTTCAAGCCATTGTAATTTTATTAACTATAGTTTTTCTGTTTGTCTAAGGTGGATCGATAGTTTAGTTAAATAATTTTGATAAAGTAGTCCTTGCTTTAGCATGGCCTTTTGTACAATTTTTTTTGGAGATTCTTAATCTAATGACGTAATATTCATAACTTTTTGCCACCTTGAAGTTTTTTTCTTCTGTGCATGAACTTTTATTTCGACCAACATAGGTTTTGTCGATTAATTTTATTTCATTAATTTATTGAAGCTTTCTATAAGAATATTTTTCCCTCAACGGAGCTGCTTTTTTTGGCGCATTAAGCTTTTCGGACTTAAAAATCAGATTTGTCATATTTCCTAAAACTGAGAGCCATTTTTTGTGGCCCCATCTAATCGGCTCTCGCTTCCAATTTCGACCCTCAGATTGCAATGAATCTGAACTCTCTCCCTCACATATATTTTTAATATATGTGGGGTATTTTTTTTCATTCATTTAGTTCTTCACGCCATGCTTTTTAAACTTTTTTATCCGTTTTTTATTTAAACAATCGATAACTTTCTGTATAACCTTTGAAAACAGATTTTCAATATTTATTGTAATATAGTATAGACACCCAGGTGAAATAAATTAAGTTTTAAATGTACACTAATTATATTTGCCGAGTAAATAGATGCACAATAGCAATATGCGAAATTATATTCAATGTTGTTAAAGCATTATAGGTTGAACACCATCAAAAAACCGTATTCCTTTTGTTCAATTGAAGAATACAAGTTCGGCTAATTACCACATAGTTCAGCCGTATTTTTATCATCATCACCAAAGGAATTGAAAACAAATCACATGGGTTTTTAACTATTTTTTACACTGGATAAAAAAAGTTCTTCCATTTAAAACGGAGAACCAATTAAATTCAGTCCGGTTAAGAAGGAGCCTACTGTATCTAAAAGAAAATACGGAAAATCGAGTTGTAAATTAACTTGCCACCACCATATTTCGCCGTGTTGTATATGTATATCTCTGTCTGTGGAATAATTTCATGCATTAATCTCCTCTCTACTCTTTAAATACTGTCTTTGTCTTGTGGTGTAACCCAATATGTCCTCCTTGCTTGAATGCATGTCTGGAACCCTTTGAGTTAAAATGTGTGCCGAATGAGATACATTAGGTAAGTAAAATGACAGAATTTATATCAGCTCTTCGTGAATATAATATCAATGTGCTTATTTTTGTTTAACTAACTATTATATCTATGTACTTATTTTTGTTTAACTAACTATTGTTAATATATTATATTGTACTACTGGATCACTTTGATAACTTTGAATGTCTCTTTTATTATATAAATGAAAAATTGAGTTTGAACTTTTCTAAATTTCTGAGCCGCAAGGGAATGGGCAAAAATTTATGGTTCTTTCCTCTGCTAATTTTTTAAATAGATAAAAAAAAAATAGTAGTATCAAATTCAAAATGAGGTTTATTTTTGAAGAATAATTTTAAAAACCTTTTCTGCTGAAAAAATGTAAATATCTATGAATTTTTTATGATTTATAACATTTAAAATTTAACTGTTTTTTCTTGAAAAATGGTGTTTAAATCACAGAAAAAGCCTGGTATAACACTCAGAAGGTTGACCATAAAATAAGTTTCGTATTACCTGTTTAAAAAAAAAAAGGTTTCAACAAAAGCGGAATGTTTTAAAGTAATTTAAAGTAAATAGTCGCCTTTCAGATTTGTATGATATATTTTTTATTTTTAGCCTACTTTCCTTTTTTTTAATTCAAAAGAATTAAATAAATGTAATGTTAGTATTGACATCGTGGAGATTTCCGTCCGTTCGTCTGTTTCTCCCTTTTGAAATCGTTTTTTTTTTTTCCTGTGTGATTTTCCGTCCGTCTGTCCATCTGTGTTTTGAAGGACTTTTTGTTATAATTCCCGATCTTACCGTCCGATTAAAAATATATAAGACAATAACTCACCTATCTATTGTACTTTTATACGTTTTTTCGTCCATTTGTTTTTGTGGACGGTCTGTTTTTACTGCAGTTCTAAGAGTCGGATTTTTAAAAAAAATCGTATTTTTGTGAGCTGACATCAGGGACCTATATTTATACTTTTGTCTATCTGTCTGTCACTTTTCCGTTCGTCTGTCCAATGACGCTCTGTTTCAACTTCAGTTCTAACAACGAAGATTTCAAAAATTCTTTAATTGCTAAAAAGGTTTGACATCGGATAGGTTTATTTTATACCTTTTGTTATCGCGTTGTCTATCTATCCGTACTATTAGAATTTCAGTGAGTATTAAAATAACTACTAACAGGAAAGGTAGGATCTACTACGTTGTTGTTTTTACTTTTTTTTTTTGCTAATGGGGCTGCACCATTGGCAGTCAAGCCTTTGCAGACTCGGCAAATCCCTCAGATCTGAAAGCTATTTTTTGTGGCACCATCTGGGCAATTCTCGCTACCAATTTTGACTCGCAGATTGCAATGAATCTGAGCTTTCTGTGGATGTTGAAGTATGCCGATATTTCATTTTGCCGAGATAACCCAAGCCAAATGGAAAAATGTAATCATATGACATGTGTGCCCAAGTTTTTCCCATCCAGAAAATCCGACGACTCATACAAAAAAAAACTTCATACGTATTGACAATATTGTGTGGGTGTTTTATTTTACAAATTAAAAACATACTTTAAATATCTTGTTTTGCAGGTAAACCTGCAAACTGAAATTTTCGAATAGTATAAAAAAATATTATTGCCAAATACATTTGTTCGCGAAACTCATTAAAGGGAATGCGAGCGCTTTCCTAACCCAATTTTTCTCAGTATGTTGATCTAATGTAAATGCCCATCCCTCTTAAATTCAAAAGGCATAAAGTACAGATATTAGGAATTAAATGAAAAGTTGCAGTGCAACTAGCATCGAAAGTGCTTAAATTTTTTTTATAATAAATCTAGTCTCTGAATTGCAGGAATCGAGGACTCGGCTTCTGAGCGCCGTCTGTCTCCTCAACAACAATTTCGAGTCATCTAGAGGGGCCGCCCTGAATTCAGGGCAAGTGTCCCCCAAAAGCAGAAGGTCTTCACTGCCCGTGGGGCCCCTTGCACAATCAGGCAGAGTTACCACCCACGGAAGCATCAGCGAGAGAAAAGACAGGTAACTGTCAATCAGAAGAATAGCGTCCGAGTTTTGTAATACCGCGGTTACACTACCTTGGACGCTATACCCCGTCTATCCTGAATGTAAGCTTTGAAAGCATTTACCTCCCCCACCCAGCATGTGGTTTTCTTCGAAACGGCCTGAGCTTGTTTTTTCCCCACCCCAATTAAGTTTGAACTGTCAAAGTCACAGCAGAATCTCGAACGCGTGGTTTAGAGAAACGACGCTCCCCCAAATTTCCCAGAAAACCAAGCGATGGGATGGTTAAAGGAAGTGTTTTCGAAGCAAAACCAAGGTCACGCTCAAATCGCTGCCCAAGTTAGCGCTCAAGATAGTGTAACCGCCGTATAAAGCCCAGCTAAAATAAAGGGACCGACCCCTCCACTTATCACTCTATATTTCTTATGCAGTACAAATACTATAATTGTCGACCAACAACTGGTCATAGGCTATATATAATCATGGTTGTTCTTAAGTAGTTTACTAAAAATTTACCGTTCTCCAATTGAGATTCTTCTTGAATTCATTTACTCCTTAGGAATAACATAATCTGGTAAAGCATTCCACTCATGAATAACTCTATTTAAAAAAAATGTTTTCTTACCTCCTTTTTTAAGAAGGATTCTTTTCAATTTCTAACTGTGACCTTAAGTTCGACCATATAAGATCAAACCTATGCTCGACATGTATCCCTGCTTAAGGTATTTGAATAGCTGAATTAAATCACCTCTCTTGTTCTCTTTTTTTCCAGGCAATACATGTTTAAAGATCTTAATTTGTTACCTTTAAACCCTTACCTTTTAAACCCTTAATCATTTTTTGTATCCCTATTCTGAACTTGAGCAAATTGATATCTTTTCTGGGAAAGGGGAAATCATAATTCAGTTTTCTGGGGAAAACTGAGTCATGATCAAACACAAATAAAGAGTACAGGGGAAAAAACCTTCATCAAGTGGGAATCTGTTTGTATTAGGTCTATGCTCTTAGCGAAGACAGAGAGTCATCGGCCATCGCCTGCTTAAACATTTGTGAAGAAACCAGTTTTGTCTGGGTTCTTATCACGGGTTTAATGTTTCTATAATCGAGATTATCGCCAGACATTAGTCTGACGTTTCAAACAGCTGAAGAAGAACCAAGGGAGAAACCGGTTTCCAATCGCCCCTACTCGGGAAACTAACCTCAATCACTGAACTGAATTATGACTCTGGAATTAGCATCCCATGAAAGGAGCATCCCAGCTGGTGAAGCCTATTTTTGGGTCACTTGGCGACAGCTTTAGGGAGAATATGTGCCACATTTGGCATGAATTCGCCGATCACAATTGACACTTGACAAACATTTTGCATTGGGTGTTGTCGGCACAAGCCTAATCGCTCGCCACATATTCTCCCTAAAGCTGTCGCCAAGTGACCCCAAAATTGGCTTCACCAGCTTTTCATGGGATGCTCCTAGTTTCAATTTAGTTCAGTGACCACAATACAGATTCTCATTCCATGAAGGTTTTTTTTCCTCCTGTACTCTTCAATTCTACACTGTTAAAAAATTGTGTGCTTGGTTTCACCATGATAATGGTTCCTAGTAGCTGCAACGGCTGTGTGGTGAAGTGTTTCACCATATTTTTGGTATTGGGTTGAACCGTTTCTCAGGCTTCTGTTTCCAAAACCTGAAAAATGGTTCGAATGAATGCCGGAAATATGGTGAAACATTTTACCACACAGCCGTTGCAGCTACTAGGAACCATTATTATGGTGAAACGAAGCACACAATTTTTAACAATGTATCTTTTCCAGCCAAGCGTCGAAGCTGAGCCGCGAGAGCAAGCTGACCCGCACCGAGTCCGAAGAGTCGACCAGCAGCAAACCGGAGTCCGACTCGGCCCCGTGTCCCCAGCTCCAGGAACAACCTGAAGAGGACGCCACCTCTGCTGAACCGAACGACAGTAGGTGCGGGTTGGCATACTAGGCTTCAGTGCGAATGGCTTATACTTATTGCTTATTTATAGTTTGCTTCGATTTGAAAATTTACCCTTTATTTCGTTATATGTGGGGTATAGAATCAAAAGTCACTAAATCCAAAAAGTAAAAATATGGGAAATCGCAAAAAAAAAAACCTGTTTTTAATAACTTACTATTGTTAAGAGAAATAATAAAGGTGAGTACATGTAAATTAGTAGAAGAATTATGCAAACCCATTTGGATAGAAATAATTAACAATACTTACATGGTTTGTTTGTAATTACCAAAACTAATTTGGAGTTAGAGAGTTTTGATTTTATACCCTTCATAACTAAATACCGTAATTGAAAAGTGAAATTAATGTAATATTTGTTGTATTTAACGGCAGTAGTGTGCGGGTTGGCATTCTAGGCTTCAGGGCGAATGGCTTACAGATGGCTTAGCTTCAGTTGTCTTCGTTTAAAGAATTACCTTTACAGTAGAACTCCAATTATACAAGTAATTGGGACATAACCACATTAGGATAATCGGAAGAAAAGGCATAATCAATCAATAAAATTTTTATATGACAGATAAGTACTTAATATAAAAAACAGGTACATCAGCTGGTACAAAAGTTTATATGCTTTCTTACAAACTTTTATTCCCGGCTTACCTGTTGCTGTGTCATGCCAAAAAAAAAAGTAACTTAACTAGGCATGATAGTATGGTATGGTATGATACATGTATATTCCAGCTTGTGTGCTTGTTCGAAACTAGGCATGACATCCAACAAAGACGAACGATGACAGACCTTAAATTCGGATAATCAACAACGCTACGGATGATTGGAGTTCTACTGTATTTGTTTATGTAATTAGAAATTTTCCGGGATTGTGCAATTTGGAACTTTTGGATAAACTTTAGGGTTTATTAGGATTTAAGTATTGGCAAACTGCGCTCAGTGCGAATGGCTTAAACTTGCTTAGTTTCAGTTTTCTTCGTTGTAAAAATTACCTTTTTTGCTGTTGTATGTAATGATAAACTTATGAAATATTCCATAGTTATGCAACTTTAAACTTTTAGATAAACTCAAGGGTTTAAAAAAAAAGATTAGACAATATTCTAGCAAAATTTACTAGATTGCCCGTGAGAAAAACTACTTATCACCATTTTAAAACAGGATGGAATTTATTAAGATTTAACTTCGTTCGAGTGAAAAATAATAGAGATTGCCCATTCCAAAATAATTTTTCGCCATTTTAAAACTTGACATTCAACTGTAGCTTTGGGATTTTAATAACGGTGTATTGTCTTTTACTGTTTTAAATAAAGGCAACGAAAGGTGGTTTTAGGATATGCAAGCTACACATATTTTCTAAGATAATAAGTAGGGTTTTTTTTAAGGCTTATTTATTAAAAACATAGGCGTTCTATTTATGGAACTAAAAGAAATTTGCTTTTTTTAGCTGTTGATACTCTATCGACTTAATTTTTACTTTACAAATTGTGCTTGCTGCGCTTGCTAAATAAAATTTGCATCGAATATCGCACAGCAATTAGAATTTAAAATAAGTGATTACAGATATATGAATAATTAACATGTTCAATTGTTCATCTCCTAGTTTAAATTGTAATAATCATAACGCAGTGAAGTTCTACTTTGTTTCCTTAAAAAGAATACATGATATGCTGAACAGAATACCTAATAACTGAACATGTAAAATAACTAAATACCTTATATGCTTTTCTCTTTTTTGCATGCAATCAGGACGATGCAATAATCAAACAAAACGCTATAGCACAACAGCATATTATTAAGCACCACTAATACACACACCAAAACAAATAACTACTTTAAAACCAGAAACTCATACATTGACAAATGACAGTGAGTGCGCCCTCTAAAATTGAAGAGCATAGGCTTTGCTCATGCATTATATTACTGTCTCAACAATTACCTTGTCCATCTATGTATCTGATATTCAACCTTCCCCGTCATGTGCGTGTGTCTTGCAGTGAAGTAGCCCTCCCCCCTTCCCCTAATAAAGACATCGATGAAGAGGAAGAAGAGAGCAGCACAAGCCTCGCCTGCTCGATGCAAGAATCCGCCTGTGATAATAACGAAGAAGGGGACGTGTGCCTGCTGCCAGAGATTAGAGTGCCAGTGAGAACCAAACACTTGTAAGCGCATGCTTGTTACACTCCTTGTCAACCTAAGTTGGGTATAAATAGAAAAACCTTCATCGGATGGATTCCATGGAGAAGATCCTTCCGCGGATGCGAAGAGTTCCATAAATTATATGTGAATCCGTACCGAAAACCTGTTTAAAACATTAATTTCATTTAAGGTCTAACAGATTTGAATATTATTTGAGAAAATTTCACAATTTTATCAGAATGAAAAGTGTAATTTGGTTAAATTGCATTAATCATTTTGTATGCGAATATTACCTTATAAGAGTTTCCAACTAACGGACCAATCGCGCTTTACCCCTTGCCTTTTCACTATTTGTTTTTACCCAAGTTATGTTGGCACAGAGTGTAGTTAGGTTTTGTTTTACCTTTACGTTGTGAGTCTTTTTGTGTAGATACCTGTTTAACCCTTTCAGTCCCGGTGATGCCATTTGACATCATAATTTTTTAAAATCATAATTAAGAATAATAATAAGGCTGACATCTATTGATATTAACAAAAAAATATTTTCTAATAGAAAAAAGTTTGAAGAATCGAATGATGTGCTTTTTGATATCATAAAAGGCTATAGACAATCAGATTTTTTTTCCTAAAATGATGATGTCAAATTGCTCTTGGGACTGAAAGGGTTAATTTGTTCCATTAATTATGTTTTAGAATTAGACAAACGTCGGCTTAGTGGATGTGTGCTCTGTATTACTACCCCCCCCCCCCTCCTCGTAAACCCAAGATTGTGGGTTCGAGCCCCGTCTGAGTCGGCACGCCTTATCATTTAATTATGTAGCATATATAAAATCCCTTGAGTACCCAATTGGCTTGGATTATCTCGGAAAAATTAAATCTTAGCTCTAACTTTAACATCCATAGAGTGCTCAGTTTCATCTAAGCAGAGCAGGAAAAGTAGAAGAGATACTCAGAAATGGTGCCACAAAAAAATTCTCTCAGTTCTGGGGAATATACAGAGCCTACCGTTTAGAAATAAACATACTGGTTTAAAAGGAATAGGGAACCTCGTGGAAAATTGTTTTGCATTTGGTTTGATAGGCTTCAAATATACATATACGATGAACCAATGTTTTATATAACATTCGACAGTAGCGTTTTATCCCACTAAGTTACATGTACCTGTGTTTAAAATCACAGTGCCTAAATTAACGATAGTATAGCTACCCATAAAAATTAATTAAAGAAATTTGGTGCGGCATATGGCATAAATATAGGCTTGGAGACGGGTCGAAGCACACGGAAAAGTGCAGAAATTTTTCTCTTTGACAACGGAATATGATAAAGCAAAATGAATAATTAGATAAGCAACTAATAATAGATGGTACAAACTTATTTGAAAGGCACACAAAAAAAATTACAATAAAATATACAATTAATTCAAATTAATGGTTAATTTTTCATATGAAATCAAAATACTAAAATAATCTTCATCTTTTTTTTTCCAGTTATGTCTTAGACTTTGTACAAAAGGTCTCCATTCGGCGACTATGGAGGTGGGACAACAACACCACCGCTACAATCATCCTGCACGCGCGCTACGCGCTCAGTGCTGTCCTGGCCACAGCAGCAATGCTAACGCTGGTGCTGACTTTCATTCCAAACCAAGTGTTAGCATTTCTATAGAGTGATAAAGTGTTACCGTTAAAACTCAAAGACAGTTAAAAACCTGATTTCCCTAGTTAAAACAGTCAGCTCCTTGGAGGCTAGAAATCGACAGCCGGAAACAAAACCTACAACCTAACCAAACCAGTCACTCAATGTTGACTTTTACCAAACGCGTACCGAGTCACTATATGTAGTTTTTGGGGGTTTTTTTTATAATTTTTTGCAATAGACTGGTGAGTCTTTTGCAAAAGGAAATCCAAGATATTTTATAGGGATGTTAGTAAGCACTTTTTCCATTCTATCCTACCACAGTTTTGGACAATAATTTACACTTTTTTAATTACATTTTTTTAAAAAATTATTTGAGTCTGAGATTTAAAAAAAATAACTGAAATATTATAAAATCTACATATCATCTCAAAGACGTTTTGAAGGTTAAAAATGAAAGAGTGCCTACTAATATCCTTAGAAAATATCTTGGATTTCCTTGGGATATTAGTAGGCACTTTTTCATTCTATCCTGCCACACTTTTAGATTATAAATTTTTAAAAAATTTAATTAATTTTTTTTAATTCTTGTATTTGAGTCTGAGGTTTAAAAATATAGTTGAATTGTTATGAAGTATACATTTAATTGCTGAGACATTTTGAAGATTAAAATGAAAGAGTGCCTACTAATATACCGTGGAAAATATCTAGGATTTCCTTTTGCAAAAGACTGCTAGTTGGTTACATTAAAATCAAATGGCAGTGTGTCTTATAAAATGTCTCAAAGACTGAACATGGGACGTAATGAAAGTGTATTTCACTTATTGCCCTAAAGGATTTGAGAAAAACTTATTCAATATCTAAATTCTAGTGCTACTTAGTTAACAATTTCAGTCCCAATGACAATTTGGCCATCATTATAGAGAAAAAAATTCTGATCGTCTATAGCCGTTTATTACATCAAAAAGCACAAAATTCGATTCTTCTTACTTTTTTCTATAAGAAAATGTTTTTTACTCAACCCAATATATGTCAGTCCTATTTTTTTTTATGATCAGAAAGATGAATGATGCCATAGAAGATGATGTGAAAGGGTTAACATAAGTTTACTATAGGATCCTCTGATAAAACTAGGGACAATGTGTTTAACTGCTTTGGCGTTTTAACGGAAACAATTACCGTAACAGTCAAACTGAAATTATTTTAACTGGTGCGAATGAACTTATGTGGATGTGTGAACTTGTTTTAAAAAATTATCACAAACTATGATTCTTGCATTTGATGTTTTGAAAATAGTATGCTTCAGTGTTTAATTTATGTGTATAAGATTTGTTTTGTCCATTAAGTTAGGATTGGATTGTTTTAGTACGAGAATTTATTGAACATTGTATTGAAAAAAAAAGTCTAATATATTTTTTTTAATTATAAGTTTATTCTAACAATGGTTCCTAGTATTTAATAAGTCAGAATATAAGGTTTTAAATATTTGAAATGCATAAAATATGAAAATATTTATGCACATTATACCAGATAAGGTTAACTCATTTTAAATATGATTCAATTGAAGGATTAAAATAACACTTAAGTTCAAAATATTGTTTAAGACTTATACGTTTTAGAATTAATCAATCAATAATTACCTTTATTAAGTTTAAGTTTTTTCATTTGTGCTCGCTTTAGTTACACAATAATTCTAACAAAGAGATTAAAATTAGATACATACCTCTAAGGTAAAAATATGATAAATTTTTTATGAAAATGTCTTGAAAATCAATGTAAACCTTTCATAAGATTTCCACATTTTCCAAAGAAATTCAACATAATACTATCTTATTTAAATTCACAAAATTCTAATTATATAGTAATGTTACTTTATAATACTGTGGACATAAATGACAGAATTCAAAAGATAGAAACTTTTATTAAATTCTTAAGAGCCAAAAACCTAACTAACTTTTTAAAACGCCAAAGACAAACTGAATTTCAAAAAGATAGAACTGCGCGAGATGATAGACAAGTCGTCGAGAGAAAAATTAAACAAATACTCTCGTGAAATAATTCCGCACAAAATAATGAAATAATTTCGCTACAGACTCCCCCTCTGGATTCGCCGACGTCCCGGCAAGGATCCAGCAAGATTGTCTTAGTTCAGTTTTTCTTGGGACGGCCTCTCTTGCGTAGAGGGTTTACAGGGCTCCCGTAGTCGTGAGCCTCAAGGCACGGGCGTAGAGCGGATGTGTGGTACACTCCTAATGGCACGTCCGGATTTTCTGGATTTGCCACTTCATAGCTGGTTAGCGAACGTTGGGTCTTCACTATATACGGTCCGTCGCGTCGTGGCATGAACTTGGCAGATTTCTTGTTAGCTCTGCTGCTTATAGGATGAGTGGAGACCCAGACTTTATCACCAGGAGCGTACTGCACTGCATTTCTGCGCTTTTTGTCTGCATACTCCTTTCGCTGATCTTGTTTTTCCTCCACTCGGTCTCTTATTTCCCGACTCAAATTTGCAAACTTACACAAGTATGGTGTGATTTCCGCTACGAAGTTGTCGTTGTGAATTACACTCCGTAAGTCGTGATTCACGTCGTCAGGTGTGCGCATTTCTCTTCCAAATTGTAGGAAGGCAGCAGAATATCCTGTTGAGGAGCATTGAGCAGAATTCATGGCAAAACGAATCATTGGAAGTTTTTCGGACCAAGCTGTGTGAATGCCGCTTCCAACTAGGATAGCAATACGAGGTTTTAGATCTCTATTTTTCCTCTCAACTGGGTTAGCTTGAGGGCAATAAACTGGAGTAAGAATTTGAGCAATATCCAGTAGATTACAGATTTGCTGCATCACCGCACTGACGAACTGAGAGCCATTGTCAGAGATGAGACGTCTCGGTAGTCCGTATCTTAAAATTACTTCTTCTAGTAAGGTTATAGCACACTCTCGGGCTGTGGCTTCTTGTAATGCAAAAAGTTCTACCCATCTCGTTGCTGTATCCTCCACGATGAATATCCATTTTTTCCCATCTGGTGTTTCTGGTAGAGGGCCAAAAAGATCAATTGCCAAAGTCTCAAAACGCTGGGAATACACTGGTGTTCTTAAAAGTCCAGCCGGTTTCTGATTTTCGGCTTTATACCGACTGCAATCAGGGCATTTCTTGACGTAGTTGGAGATGTAGGTTCTCATTCCTGACCAGTAGTATCTTTTGGAGGTCCTCTGAAATGTTCCCTCTTCACCATAGTGACCAGCGGTTGGAGCATCATGATGTTCTTTTAGAATGTTATCCCATTCTTGTTTGGGTACTACCAACTGCGCTTCTTCTGAGTCAGAATCTGGTGAGTATCTGTAGAGCACTCCTTGGGTCATGAGGTAACCACGATTCGTCCAATTAAGGAAATTCTCGTTCTTGGAACTTTGTTCAAAAGTCTCTATTATTGTCTTCAAGTTTTCATCTTTGAGTTGTTGTTCCCTAATGTCTTTAGGCGACCTGGTGGGGAGGTCTACCATAACAGCACAGGACTCGCACTCTACTTCACCATGTGTGCACTGAGGTCGAGATAGCATATCCGCAACCACATTTGCTTTTCCAGGCACGTATTCAAGCTTTAAGTTGAATGATTGTATTTGTAGGGCCCAACGAGCTAGACGTCCTGTTGGAGTTTTCAAGCTCAAGAGCCACTTCAGCGGTTGATGATCCGAAACAACCCGGATTTCAGCACCTTCGATGTATCCTCTAAACTTCTCTAATGCCCAGACGACGGCTAGCGCTTCTCTTTCAGTGGTTGAGTAATTTCTCTCAGCTGTATTAAGAAGGCGACTTGCATATTCTATTGGGTGTTCTTCCGAACCCTGACCTTGACTAAGGACAGCTCCCAAAGCATATGCTGATGCATCCGTTCTCAGAAGGAATGGTTGACTCTCGTCTAGTTGTTTAAGGACTGGTGATGAAGTCAGGCTTTTCTTCAAGGTATCAAAGCTGTTCTGCTCTTCCGAACCCCATGTCCAGGCAGTTCGTTTTCGTGTGAGATTGCTCAGTGGTTTTGATATTCCAGCAAAGTTAGCTATGAATCTTCGGTACCAACTGCATGTCTGTAGAAATGATTGAACCTGCTTTACATTCTTCGGAGGTGGAATATCCATAATGGCTGACACCTTGGCAGGATCAACTTCAATTCCGGAACTTGTAATGTAATGTCCAAGGTATTTGACCTTTTGACAAACGAAGTGACACTTTTCCCGATTTGCTTGTAACTTGAATTGTTGAAGTCTTTTGAATACTTGGCGCAAATCCTCGAGATGTTGTTCAAACGTTGGGGACATGACAATTATGTCATCCAAGTAAGCTAAAGTATTGACCTTTAGCCCATTTCTGAAAATGTCTATCAATCTTTGGAAAGTTGCTGGAGCGGTTTTCAATCCGAAAGGCATTCGAGTGAAGCGATAAACTCCAAAGACGCAAACAAAAGCTGTTTTGTCCTTATCTGGTGGATACATCTTGACCTGATGGTAACCAGCTTTTAGATCGATGGTAGACATATAGTTAGTCTCTGAGGCTTTTTGTAGCAGGTCATCCATCCTCGGTAATGGGTAAGGATCAGCTTTCGTGACGGAATTTAATTTCCTGTAATCTACACATAAGCGGAATTCTCCATTCGGTTTAGGTATCAGCACAACTGGTGCCGCATATGGTGAGTCGCACTCTTCTATAATTCCAGAGGCAAGAAGAGAGTCCAATTCCTTCTTGAGCACCTCCCGGCGCGCGGGTGACATGCGATACGGTATAGTGGCCACCGGGGGCGCATTTCCGGTGTCAATACGATGCTCCAGATATGGTGTAGGACCTCCCCCTGAATTGAAGGTATCCTGGAACTCCATTATTAACTTGTTCAATTGGGTTCGCTGCTTAGGAGGCAAGCCTTGTCCTTCCTCTTCTCGAAGTTGACCTTTGATTGGTGGCTCAACCTCTTCAATCTGGGACGCTGCTATGTCTTCAGGCAGGACGTCCGATTTAAGGACATCTTGTTGCAGGACTTCTGGTTCTGGAACAGCTTCTATTGGCCGTAAAAGGCTTACCGGTATATCTTCTTGGAAGTGAATCTTCCGCTTTGGGTTCTCACAGAAGTGCCAATTTTTGTTCTTCATGTTGAGTACGATACCAGTCTTTTCTAGGAACTCCGTCCCAAGCAGAGTTCGATTTCCTTTTGCTCTTGGCAGAGCAAGAATATCTAATGGTACAGATTTATCTTCCACCCTAATGTTCACCTTGGCGGTGTACGCTTCTTCCGTAGACTTGCATCCATTTGCCAATGTCATCGCAATCTTTGTGGGTTGGAATTTTACACCATTGTTCAGCAGACAGGAATATAAGATCTCCCCAGCGACCGATCTGGAAGCGCCAGTGTCTGCACAAACTCGAGCATTTACTCCTGATATGTTGGTGTCAATCAAAGCCAGTGGTGAGTTTGTTGTGTGGTAGGCGTGCATGGTCAAGAAGTTGACAGCAAACTTTTCATCTCTTCCTGGTGAACAGGTGGGACATTTAGTTTTAATCACTCCTATTCTGCCACATCCATAACAACTGACAGTTGGTTTTTCCACATTTAAAGTTTCATTTCTAGGGTTAGAGGGGAACGTTTTCGTTTTTTGCTGACCAGGTTTGGAATTTCGGTTAAACTCGTTACCTTGACGACACTTCGGAAATTCATTCCTCTTAGGCTCTTGAGATGTAGCCTTTTGCCTTACGCTTCTAACTTCGTCGTAAGAGTCCAACTTATTCGCAAGTTCAATAGGATTTACCAAATCCGACCAGTTGTCCAGGAAATGGTCTCGGACATCGGGTGGAACGCGACGCTTAATTTGATCACTGATCACCAAGTCACACAGAGGTTTAAACTCTGTAATGCCAAGTCCTGATATCCATCCGTCAAAAAAATTCTGCAAATCAAAGTAGAAATCACGCCACGTAGTGTCAGGACTTTTGCGATGTTGTGTGAACAACTGGCGAAACTTCTCGGCACTCATCTTAAAACGCTTTAAAAGTATTTGCTTCACATAGTCGTAATCTTGAACATTTTCTTCGCTTTCTTGAGCAATAAGTTTAGCAATGTCTTTTGGGAGAAGACCGACCAAATACACAACCCACTTTGTGACTGGTATCTTTAAAAATGTTAACTGTCTTTCGAACAGGTTCAGGAATAAACTGATATCATCACTTTTTGCATCGAAGCTAGGAATTAACTTTTCGAATCCAAATTTTGAAAACTCGGTGTCGTTTGACAAAGCGGAACCCGATGAAGAATTTGGATTTTCCAAATGAGATTGCAATCTCAGTTTTTCCAGTTCGAATGATCGTTCTTTTTCAAGATTCAATCGTTCTTGTTCAAGTTTTTCTTCTTTTTCTTTAGCAATTCTTTCCTCTTTTTCTTTAGCAATTCTTTCTAAGATGATTTCTTCAAGAAGCGATTTCACATATTCCAGTTCCTCTTTATAAACTTCACTTTGCTGAATGTTGTTTTTTATTTCTATGACTTTGTTAGTCACATCATACTCTATATTTAAGTCCTCGGCTAATCTTTGCAAATCCGACTTTTTTGCTTTCGCAAAGAATGACATGGCGTAAATATAAATCTTATATGCTATCAAATAGTTCAGAAAAAAAAATCCTTCTTGTTGCACGTATGACCACGTATAAGTAACAATTCACTATAAACTCATTAAAATTATCAGGGATTCTAAAATAATCTTCTTCAGGTACTAAAATGTTCCTAAACGAAATTTGAATTGGATAATTCAATTACCTTTAGTTCCCGAGTTCTCAATTAGCAAGAAAAAGGTAAAAGGATTTTACTTATCTTTCTTCTATTGTGAGTTATACATCAGGATTTAACATCGGGTGATGTCGTTATTTAATATCCCAATCGACGAACTTCTTTAAGCGAACCGTTGAAAAGTAGCCATCTTGCATCGTTACCTTCCGTTGAAAATAAGCTAACTTCTTTCTACAAGTTCAAAGTTCACCAAATAACTAAATTCAAATATCGTAGATCGGGCCACGAGTTGGAGCGCCAATTTATAGCAATGTTACTTTATAATACTGTGGACATAAATGACAGAATTCAAAAGATAGAAACTTTTATTAAATTCTTAAGAGCCAAAAACCTAACTAACTTTTTAAAACGCCAAAGACAAACTGAATTTCAAAAAGATAGAACTGCGCGAGATGATAGACAAGTCGTCGAGAGAAAAATTAAACAAATACTCTCGTGAAATAATTCCGCACAAAATAATGAAATAATTTCGCTACAATTATGTATTATGAAATATTTTTATGATACTCAAATTCCTTGTAAAGTACACAAAAAAAATAAGTACCTGAAAATTCAAACTATGCATTCCAATTTCAAATATTTCTGTATGTTTAAAAATTATATTCTATAATGATGTATGTGATGTGCCAAATAATAAAAGTCATGAAATAAATCTAAAAATTTTATTTTTCATTTTTTCAATATAAAACAATTCACTTAAAATCAGGAACCTTAATATGCAAACCATAGTTTTCATAAAATGTGTACTCAGTGATATACAAGAAAATCAAAAGCACAAAATGACGCAGAATATTAATATCTGCTGTTTAGAGGGACGACCAGACTTATAGACCTAATTACATTATTTTTGAAGCCTAAAGATCTCCCATTTAAGTATTGTTTTGCAATGTATCCATTTTTTTCCAGTTATAAAAGTCATAAAAAAATCAAACTCGACAACCCTGAAATTTTTAAAGATAGTTAAAAATCCAGTATTGCAAGTTTAAATCCGGAGAATTAGCTAGGCTACAAAATGAAAGAAATTTAACGAAAAAAAATATAATCTTGGTACTTAATAATTAATGTTCAAATTTTTAATATAACAGATGACAACACTATTTTTAAACTTTATACTTAATTTCTAAACTTAATTTATTTTAACAACCAGATGTCGGATGATCAAATTTGTCTTCTCATTTGTAGTAAAAAAATTGCTTTGATAGCAAAACAATGCTTTCACAGAAGTTGAGATTTCAAAACTAATGAGTTATACCTATAAGACGGACTGCCCTTCTTAAATTACCCCAACTAGCCTAAAGACTAGGCAACAACAATTTAGACATTGGCATTGATACACTAGCAATACAAAGCCTCTTAAATGCTATATAACAAAATATCACAAGTTCGAATTGAACATTTTATAGAAATAAGGCATTGTTCCTGTATGAATATGAATTTTTCATCGCTGTAGTTAAAACTTATCGAAATATGTAATAAAAATATTAAAACTCTATGTATTGAGGGAAGAACATAGCAAAAAGTACTGATATAATGAAACATAAGTACTTTTAACTTAAAAGTTGTAATTAAAAATACATTTAAATAAAATAAAAAAAAACATTTTCCGTAATGTACTAAAGCCACGATTGATATGAATTTTTTTTAAATAAGATTTCCAAAAAATGTTGACATATAGCTAAATAAAATAGTGTTAATTTCAAATGCACAATCAATTACATAAAAAAACTAAACTTGGATGTTTACACAATAAAAAATAATAAGGAATCATAACCTGCCTGAATGATCTGCAAATGCACTTAAAATTAGTTTGATCTTTAAAATATTTATATAGCATTTTGTTGATGAGATTAATCAAATTAAATCGAAATAATCATGTGTTTTAGTATTAAAAATGAAAGCTAGATTAATGGTTAATTCTAGAGTCTGGTTAATTATTAGTAAAAGTTTGTTTTTTTACTTTAGAGATTTATTTCTAAAACTTTATATAAAATAACATGAATTACATATCTAATATGTATCAAATTACACTAAAATTATAAAATATGAATACTTTCATGAAAAAACTTACTGTGGCTTGTTAAAAGACAATTTACAAAATTGTATGTGATGACATGTCTTTGCAAAATAAATTCTGTAACTGTTAAAACCTGAGCCTAGTTAAAACTAGTTTTGGTAAATCCTATTTTGGAAAACTAAATAAGCAATTAACTAAAACTATTTAATAACTACAAGTTAATATAGTTTGCTATTGAAACCTTAGCATAATTGATCTATGCCAAACTGGTTTCAATAGTAATTTAAGGGCTTAGTAAAAATTAGGGTTCTACGGATAAATCTAACATTACCTAATGCAATACTAGTCTACCAAAATGAAATGATAAAACTAGTTCTATTTTATATGTTACACACGGATTTTACCAATCTCAGATTTTAACAGTAACAAGTACAAAGATATTGCAAATAATTAAAAATAAAAGCAATCCTCAAAAATTGTTTTTCAAACTAGTTTAAAACCAATGGATTGATAAAAAATGTGTTTCTATTCATAAAATAACATGACATTTACAATGAATTTATAAACAAAAACTCCAGTTTCTTTATATATTTATATACAAGTCAGATACATCTTGATTAAAAGCATTCTATCCAAGGAACAAAATAACATGGCACACAAAAAAAATGCACATAGTACAAGGTACTTGACTCAATATGTAAATTATAATACAATACATACACAAAAATGAAAGAAAAAAATCCATTTGTTAAACAAATGTCGTATTAACTACTGAAATATTTCAAGGTTGCCACTGAAAAAGATTTAATTTTTTAAGAATTTCCTGTATCAATTCAGATTTTTATAGGCAGAATATTCAAGTAAGATGAAAATATTAAACATTAGTGATATTTTAATGGAAATAAAAGTAATATAAGACAATGCCCAGAAGTTTAAGTACATATTATTGAATTTTACATGTTAGGTAGAGAAAAACTATTACAAGACCGAAAAATAAACTTTTATAAAAATTTCAAATACCTCTGTTTTCGAAATTCTAACGACTGTATATTACGCATAAAATAATTTTAAACTTTTTTTAATCAAATAAGTAGCAACCCTGTATTTTATTCTGAATTAAAGAACTAAAAAAGAAAATAACTGTAACATGTAACTGACTTAAAAATGACGACAGTCATAAACAAACCCATTATATAATGCACATTAGTAGATAAATACTTCCATGAAACACATGCTCACTTATAATAATGGTAACAACTTAGCTAAACCCTGAGAGAATTTAAAATATTTTAAAAGGCATTATTAATAATGAACCCATTAACTTCTGTTAAAATACCACTTTTAAAAATTTAACATTTAAGGCACATGTTAGAACGACTGAAATTTTTGTATCGATGATCATATTTACAATGAAATATTAGTTATCTTTACAAATGTCCACCAAAATGTTAAAAATTGGTCACACTGTTACTTCGGTTGACTTTCCCACCAATCAGCCGCCCGAATCGGTCGTCTTTAGACCCCTTTTTCAAAGAGAGGGCAGCTTTTTGTAATTGCCTGCAAATATAAAACAAGGTTCATTTCAAGGAATTTAAAAACAGAAAAATTTCATGCGACCTTAACTATTTGAGCATTATACCCAGTTCTTACATTTAAAATCTTTTTAAGTTATAACTTTCAAATTTTATTCTATTTTTATTTCATTTTGACATCTTCATTAAAAAAAATATATTTTAAAAAGTATGCAGAGAAAACAACCATACAGTTTTACTATGTCCAGATTATTCTAAGAAGTTGTCAGAAGTTAATAACTTTTATTTCAAGTTCTTGGTGCATTAATGTGTGTGTGTATAAAAGATCTCATAACCATTCAAATTGTTATCTTGAGTAAATTTTGAACAAGACACAAGTATACTTAAAATTTGACAAATTTGCAAAATTATCCAAAAACCAAAAAAATTGATATTTTTTTAGGGAAAAGTTATAAAATTTCATTTTAGCATTTAGAAAGACCTTGCAATTTTATTTACAATAACTAGTCTAAGAACAGAAAAAAACTGGCCTTGACATATAATAATGCTTTTAAATACCACAAACCACAAAGTTAAATAACTAGTCAAACATATTTCATTTACCTTGAAAGTAGCTGATTCTTGAACTTTTCAGCATTCAACTCTTTATTGAGCTGCTCTTTGGTTTTGCAGGCGTAAGGAACTAGAGTTTGGTTCTGGACTAGGGCTGCACTGGTGGGTCGAAGCTGAGGATCTGGGTGAATCATTTGCTAAAGAGAGGAAGAATATTTAAATTTAATAAAAAATATGGAGTAGAAAATAGATATTTATGCAACTAGTGCGAAAAGTAATGCTTTTTAAAACAAGTGGATTTTATTTCACGAGCGAGGTAAATAAAGACACGTGTTTTAAAAAGTTTACTTTTCGCACGTGTTTCATACACTATTTTTTATAATTGCGTGAAAAAAATCAAATCTCATTGGTTCAAAAATAATTCACGTGCTAATTAGACTAAAATAGACTAAGAGATGTCATGGAAAACAACCGATGATCTATGAAATAGAAATTTTAACTTGAAATGTTGGCATCTTATGAAAAGAGTGAAAAAAGTCTTTTTATCACTGCTTTTGGGTGTAAAAAAGTACTTTTTTTCACTGTTACAAAATGTCTAACTTTTTGCATGCGTCTGATATTGTAATTATAATGTGGAAATCGGATTTTTTTTCACGCAATTATAAAAACATAATTATAATACCATTTAAAAGTATTAACATGTCCTTAAAGTGTAAAAATAAATTTTAATCGACAAACCTTCTGAATAAAATAAACTAACTCTTAAATTCAAAACTTTTTTAAAGGAGGAGGAGGAGGGAGGGGGGGGGGGATAAGTGGTTAAATACCATAAGTTACTAACAAAACAAGAAACAAATTTGAACAAGTAGTTAAAAACAAACCAATAAAATTTATTAAGTAAGCAAAAGTGTCCAAAATTAAACAGCTGCTCACCAATGGATGCCTTACTTTACACATAAGCCATTAATATTTACAATAAAATACACTACAATTTCATTATGTCCCAAACATTCCAGTCAAGTTAGAAAAATTTACCTTTAACTAGTTTGTTATGGCATACAGTTTTTTAAAAAAAAATTATCAATTTATAGTAGAAAAAGAAAAGATTCATAAAATTAATACTTAGTATTTCATACTTACTCTAATGATTTCATTTAAACCTTTAGAGTAATAGGCTATGTAAGGTAGGTTGCCTTCTCTGATAGAATGCCATTCATCACCATTCTTAGGCAAAGGTCCACCTCCACACTAAAAAAAAGGTAAACCAACAATTTGTAAAAACATTAAAAATACTCAAGATGATTTTTTTTAAATTCATTATAATTACAATATTGCACAAGAGTTAATTTTGTTCAACACACTTTGTTGGAAAATTTATATTTTTAAGGTGTAAAAATTCAAGTTGTGGTATTAGGTTAAAAAAAAAAAATCCTTACACATATTTTCTCTCTAGAAATTGTCACTAGCTAAAAACAAAATCCTAATTTTTAAACAAATGTTTTATTTTTTACAATTTACAAAAAAGGCATTCTTCAAAACAGTATGAAAATTAAAGATGTGTTTTCTATTTCTTCCCTTATATGTTTTTACTAGTGAGATCAACCATTTTAAACTAAAATTTAGTCAACTTACCACTTCATACATGGTGAGTCCCAAGGCAAAAATGTCAGCTTTGGGCAAGTAATGATAGTCATCTTGTAAAAGCTCTGCTGGAATGTATCTGCAGTCCCCTTCCTCGACTTCCGGATTGGATATGGAAGTAACATGACCCAAGTCACCTTTTAAAAGAAACAAAACAGAAATATTCAGAGAATATCCATAACCTTGAGCATGATACATGAAGATAATGCTGATGCTTGGAAAATAGTTTCAATGTGAAAAAATTGGCATTCTTGGCAGAATATCCTGCTTCTTCACGATCGTACACACATCTGACTCAAATCTTCCAGTCAGATGTGTGGGGGTATTCCTGAGAAAACATACATTACAATTTGAGGCAGAAAATCTCCAAAAAATGATAATAATATTGATGAAAGTTTTTGAAACTTTGGATTTGAGTTACACTTACATATTACATTCGAAACATAGCATTAATCCAGATCATACATTTAATATTAATTATTCTGATAGTATGTCTTAATTTAATAAGGTTTCATTTAGAAAAGTTTTAACTCCCCCAGATTCCAGATTCACAAAAATATATTTTAGTGATGTGTTGCACTTTTATAGAATGTCATATTTACTTTATTATGAAAGTTAATGGCAAAATAAAGTGTCACAATAATGCATTTCACTTATATTTAATCAATTTTTTTATATAAATAAAACGTCATATCGTGCATACAAAAGTCATGTCCATGGGCCAAAAACCACGGATATGATGAAATCATAAATAAGGACTCGCAGACAGAAAAGTTTTAGGCTTAAGAGAACGAAGCATGCAAACAAAGTCTATATAATTTGCTTATTTCCGGAAATAACAAATTATAAATTCAAATAATTGGTTTAACTTTTTGTATCTTGACCACAGAAATTACGCTATGATCTTGTCAGAAGCCTTATTTTTTTAAATTGCTTCCAAGCTGGTAGGTAAATAAAATATTCGTTATTTTAATTTATTCAAATGGAAGTATATTTTTCATGTGAAAGATATCTTGCGGGCGGGGACATGTTTTTGAACTTTTTTTCAGGAATGACCTGTGTACAATCCTACTTCGTCAGAATAGTACACACATCTGACTCAAATATATGTGTCTATGCGTGACCAGTCAGATATGTGTACTACATTGATGAAGCAGGACCTTTAATCCATGTTAATTTTTACACAATGGAACTATTAGTGCCATGATTCTATGTGAAGACATAGTAAATTACGATGTAAAATTTAAAAGTAAAAAGCTAAATATTAATTAAATAAAAGCTGTTTTATGCTTTGAAATTATAACTATAAAAATTTAGTTCTTAAAAAATTAATTTTCTCTTCAGCAGGATAAGAAAATTGGGTGAAGTGTAAACATGTTTTTACAGCATAAGATTTAGATTTTTGACTAAAAATTTATTACGCAATTATATTTCGGTAAAAGTTAGCTATAAATGTCCCTTTCATGCTTTAAATTTTAATTTTTATAATTTATAAAAAATGTACATGTGTTGCTGAAACACCTGACAGGTAGGTGTCACATCAAAGGGTTCAAAAAAAAAAAAAAAAAAAAAAAAAAAACCCAAGAAAGCCAGAAACCACCAGAGTACTCTATTTCATAATTATAAATTTACAAAGATCCCTATAATTTGACATAATAGCTTACCAATTTTGTATATGACTTCTTCATCATGGAAATCTCCATCTTCAAACCCATCATCAGAGGAATTGGGTGAAATAGGAAAATGCCTTGGTTTCTTGGTGATGAAAATATTGCCTGAAATAACAGTTGGATTTATTAAATATACTTCAAAATGGAAATGAGACACACAGACAATAATCAGTTGACACTAACGAGTAACGTTGGGCGAGTTTTGTATTATAAGTTAGTAAATAATAGTAATTAAACTAATTTTAGTTTGTTTGAGCACTTTATTAATATATTAATTGTAATTTAGAAGGAGGAAATGCCATGAACCATCCTTCAGAGTTTTTCAATCTATTTTCGATACCAATTTATATTCCTTATAAAGACCCCCAGAAACCAATATTTTAGACCCCCAAATGTGTTTAAAAGAACAGCATTTTTCTATTTTGGTGGCTAACTCTTGATATCTTTTCTAGGGAAATGCCTGATTTTCCCTTCACCTTGGTCTGAGATTTTTGGGCTACCCATTTTAAGTTTTGATCAAATTCTCTCACATAAAGGTCTTTCTGGTCACAACTTCGGGTCTTATTGGGATAAACTACACAAGACATCTCGTCTCTTAATTTGCATGAATGATACATTGTATAGCGATAGTGTTAGCCTGCCCAGTGGGAATTGCAGGCGTATAGTGGCCCACGTATAGTGGCTCATTTGCCACTATACCCTTTCTTCATACATAGGGGGGTGATATTCACAAAACACCTCCCTTTTTCATCATTACCTTCAATGACTCAAAAGCAGGCATGAAAGTGCAAACTAATCAAAAAGGCTGAACTCTGAATTTCCATTTTTTTGCACTATCGGCATAACGACGTACCAGACCAATTAAAAATTTAGCTATATTAGTTTCTATTAAATGCACATATAGAAAATTATGCTTAACTAATGCAATTTAGCCTTACTTTAAATCTGTATATCGATGCCATATCAAATCATATTTAAGTTTTAAAAAACCTGATAACTAACGAATTACTCTTGTACTAGAAAAATATAAAATCATAACACAAGTACCATTAAAGGAGCAAAGATCACCCCATTACATTGCAAGCCGGGTTAGATTTAAGCTGGGAGGAATATAGCAATAACTGCAGCACAAATCAATCTTTGTGTAGCACTTGATTAATTTTATTAGCAAGATAGCCCAACAACACATTGATAAATTTTTTGTTAATCAGAACAGAACATTACAAATTTAAATGTTATATAATACTATACTACTAAATGTACTCGGGATTATTTTAATCTTGTCTGCCTCTAAGGGATTGAAATCCCTAATTTTTGGTCTTTCAATACATATCCTTAATAGCATGGTTTATACAAATTGAGAAGAAGAAAAAATCCAAACACTTCACTATTCCAAAAAAAACCAAGGACTCAAAATTCACTAACTACCTAAATATATAAAGCGCGTATAAGCGGATGCTCCAATTTTTTTAAAACTAAAAATTGTCTTAAATGAGAAACCCCAGTATAGACCAAAGTAGAAAAAAAAGGTTTAAACGTAAACAAAAAGTATCTTTTTCATTCCAGCTGTTCTTGTGATCATGACTCACGGACACCTGTGAGTCAGACACTCGATCAGAAGAAAATGTTCTGGTTGCTCGACTTATCCTAAACTGGAGCTACAAAAAAAGTAACAAGACACTTCCGATCACAGAGATAAAGAACTGTCAATCATTCTGATGCAATGTGACGTCATCGGTAGATTTCGTGGGGAGATTCCATTGAAAGATGGCAGTGGCCGATATTTGAAGACCCAATCTTAATTCATCTTCAAATGTTAAAAATATTGTTTATCTTAAAAATTAAAATTTATTATTTAAACTTGTTCTTCATTGAAATTTACGTTTAGTTTTTATTCATATAGACCGAAAATGGAGGAAACTATTTTTTACTGGCCGATAATCAAAGAAAACTTATTATAATCTAATCTTAATCAATCTTCACATTTTAATGAAAATTTTTATCTACATTATAAGAATCTGCTATTTAAACTTATTGTTTATTGAAATATTAGTTTAGTTTCACCTAATTACAGTGCGAAGAAAAAGTAAACAATTGTTTACAAAAAAAAAACAAAGACGTGTTACGATGACCACATTCGAAATATTTTCCAATTCTTAGCCTAATTGCATGCATGTCTAGTTATTTTTAAAATATAGTTGTGGTTCAAGACGGATTTTTAAACCAAACTTCAACGAATCGTAATATGTACTAGCTCGCTGCGAAACCGCACTAGTGACTAGCTATTTTTATAGTTTTGTTCAAACGGACCTGTCAATCAAAGTTCAACGCCTCGTCCTCGTAATTTGTGCCTAATTTGAAGTAAAATCACAGTGTCTTATTTTTATAGTTCAAGGATCAGTGAACCAAACCTCTATGCCTAGTAATTTTTGCTAGCATATATGCGGCGAAATTGCAGTAGATTTCGGTATTTTTATAGTTCAAGACTGATCAGTCAACCAAACATCGACCCCTCATAATGTCTTGCTTTGTCTCGCCTAGTTTGATCTTAGGACCCCCCCCTCCCCCCCCATATATGGGTCACAATTTTTCAACGGTTCTGCATTGATCTCAGGATCACCCAAAATGAGATTAAAAAAGGCGGAATTCCGCCGAAAGGCGGAAAACTTTCATGCCTGCAAAAGTCGAATAAATGGACTAGTAACCATTTTTATATTTTTACATAAAGTATACATCTGTCATTTATAAGTACAGGGTAACAGGCTACATAGCCTACACCCTTTCCTATTGGGCGCAGAATTTGTTTTATGTTATGTTAGTTAATTCTTTTTATCTTGCTGGTAAAGTACATCTTGCTACACTAAAACATGTCAATTATTTGAACTCTACAATTGGATTGTTTCGTTAACGAAATCTCTTATAGCTTCTTCTTCTTGCTCTTGTAATTAGTGCTTCGAATGCTTCTCTTCTTCCACGCGATAGGGATTCATCAACCGAGCCTCAAGAATTTATGTTCGTTTAGCATTTCTGTTGCCACTCAAGACCTGAAACATGCCCATTCAAATATCATACCCATAACTTTGAAAAGAGTCAACAGTCCTGTATACAAAGCAACTCACAACAAACGTTTATCTGACAACTTATATTTAACAAACTAAATTATACTCCGTGCCAACCTAACTTGGGTAAAACAAATAGTAAAAAGGCAGGAGGAAAAGCGGGATTGGTCCGTTAGTTGGGAACTCTTCTAAGGTAATATTTACATACAAAATGATCTGAATACAATTAAACCAAGATACACTTTTCATTCCGATAAAATTGCCAAATTTTCTCCAATAATATTCAAACCTGTTAGACTTTAAATTAAACTAATGTTTTAAACATGTTTTCTGGATGGATTCACAAATTATTTCGGGAACTCTTTACAACTGCTGAAGGATAGTATATTTCTATTTACCCAACTTAGGTTGGCAAGGAGTGTAGAAGAAATCAAATTAATTTTAAATTCATTATATAAACTATAAAATTACCTGGCTTGATATCCATGTGTGCTAAATTTAAGGAATGAATGTATTTGAGGCCCGAAGCAATGTGTAGAAGAATTTGCTTCACGTCTGCTTCAGAGAAGCGTAATCGCTTAAGTGCTTTTTCTTCGATAGCTTGAGCTAAGCTTCCACCTGGAAAGTCAAAACCAGTGTTAGAAATTGGATGGACAAATTTCGGAGCAACTTATGCTACTAACTTAAAAAAACTCTTAAGAGCTTTTTTGAGAAAATATTTATAGAAAAAGGCTAGTTGTATTGTCGTTGTTTGCACAATTCAGTCACTGGAGTTTTGCAATTTTAGGGGGGCTAAGCCCTACAAAATTTTAGGAATCACTAATCACTATTAACGATTTCTAATTATTATATCGCTCAAGTATCGTATTTTATGTTATTGCCAGAAATTTCGATACAAGGAGAATTTTAACAAATCTAAAATGGTTGAAGATTTACAGTTTTAAGATTATTATTATTTTTTGTCAAGATCGTTGGACCACACTAAAAAGTTGATAGCGAAATTCAAAGATTAAAAAAATATATATTTGCGATAGCTGCCACGAAATCTATTTAGAAGTTACAAAATTGCAGGATTTGGTTGCATTTTGTGACTAGAGATCGTTAATTTTGAACCCTGACAAATCAGGTATAAATTAAAAGCTAATTATTCAAAAATATTAAGTTGAATATAAAATCATTTTTATCCTGACAGCTGATAGTAAGAGTATAAGACCTAGCATATTTGTGAAAGCACATTTACAGCTGTAAAGGCATGTAGGCAAAAGTACTTTTTATAATTTAAGGGAAGAGGAGATCGCATCAAGAAATGCTAATGCAAAATTATTTTTTTTAACTTTTTGTCGATCTACAATGTCTCCTTTTGTACCTTTTAACAATTCTAATACAAAATATTTGTTATTTATATAAATTAGTTTGAGTTACTAAACAAAAAGAGCCAAAACAATCAGTTATAGACTAAAAAAAGATAATGTTTGGTATTTATGGAATGCTTACTTCTAATAAATTTAGCTATGCAATACTATAGCTTAAAATCCACAGTACATAGCAAAATGAAACAACTATTACATTAACATTAATTATATTAAAGTCATATACATTAATAACCTTACAATATTCATGTAATCATTTTTTACCATAGAAATATTGAACAAAAATATACTAAAATTTTCAATATAATATTTATTATTTTGACATTCAATAAAATATTTATTATTACTTAACATTCAATATAATATTTAACTATATTGAAATCATAAACTCATAAACGTACCATTACAATATTCGTTTTGTATGAGCATGTGATCATTTTCTGCCCATGCTGAGTAATATTGAACAACATGCTTGTGATGTCCCAACACAGCATGTGCATAAACTTCATTCAAGGCAGTTCGTCTACAAAGAAAATATTTACTTTTTTAGTCTTCATAGGAAATACAGAGACAAATGTTAATATTTTTTCACCTTGAAATTAAACTGTATACAAGTGACAAGCACAAGCTATCACAGTAATAAATTTAAGCATTTTTTTTAAAGGTTCATGTGATTTTTAAAGTCTTAACTGTATATTTGTGGCTTACATACTTAAAATTTTAACAAAACTAACTATTTTAAAACATCACAAAAAGAGATAAATAATTTTTAAAAAAAAGAATTGAGAAAAATTAACAGAACAATAGAAATAAAAAAATATTTTAAACATTATAATACAATTCAAATACGTTGCTGTTGTTACTATTGTTACTAGTTCTCCATGATCTACTTTAACTAGATGAAGTCAGGAGATCGCACACCCGTCCATAACTTAGACAGGATTCTCCCCCAAGTCGGTCATATCCACCCCCAAACAAGCAAAGAGGTAGCTGGAGGACCAGTGCGAAACTACATTTTGTAATGAAAGTCTTAGAACCCTGTCAATGGAAAGCGATTTTATGTGGCCACCATTAAATTTAGTAAGTGTTGTCTGCATTGCACTATTACCATTGAACTCTAGGGTGATCAGCATTCAAATATGAAAAACAGCATAAGCTTAAGAGAGATTACAGGTTTAATTTACCTAGAGTAATTCTTTCAAGATCCAAAATTAACCCCTTCCAGTGATGTCATTTGGCATCATGCTTCTGATCATAATTTTTAAAAAATATATGGCCGACATCCATTGGGATTAATTGAAAATATTTTCTAACAGAAAAAGTTTGAAACATCGAATGATGGGCTTTTTGATATCACAAATGGCCATAGACAATCAGGAAATTTTTTCTAAAATGATGCCAAATTGTCATTGCGACTGAAAGGGTTAACAAGGTTTGACATACAATATACAGTGTTACAATAATATTTGTTGTTATCTCATATCATGTAAAATACAGCTCAATGTCCTTACTCATCAGAAGTCCCCTTGAGTGGTTTCCTGGACTTCTTGATGGCATAGACGCAGCCGTCAAGTCTGTTGATACATCGGAACACGCTGCCAAATTCTCCGGATCCAATCTCACCCACTTCAAGGAACTCGTTTTCGTAGCGAGACAGGCAGTGCATTCGCTGTAAACAAATAAATGGTTAATTATTTATAATAATAACAAAAATTCTAATGATAACTATTTATTAACTTTAAGAGGGATTGTCAGTCTCAATAGAACTAATGCAATAGTTTTAGAATCGCAACTTCAGCAGAGGTATTGCTTTGCCATGGTGGTCCTTTTTACCTTGGTATGGGAACCAACACAACATTGAAATGAAACAAATGTTATCTAGCAATTTAAAATTATATATATTTGAAGTTTTAAAATGCCAAAAATATACTGCAGATGGCAACGTTATTTGCTTTAACTTTATCAATTAATAATTAAATAACCCAATCATATTTTCTTTTCAATTTTGTTTTAAATTGATGTTATGATGATTGCCATAGAACTCTACGCAGGAAAACCATATCCGTTCAGGCGAGAATACAAAAACTGCTTGAATAATAAAAAAAAGAGGAATTATACTTTAGAACAAAATAGATAACAGGAATAACTGGCAAATCTGGACAAATAAAAGCTATATTTTAACTTGAAAGTGAGAAATATAAATCCAAGTCTTCAATATTAATGAGAAGTTCTTATTGTCTACATTTGAAAGAGGGATAACTTTTTATGTTTATTAAGTTGACAGACAGACTATTGTATAATTTGGGAGACTATGAAAAGTTATTTTGGTTTAAAAGCTGAATTATTCTGCATTTGCATAATTTGGAACATCAATTTGCCGGAAAAGTTAAGTAATTTGGCTACGATAATTGGAACTTAATTTGTTTAAAGTTGAAAATTCTGTGCTAAATCTAGTTAATTATAATAAAACTTAAAGAGCAAAAATACATTTATTTCTGAAAAGTTAAGTTAAATGGCAAAAAATGAACTTTAATAAAACTGATCGGAAACAAATAAAAGAATTTTCTCGAAAAATAATAAAGAATTGATATTAAAGAGGTTTTTTTTTTAATAAACCATTTTAACATCATACATACCTTTGTAGGCTGAATATCGTTTTCAAATTCATTGTCACTAAGTTTGTCTATAGAATCGTTGAATGAAGACCTGCAAAAGAATAAGGAAGAATTAACACAAGCCATATTTAGAATGCATATAAAAGTTTCAACTTTGTAAATACAAACAAAAAATTTACCTAAATTATTAAACACCCAAATGTAGAGACATATAGATACACAAAAAAGTTGGTAATAAATTAATATTTCTCACTTAAAAGTAAACAAAGCATAGTTTTCAGAGAGAACTTACCACCTCAAAGATCGTGTTCTTCTCCGAACCATTCGAGCTTGTAAACTAACCCTTATTTTTAAAGGAACTGGCATTTTTGGACTTTCAGGAAATGGAGGCATTACAATAATACTATTCAAGTTTTATTGCTATTAATGATAATGTATTAGCAAATAATTGGATCAGTATTAAGCCTCTTTTCTTTTAATTATTTACCAAAATTCAAAGTTGTAAAAATACTGAATCAACAATGAAAGGAAAATTGCAATTTTTCTTAGTTCTTATAAATTAACAAATAAAATAACAACTTTTTGAATAATTAAGAACAACTTCATTCAATTAAAAAGAAGCAGTATGCTAACAACCTTAGTCAAAACGATAAACACTAATTTCCAAGTATAAAAATAAAGAGATATCGTCTGAATAAAATGTTTAGATCCAATTCTAGAAAAGAATTCAAATTTTCAAATAAATCTTAAAATAGGACACCTATTTAATTAAAGCATTTAATATTTCAACCAATCATAAACAGATTCAAATTTATAATCCAATTTCCAAAACCTGCAACCTAACAAAAAAAAAAGGCTAAATAAATTATTATATTAAATTAATGCTTAAATTAATGTTAATCCCCAAATCCTCATCCCCAAATAAACCAGTAACCTATGCGCACTCCGTCACGTCTAACTAGTCAATGTATAACTAAGCCACGGCAAAAACCGAAACCAGCTGGAAGCATCCGGCAAACCGTTGACGCAAACACAAATAAACAGAACCGGATAGGAAGGAACAACCCCAGCCCAGAAGAACCCCCCCAAAACAGCTGATTTCTTTTCTTTACCAACCACTCCTAGCTTGGAGATTGATCCAACTACACCGGAGGTCCCCAAACCCAATTTCGCGAGGCTTTATAGGAATATAAATTTTAATATACTAAAGAAGCTACACTTAACATTAACAACGATGTTTTATTTCGTCAAAAATTTTAAATTGGAGAATGTAGAATAAAGTTACCTATGCCCAGATGGGTGATTCTATATGTTATTTTAAAGGGAGGAAGGAGTCGGAGTATGTAAAAACTCGCGACGCACAAGAAATTTTAATTAAAAAAACTACCTTTAATATAAGCCTACCTTACCTAAGTAATAAAAAATCCAAAATTTAATTGGGTTGTTTCCGGCGAGGCGACGAAATTTTTCTAAGATTTCTTATTGCTTTCGATGCATCGATTGCACCTCGATTAACACGTGACATGGATTGACGAATCGAAATTTTATACAAAATTTATTTTGATTAACATTTCTGTTGCCGCTGAAGACCTGAAACATGTCCATTACAAATAACTGAATGAACTAAATAATAGCAGCTTAGCGCACGACGGAATATTTCGCAAAACTATATTTTAAAAAAAATCCTTCAAAAGGTATTGGAATAAAAAATCGAATTAAACAATAACAATTAACAATAAATAAGTTATAATTAGCAATTATTGAAAGTAGTAACAATTGTCAATAAATAATAGAGAGTAAATTAAAATGTAAATCGATTTAAAACCATTTGGTAAAATCGATTTAAAACCATATACAGTACAGTCCCTATTATCCGAGCCCCGATTATCCGATTTTCCGCTTTAACCGAGCTTTGAAATATTTCTAGGAATTTTCCGACGACTACCGAAAAATATTCTGAACAGAACATGATCTCACAAACCTTCAGGAAAAGAAATCCAACAATAATTCCCCCTTTACTTCTCTTACATTGCTGCCGAGAAACGCCAAAATAACATAAAACAAAAAACAATTAAAGACTTTTTTAAGTGAAAGAACTATTTCAATGTCCTGCATATGAATTGCGCGTAGTCTGTATACCATTTGTACTTGTTAAAATATACACGACATACAGAATTGTTTTATTTAAATTTTTCGCTTTAACCGAGTTTTTTGGTTATCCGAGTTAGTCTCGGTCCACATTAACTCGGATAATCGGGGTTCTACGTAATAATTTGCGTTCGAACATTACACTACAGTGAGATCTCCATTTAATCTACCTATCCCAAACAATGACTCTACCTTTAAAAAGTGGGGGAAAGACGGAAACCAGGTGAGAAGGGTACAAAGATGCTGCTACCGAGTTCGTTGGAAGATGGATTAAAAAAAAAAAGTTCCATCTGCTTCTAAAATCCGCACGCGACATTGGGGGGTAAAATCTACCAAGAAGGGGATGAAAGTCGTCTGCCACGTGCCAAATGCAACACAATTGATTCCAAAAAGGAAGACTATTATGAGGATGAAGATCGGTCCCCATCTGCATGAAACGGAAGTTCTGAAGTATAAATAAACAGAATTCATCCCTTTTTTTCATTTGGCGGTTGAGAAGGTTTTCTGTTGGCACGGAAGTGTCCTTATTGTTATTTTACGCGTGTTAAATTCGAACAGACGAGTAAAAGTGTTATTCTTCTATGCATGAGGGGAAATCGCTGAAGCTTCAAACAATGATGTTTATTTGAGATGAGAATTGTTGACGAATTACCGAACGTTGTTCTGCATGAAGCAGCAACAGAAGGAGCATTGAAATGGTATCGAACACGATACTACGATAAAATTAGCTCGAGTATAATTAATAATATATTGCCATAAAAGTTTCATTGAAATGTGTGGTTATGAGGGGCTTAAGCGGGTTCTTTGTTTTCAAAAATTAACGCTTCATAATTAGATTAATTTTCTTAGAAGAAAGAAATGAAATCAGTAATATATCTTTACATCCAGGTAAAATATCTCACTACAATTATTTTATTATTCATAACAACTTAAGCTTAAATTTCCAAATTTTGTTAGGCATCAACTTATCCCCATAAAGCCTTTCATGAACAAATTCGACTTACTTTTACGATCATATTATACCCCCTTTATACAAAAAAAAACTTTTACGATAAGAGGTTTATTGACATAATTTTATCAACAAAACTGCGGGAACTTCTCGTTGTTCTTACATTCAAATAATCAAAACAAATTTAAAACGATCTTGTCCCAAAGTAAAGAACCTGCTGTTTCTAAATCACAAAATAAAACTGTGTCACAAACCCATATCGCACAGCAAAATCAATAAAATTCCCCCACATTACGCCCCCCACAACAGCCGGCGCGAGTTCCACAGCTGTTACAACCACGTGCAACAAGTGACGTCGATCCAAAGGTCGGGAAAACGGTCTCCGGGCTGTGCCACAGCTGACGACATTGTGATACTAACACTCCCCTTTCCCCCATTTTGATGCATAAAATCGTTCGATCCAGGTGCTAAATATTCCGGAAGCAGATGTGCCACAAAACGATATTTTTATTTTGAATGTAATTCTCATCTTGTTTTCCAGCTCTTGAATATTGTAGGGCGGGGGAGGATGGGGGGGGGGGGGATGACAGGGAACGCGTGGCAAAACGACAGGTAAGTGGTTTTCTTAATAAAGGTCAAGACTACTTTTGTCAACGGTTTTTGTCACTAACAGCTGGTATAGTTTTCAGGGTAGGTGATAAAGTCTTATGTATGATCAGCAGTAGCAAATTTCAATCTGGGATAAACAACTTGTAATAAACAAGGTTAGTAAAAGAGAGCAAGTTTCTGAATATTTATTAACTTCTCCATACGAACCTGACATCTATATCAGATACACACGATTATAAATAATTAAATTCCCCAATGGCCAACTTAGTTTGAAATAATTACGTTAAAACATTCAGAACACTAGAAAATGCATAACTAACTTCTTTAATGATATTGAGTCTCCCCTTTTTCATAAACTTTTAGTAATGTATAATTTCTTAAGGTTTGCAAAAAAAAAATACCATTCTCAACAGATACGAGTGTAAACTAAAAACTAAAGCTTCTTTTTTTTCGTTTCATCTTTTTGTCACAATTAGCAAATTCTTCATCCAAGTTCTTTAATTATTGGGAGCAAATTTTACTGCTCAAAAATTTCTTCGCGAGACAATTCTATAACTTATTCAGTTAAATACTCATTTAAAAAAAACTACTCCCAACAAGTTTTTTTAATAGGTACAACAGAAAAATAGCATCCGACTAAAAATCCACACAAAATTAACAGACAAAACCTTTAATCGAAGAAGGAAGAGAAAAAGAACACGACCATTTAAATTTTCTTCGCCTCATCTGTGCGAAACTCCCACGAGACATTAGCACAAAAACAATAAAAGAATCAACCAATTACAAAACATCACCGGAACGCCTCAAAAACCACCCACGGCAAAATTTCAAACTGTCCGCAAGATCATAACGGATAAAAACAAAAATTCCCAACAATAAACGGTATAATATAAAGATGAAAACCTTGTGTTCAGTGAAGTGTCAAAGCAGCCATTATTCGAGAAATAAAAACACGTGCAGTTCGAAATAACGGTTTTCTTTGTAGACCCCCTTGATCTTTGACCAATTAAAAGCACTGTGCCAACCTGGGGGACTATTCTTTACAGATGGGTGAACACCAGACAAACTGATGCTTACTGATGCCGTGTTCGTTTTTTTAAACAGAATAAATGAAATTAATATGCTTTCCCACGGTCATTTTTGTAACGATTCGCATGCAAGATTATAAGAGGTATATTTTTTATATTTTCCTTTTAATATTGAATTTATGTTTTACACATTTACAATTTTTTTTAGTAAATGTTTTATTCCAATGGTATTTGAGTTGAAAATAATTTATTACAAAAAAAATTTAGTTTTAAAAGGTAAAATATTAAGTAAAATTTGAATAATGAATACCATTACAGATTTGATTAAAAAAGTAATAATTTCTTCAGAATAAATAATTTATGCAGTAAAAATTTCGACCACGAACATTTCTTGAAAATATCTTTCAACCTTTAGCGTTATTAAAATATATATTTATGACACATGATTCCAAACCAATAAAATTTTATAATGCAATAAAACAGCTGGAAAAATACTTTTAATATAAGTTAATACCTAACGGGCACCAGAATGAATAACATCGCCATAAAAAAAATTGGTCAGATATGTCAGATTTCTTTTTTCTCATTTCAATACCTGTTATTTGCACACACATTCCAAAAAAGAATTCGTTGAAGTTCTTGAACTGCGACATGACTCACTAAAAAAAACCAGACAAAACTCAACGACTTGAGGAATTACGTACTTCACAAGGACGAATGACGTAACTACGTCATACACATCAGCGAATCGGCAAATACTTTGTAATTCTCCGTCATTGCATAGGTATGAGAACCGGATCAAATGTTTTTTAAAGGTATAGCGGGAAAATTTGGTTTATGGAAAAAAATCTAATTGATTTTTTAAATGTTAATTAAATTGTTTAACAAAAACTGAGAAAAGCTTTAAAAGAAAAGAGGTCACCGAAAAAGCTATAAAAACTTTTAACAAATCAAAATTGAAATATTTAAAAAAAGGTTTAAAATTGCATTTTTTATTGAATTTGTAAAAAGTTTTGTGACCAACTAAAAACTTGGAATAAAATCATTTTATTTGTTCCAATGAAAAAAAGCAAGCAATTTTACTGTTAGGTACCAAAACAAAGTTGTGCAAAAAATTTATATATATATATATATACTAAGCTTATTTTAAAATTAATTTTTTTATTATTAAATTTAAATATTTATTTAATAAGCCTATTTTTAAACTTAAGTATTATCCAACTAAGGAATAGGCAAATATGCAAAGCGCAAACTTGTTTCCCTTGCGATGGATTTTAATTAAAATTTTAAAACATTTCATGTTTCAGTTTATTATTTTAGATTGAAATAACAACCCTAAGGAAATTAATGACATTAAATCGAGATAAAAAAAAAATAAGTTTTTCCTAAACTTTAATTCTTTCCTTTGACACTTTTTTTTTTTCTATCAATTCAATTATTAGTTTATTTCCTGTTGGTGACTAAAAGTAAGTATATGTTCGGTCCCCCCCCCCCCCAACCCTCCCTTAATGACATTAAATCGAGACAGTATTAATTTAATATGCCACAGTGTTAATCTTCTCTTTGACACTTTTTAGATTTACTATCATATAAATGTAATTCCCTAAAAACTTTCCTGTTGAAAAAAAACAAAAATTCGGTATCCCCTCCCTTTTTGAAAGATGCCAAGTATTTTAATATGCCACAGTGTTAATTTAATATACACCTTTCAGACATGCATATAAATGTAAAAAAACTATAAATAAACAAAATTGAAAAATTGTGGCGAAATCTAACAGCATTTGAAAAAAAAAAAAAATTGTATGCCTCTAAGATAAATAATTTCCATCTAACAGGTACACCAATTTGTATTAAAGAAAAACATGATAGCATTCATTTCAACAAATTTCACTGGACACTTAAAAAATGCGGCTGATGCAACATACAGAAATATAGTTATTTTAGAAATGCCTAAGCTTGAAAGTCGCTGGACCTCAAAGTAGGAATTGACCATAAGAATGACTTCTTTGACGTGAAAAATTGGTTTGGAACTAAAAACTAGCTCTTACTAAAATATATATTTTAATGTACTAATTTAACAAGGTACAAAATAAATTATAACTTGGGAAATTATATTGCCTCAAAAGTGATGTTTTACATTAATAGTCTCTGTCTCTTACATCTGATATTTATAATTGTGTCGGCTAAAGACAGTAAGCAGGATATAATCAATATGCAGGTTAATTTAAAAGAAAATTGGAATCATCTTAAATAGGGATGCACCAAATATTCGGTTCATTAATTCGACCGAATATTCGTTATTCGCCAAATTCGGTACATCCCTAATCTTAAACCCGATCATTTCAAGAAACGTTGGCGAATAATTGTGTTAATTCGGATATTCACGAGAACTATTGGAGAATACTGGCGCACTTTTTTAACGTTACAGTCGATCCCGAATCAGGACTTAGGAATTTTTGTATGTAACATCACTCTAGCTTTTAGAGTATCATAGGTTGTACGTTTTGCTGCAGACCAATTATAGGTCGGCAATTATTTTAGCAATTGCCGACCTGGACCTCCGATGCCTGGACCTGAATTTTTGGCATTTGGGAACCTTCAAAGTATTGTGCCGAGATGGTCAAGCGTCAAGTAAGAAGTGTGACTCTACACATGGCAATGGCAATTACAGTGAGCAGTAGCATTTCGCAAGCCAATGTTTCTTAAACTAACCAAAACTTTTAAATTGGCAAGTACACAAAAGAAAACTCTCAGATAGGGATCCTAGGGTAAAATCCTAGTCGTTGGCCCAACAACAAATCACAAAATTTGGCTTTATGGGCTCATATAAATTCGGGCTATTTGGCTTAGTTTTTAAAAAGGGATATATATATGTTTTGGCAATCATTTACATTAACCAATAGAAAGTAGTGTTAAACCTGCATTGCATGCATCCAGAAATGGACCAAGATCAGTTTTAGGGGCATTGAAAAAATCTAATCGCGACGCCATTCGGAAACTATGATTTTCAAGATGTCGCCGAGCTTAAAAAGTCCAATTTCCAGAAAAGACCTAAAACGTCCAGTGTGGTCTCTGACAAGCAAATTCTTACTGTGGTTCTCCGATTACTGAAATATATATCGTTTAACTTACACTCTCTCAGTATATCCAGCAATATTTGCTGTACATTCAGAGCTGCATGATCTTGGGCAAAAGTTAAGTTTTCACACGGCAGGGAAAAACCTTGCACTAATGCACTTATAAATAGATTACAACTTTGAAATTATATCGCCACAGAAGTGTTACTTTACCGAAATTGTCTCATTGTCAAAAACGTCCGAGATTTACAATTATGTTATGATCAATTAATTTTCACTGCAGACAGGGAAAAAAAACATACTTATGAATCTAACAATGATGCTTGCACAAGCAGTTACCATTTTGCATGAATTTCAGCTCTAAAATAACAAAAAGTAATTCAAGGGGAAAATATAGGTGTAGGGCTTCAGCGTACGATGTTGCTCGAAGCTCCGTTGGGTGCCCGCTCAGGTGTCGACCTCGTCACTTGACCAGGGTTCTAAATTACGAGGCGTTATTGGCTGTGTTAAAGCTCCTAATGGAGGCTAGAAATAGGCAGCCGGAAACGATAACACTACCACTATAGGTAACAACAACAGTATAAAAAGGGTTTTATCTTTTTAATCCTAATCGTAGTGTCTGTCACGACTCACAATGAATGCTTCCTTGGAAAAATTGCTATGAATGCTTCTGGTTACAATTTGCTTTAAGAAAGGCAGCAATTATGATTTTATCAACAATAATCGCTCACGCACTGCCCATGTTAGATAAATTTAATTATAAAAAGTATGGCAGGGGGAAATATGACTGTGTGTGCATAAAAAAGGGGTGCAAGTTTTTGCACCGTAATCGTAGCATCTCATGACTGACATAGTGTTTTGCAATCGCTAGATGTCAATTTGAGCGAGTATGTGAAGCAATTTTAGTGTATTGACAATAGAGTTATAGTATAGAGTTTATAGTTTTTTTCATCAACAGTAGAGACCTGCTTATGCAAAAGGTACGGGACCGAAATTGAGCAGCAAAAATAAAAAACTACTGCATATTTTGAGAAATAAATCAAACTTTGTAAGTACACATTTACTTTTTGTGTACTTATCTATGCGTATACATTTTTTATTTTAACCGAAAGGCTCGGGAATATTTTTTTTAATAAACCCATTTTCGCTGAACAGGGATTCGGATAAACAGGACTCGACTGTACAACCAAGCAGCAGGGTTAAAGCTACAAGACACTATTCGTTGAATAATTGCAAAATACAATTGCTGGCTGGCTTTTGGTTGTAATTTGCTTTGAAAAAGGCAAGTGTTAGTCTTATAGTACAGATACTGGTACAGCTAGCGTATCGGGGCCACGATCGACGGGGTACTAGCGTTTTTTTAAAAAAAGAATATAACAGCTCGGGGGGGGGCCACAATCGACGGCCCGGAGGATTGCCGAATAGCCACAATCGACGGCCCGGAGGGGGTACCAGCGGGTTTTTTTTTAAAGAATATCACGGCCCGAGAATTCGCCAAATAGCATTATGGCCCCGATACGCTAGGTGTTCCTTTATAATTTTAATAGAAATATGTTCTAATCAAATTCAGTATCAGAATTTGCAATTAACACTATGAAGAACTAAAAAATTGACACTTTTGATGGATGTGTGTGTTTTGTTTACACTACAGTAGACACATAAAATGGTATGTAAACACAACAGTTCAACACTTACCCACAAATTCCACTGTCTCTCCTTCTTTTACCCTGTGGACACTGCAGCATGTCCTGCTGATAGAATGGATTGATATTAGTCTCAAACTTCGGCGAACTCCTGTACGTCATAAACATGGGACGAGCCGCCTTCATGGGATTAAAATGGGTCTCGTCCCCTTTGTTCAACACAATCCTGGGGACAATCTTTCGTCCAACTTCGACAGTGGACAGCTCGGATTGCTTGAGGAGAGTTTTCGGCGACTGCGGAGACCCGAACAGACGCAGGGCCCGGACTTTGCGGTACGGGGGTGTCGTATCCACTCTGGGATTGCTCCTTGCGGCCTGCTGAAAGAGCCGCTTTTTCAGAAGGGGTTTCAGCATGGTCGAGCTCATCACGGAATCGCTGGACGAGTTCATCGGCTCGTCTTCGCTCGGGGACGAGAAGCTGTGGTTGAGAATCGGGCTCGGACGGCGAGCCGGGGAACAAGTCGTGAAATCCTCGGTAGACGAGTCCAAGTCCTCGTTTTCTTTGGCTGCGAGTTCCTCGTCATCGCTGAAGTCCAGGCGCTGGATCAGGCCGTCGTCTTCCACGGCGAACAGGGATCGGGGCTTGAGAAGGGACATTTTGTTTTTCTTTTTAATGAAAGATCGAACAAGTTGGCGGTTGCACCATGCGCTGGAGTTCCGGTTATTTGAACTTCTTGGCTCGGAAATGCAAGTTTGTGTAGTCAACTTGTCACGGCGTGCTGAGATGATTCACAATCACAATTCACATTTCTCGAATGGCGGTAACTGCGACGAGATTAACCGCTTCGGAGGGAACAGCCAATCGGGAGCGAGTGAGCGGTTGGGTTCGTGGTTGCTATGTTGGCGCGCTTTCGCGTTTTGGCAAACTCGTTAAATAACTCTTTCGTAAACAACATAAAAAAAGTTTCTGAATAAAATCAATATTAGATAGATGTCTTGGAATAAAGTGTGTTATTTAAGAATTTTTTTTTATAATTTATGTATGAATTTTATCGTTCTAGTTTATCATTTTTATTTTTGTTGTTTTTTATTATATTTAGAAAGTTCAAATTTAAGATTTTTTTATTGACAAAATTTAAATTTTAAAAGCGTTACAACCCTTAGAAAATAAGATGCCAAAAATAAAATAGTTATTTTATAATGTCACGTTATACATTAAGTTTTAGATTTTTTTTTTTTTAAATATTATTTATATATTTTTTTGATAATATTTCCTTTGGGCTTTGGGCGTATATAATTACTAAATTACAATACATTTAAAGAGGTAATATAAAGATAAATGTTTGAAAAATTGTAATGAACCTCTTTATCCACTAAAATGTGCTGAAGAATTTGACGTTTGGACTTAGGAGCCGTACGCACGTGCTTTCTTGGTTTGGCGTAGTGACGTAAAAACCAATACCAACAAATAGGCGGGCCTAAATAATTCCAAAACTAAAACCGGTGCATAGAAGACGCCCCTAAAGTTTGTTTACCTTTATTACTATTATTTTTTGGAGGGTGCTGATTCTAAAAATGTGGTTTTTTAGCATTGATCCATTTGTTATAGAGTATTAGTTACCTGTCGGACGTTGTAATAAGGTTTTGAAAATATCACGTATGCTCAGAGGGTAGCTGTCCTAGAACTTTTTAGGTTTTAAAGGTATTGCTGAAAAACAGAAACCGTGTACAACAAATCACTAACCGGATATGAGAGTATCAAATCTCTATTATTTAAGGGTAATTGAAAGTCGTGTGTGGTTTCACACCTATGTTTTTTCTAAAAAAATCTGACAACTTATTCTTGCTACTAATAAACAGTTTTGGGATGTAATTTGTGTTTTTTAAGGGAATTTTATTCATCGTTTTTTATAACTAGATTGAACATTTAGAATACATAATAATACAGTTACAAATTAAAATTTAAAAAGATACATTAAAATTTTAGTTAAAAATAAAACGTCTTGCAAGATCAATTAACAATTGGTTTGCCGTCAAATATGTTTTTGATAAAGCTTTTATCCAAACACACTAAATTCAGTAAATTAATTTGAAAACAAAGACCGATTTAAAAAAATTATATTGGGTCTTTTCTGAACAAAATTTTATTTCTTTGAAAAAATACATAATAATTATAAATAATTTATGGATCTATCAGTCCGTATTTTCCCACGATCAACACCATTTACGAACGAATAATGAACAATGAATAAATAACGAATATCATTAAAATGTTAAATGAGATTGAAATAGGGTGAGTGTAACAATTGCACGTTTATAAACGACCGAACGATCAATATTCGATGGCAGAATCCTTGTTTAAAAAACACCTGTTGAATTGTAAGTTCTTCGAAAAGGAATATTGTAAAAGGGTCAGGTTTAAAGGTTTTTGCAATGGTAAAAAAAAATCCAGTCAAATGACTTCTCTAAAATACGAAAAAAAATTACACCATTTGATTTACAAATTGATTTTTTCAAAAAAAAAAAAAAGTTCATTTAATCAACTTTCATAACATGAAAAAGAAGCTATTTATGTTTAGTTTCTGTTTTAAGTAGTTTCAGTGTTATCCATTGTCTTTTTTAATGGTTTCTAACGGCAATACCGGCTTTTTTTTTAATATAAAAAAGATATGTGTTTTTTTTATTTTAAATAAAACCATGTAACATAACTTCAAGATAAAGATAAAATTAGAACTCTTAATTAAAGGATAAATAGCGCAGTTTAGCTACGAGCCAATGAAACCGATGGATAAATGCAAATAATATTTATTTATTTATTTGTTTATTTGTTTGTTTGTTTGTTCGTTTGTTCGTTTATTTATTTATTTATTTATTTATTTATTTATTTATTTATTTATTTATTTATTTATTTATTTATTTATTTATTTATTTATTTATTTATTTATTTATTTATTTATTTATTTATTTATTTATTTATTTATTTATTTATTTATTTATTTATTTATTTATTTATTTATTTATTTATTTATTTATTTATTTATTTATTTATTTATTTATTTATTTATTTATTTATTTATTTATTTATTTATTTATTTATTTATTTATTTATTTATTTATTTATTTATTTATTTATTTATTTATTTATTTATTTATTTATTTATTTATTTATTTATTTATTTATTTATTTATTTATTTATTTATTTATTTATTTATTTATTTGACGTCTTACAGTAGTTTCAGACGTTATAAAGACAAAATTTAACCTAAAGCTGTCGCCGCTAAATGTATTGTGTCGAAAAGACGTCATTACTTTTATGCCATATAGAGTAGATGTTCACTGATAATAAATTTTGTCCATTCTATTGTTTACCGGCAATTCGGTTTCCACGTATCTACTTCAATGGTGTGGGAATAGGTCTATTTCTATACTGCTCAAGGCATGAAGATGGCTTAGCATAAACCGGATGGATTTCCGAAACTCAGTGGATATTCATAGACATTTTTATTATTGTTCTCAGTATACTAGTTAGTGATAAAAGTGTAGCGTCAGACAGGAAAATAAGTAATTCGAAAGGTTCGGACAATTTTGTTGTAAGTAAAAAAAAAATATCTCCAAAAAAATTGTTTGACAGAGACAAATGCTAATATTTTAATATATTGTTACTTTCTTTATTATTATTAATATTATTTTTATACGTTGCTCAAAGAATTGAATAAGAATTAATTTCTCTATAGCATATCTTCAAACTTCATGAATAACTTTGTATGGGATAAGTGTACACTGTAAAAAATCTGGCTTGAATTTACTAACGATTACTTAGTAACTTTACAGATTTTCACCATTTACTAGAAAATCATCTGTAACCTAAAGAAACTACTGTAGTAATACTAAGCAATACTAAGTAAATTGATGTAACGCTTACAGCGCCCCCTGGCTATCTTTTCTAGAGATTATGACGAATCGATATCGCAACAATAAAAAAACCTAAAAACGTGGGTTTTTTTTATTTTAGTATGCAAAAATTACGTTAAATTATTTCGAAAACTTCACATCCCCCCCAAAAAAATGAATCTTAAAATTTCTTAATCAATAACATAAAACTCCTTTAACGATCAAGATTATCATCTCTTTATTTACACGCAATCAAAACGCAAGTCCCCGATAGCAGCGAGGACTAACGCGCAGTTCTACATTGCGAGACATGCGGATACCGAGGATCTTGGGTTCGGTCCTTACTCCTTCTCTGGAAATTCGATATAAAACCTGACTAACAGAAAAAATAGTGGTGCCCTCTAGTTTTAAACTTTTGTAACCAGTTTACTACCAGTCTCTTTGTAAACATACAAGAAAATCCCTTGCAAATCTACTACAGTTTTCTTAGCATAACTTACTAAGCTTTAATTAGTAATATATACACATATTTCTTATGTAACATTACTAAAAAAACTTATGGAAGCTGAGTTTCCTAGATAATTCTTAGTAACCTTACAGATATTTTTTTAGAGTGTACATCATTACGACTTCAAGGTATAGATAATGTGAAAGTAGAGTAAACAAAAATTTAATTATAAAGTAAAGTAAATATTTTTAACTAATTAAAGCCCCTCTTATAATTTTTTGCATTGTAAGCCAACGTTTGCCATTCGTCACACTTGTTTGTATGTTTGTACAAACACCAATACGATTACTTAAGCTTCTGGAAAACGCTATCTAGTAACCCATACTGAAGAAAGGGGTATTCTATACATGTTATGACCACTCACTACAGGTCAGAATATCCCCCCCCCCTCTCCAAATAACTGGTATTTACTGGTCAAGCATATCGAATCTGTCTTATTACTTATCATTTTATCCTTTTACATAGCCTGGTATAGGTTATTATGTTCCTTAACCCTTGATAATTATTTACATGCATATTGATAAACAAGGAGATTGTGCTGTTTACTAAAGTGTCATCTCTTGTTATTTGTATTATTTGTTTGTAATCTCATATTTCTTGGCTTTTACTTACGTGAATTTGGGATGTGTTTGATTTGTGAGCAATGTTTGTTGTCTGATGTCTACTTCGCCTGTAGAAGCGTTTTCAAAAACTTCTGATACATATAACATTTTCGTTTAAAACACTTGTTATTTTATAAAACCATTTCGTCAATTTGCAAAGTTATAGCTTTGATAGTAATGTAAGTACAATAAAAAAATTTTTTAATGTTATTCTTGGAATTTAAAACACATTTTTAGGGTTAATTTTATTAAAATATCTTATAGTCTGAATGTTTGTATTGCATCAATAAAATACCTGCTGGAAACAACGAAATACAAAGAAAAAGTTGTTAGATATTATCAAGTGAAATTATCAAGTTTCATTAAACATAAAATTGAGTTTTTATTGTGATACAAAAACCATTGATCTCAATTGGGAAAAATAGGCGGATGTTTTTGTCTCAAAAATGGTGTTGAGCAAACGTTAAAAATCCATTAACATTTAATTTCAAAAAACACCCACGCACATATAACTGTACTACACCCACCCATTATAGTATTAATTTCTAGATTGCCGCACGAATGTCTTTATAATCACTGGTAGTTGGGACTTGAATGCCGATAACGATAATTTTACGACGAATATACACTTATCAGTATAAGATTTCGAGCAAACAACAGGAATTGTTAGAAAGATAAAATTAGGTGATCAAGACGGCGCGTATTCGAGACAGGGTGATAAGAAATTCCTTTATTATGAGCAGTTTTCCTATGTGTTGCATATAAAAATAAGAGTTGCTGTGTGTTGTAGCAGAGGCATACAGTATTGCTAGCTGCTGTTCTATGACTGACCTAGGCAGTCCCTGGAAATTATTCAGATTGTTCAACTATTTTGCCACTGCAAGAAAAACCACTTTAAACTACAGCAAAATATGTTGGCGATGTTGACGTCATCATTTTTTGTGCGCTTTTTATGTAGCTATAGAGCTGCTTTTTAAACTAAAAAAATATTTTTTGCTGTTTATTTTACACTGGCAAAACACTGAAAACTTCGAACGACATCGTACGCTAACCGCTAAAGCCGTCAAACTTACTCAACAAATTTAGCGAGAACTTCTCTACTCGAGGACCCATGTGATTTTTTTATTAATTTAGGAATCTTACATAAAAGGAAAATGTGCTCTATGGATGATAAGATAAAAACCCTTTGTGGTCAGCGTTCATTGTGCAATTTATTAGCAGATTATGAGCCTTTAGTCCCACTACTTACTACTGCACTTTTCAATTTCTATCGCTTTTTTGTCCAAAGAAAATCCTATTGTTTTACAAGTGCCCCTTTTAATTTTCAAACCTGGTTCTGTGTTATCATTTTATAGTCACTACCGACCTTAACTAAGGGTTAACGGGAGTATCAACAATCCGGATCAAGCCCTTGGGAACTAAAATTTATCGCCGTAACCATATGAGTATATAGTAACACCAAGCCAATTCAACAGACAACAACCCAAATCCTTCCGTTATCACTTGTCGAGCTTCGTTTTCCCAGATACATGAAATACAAACGCATACAAGGGAGAAAGTCTCAGATTCCATGCTCAGATTACCTGCTGAGTGATCGTTCAAGAACAAATTAGCCCTTGTCCACCATTCTCAAGCAGGCATAAGTCCTGGGGCGTCGCGTGTCTTGACCACACAATGCCTAACTAACCCCTCTTTTGTAAATACAGACAGGTTTATTTCTTTGCCCAGTGAAAGTGGGGATAGTCTGTCGAAGATATAATTGTAGGGCGATAATAATTATTATAGTGATTAAAAACGTGTAAAATTATCAAGAGCCTCGGGAGCAATAGAATAATGTCAAAAATGCGTCATATGAATCCGTATGAGATTTAAAAAAAAAATTAGGGTGCAATTTGTTCACATATTATGAAACTTTCACTCCAGTGCCTCACTATACTCCGTTTCCATCACTTTTCATAAAATCTCATTGCTTTACAAATGCCTCGTTTAATTTTCAAGCTTTTCTAACCTGATACTAGTATCATTTTATAGCCATTTTATACCTCAACTTAATGTAAAAGGGTAATGTCACCCTTCTCATATCGAAAACCAGGAGGCAGGGCCTGTTTTTCCATAGGGCCCGTTAGGTCCGGGCCTAGGGCACCCAAATTTTAGGGCCCCCTAAATTTCAGTTTCTATTGTGCTAAATGCTGTAAATCCTCAAAATATCAGAAAAACAAAAATAAAAATCTGATACTCCACTTTGTTTTTTGCTCAATTTTGGCTGAGAAGTTGACTTTATGTGATTGTTTTGATCGATGTTTATAAGGAATCCTATAAAATTGAAGCAAAAAATGATACATAGGTGGTTATATAGTACCATAATTACTGGAAATCATACACAACATTTTCCGTTAAAGGGCCCCCAAAATAGGTTGTGCCTATAGTCTGAGATTTATTAGAACAGGCCCTGCCAGGAGGTGAACTGAAGTCTATCTCCGTAATAACCATATGAGTAACACCCAGCCATTTTAACTAACCCCTCTTTTGTAAATACAGACAGGTTTATTTCTTTGCCCACTGAAAGTGGAGATGGTCTGTCGAAGATACATATAATTGTAGGGCGACACCGAACGCGACATGTCGAGACACCTACGGGGTTTGGTGGTAGCCGAAATTCTCTCGTGAGGACTTAACGTATTTTAAAATGATTGAAGAATGACTGTTAATTTATTTAAATTTAAAATTTTTAAAAAAATATTTTGAATTTTATATTGAAAATTTAATTTAAATTAAAAAATGTACATATCCCTTTCATCCATATCCAACGAACGAGTGCAGTTTGTTTTTGAGAAGAATACCAATAACGTTAATTGGCTTGTTTCAGGAGACGTAGTTCTTTCCTGCTTTCATTTCTGCTTTTCTGCGATCGGTTCAAGAAATTTATTCCAAATTTCTGTTGTTACTCAAGATCTGGACTATATGCCCGTTTCAAACATTCATGGTTTTTAAAACATTCAGTTGTAAACTCTTTTGAAATACTCAGTTTTTAATATTTTGTGTGTGTTTTTTAAATGTTATTTGTGTCTCCTTATAAATCCAACTTGAATAATCTTATCATAGTAATAATTCAAAAATTCTATGTTATCACCAACATATGTTATATTTGAGTGTTTTCTACATAATGGAACACAGATTAGTAGCAGAATGGGACCGTTGGTTTGCCTCTTAAGAAACAAAAAGTTGTTTAAAATGTTATCTTATTGTTCAAAAAGCAAGTCTGTTGAAGTACCATTGACTGTTTTTCAAGAAACTTTTAAAAAGATATATTTAAGATTATCTACTGTTGTGGATGTATGCACTTCATATTTTTCCAGTGAAACTTGCCATTTCGCAAGACCCCTTAAAAATGTATACTGTATAAAAAGTTTGACTTTTAATATAAAATTTTTGTTTTCTCCAGCTATTACAAGTTGTGTTTAAACAATACAAAAATTGTAATGCGATAAGAATGCATAGTTAGCACCAAAGCTTAAAATATATGTATTTTACTGTACTTTAAAATGAAAGCCATAATTTTATAATCATTTGTTGCCCGGAATCACTTTTGTTTTATTATTCGAAAATGAGTTTTCTAAAAATATTTTACTTATTAGATTTATGCCAACTTCTTGCTGTGCTGTTGGCTGTTCATTTGTTAAAGAAAGTTAGCATAGAAAGAAAATTTTCTTTTCATCTATATCGGTTATTTTGAGAGTGCAAGCAAAGTAACCAATGAAATCGCAGTACTCAGAAAAATGAAAACAAAGGCATTACATCCTCTGAAACAATCCCATTGATTAAAGAATGCTGGTTATTTTACTTACATTTACTACTTTTTAAATTTTGAACTTAGAACTGAAAATTAAATTTTAATAAACACTCATATTCTTTTTTTCCTTATTCGACGTTGAGACGAATACCATGAAAGCTAATTGGTTTCTTTCGCGTGACGTAGTTCTTCCAGCTTTCATTCATGAATTTCCATGGGCGCTTTGTTTCAAAGTGACATTGATTTAACAATCAGTGCTCGAGAAAGAAATTGATATTATACCGCATTTCTGTTGCCACTCAAAATCTGAAATATGTCAATTTCAAACATTCAAATTTATTTGCGCATTCACTTTCAAACTCCTTTGAAGTAACTCGTTAGTCCAAAAGAGTTAGCAGGAGAAGAAATGTTTAATATTTTGTGTGTTTTTAAATGTCATTTGTGTCTCCTTATAAATCCAACCTGAACAATCTTATCACAGCAAATAATTCCAAAATTCTATGTTATCAGCAACATGTGTTATTTTGAGTGTTTTCTACATAATGGAACACAGATTAGTAGTAGAATGGAACCGTTGGTTCACCTCTTAAGAAACAAAAGATTGTTAAAAATGTTATCTTATTGTTCAGAAAGCAAGTTTTTTGAAGTACCATCGACTGTTTTTTAAAAAAAAAACCTAATGTAAAAATAAATTTTACATTATCTTCTATTGTGAATGGATGTACTTCATATTTTCCCTATATAATTTGGCATTTCGATTATGAAACTAAAATTTGTGCTGCAGACTCACAGAGGATATACTCTTGATGATATGCTTACTCAAGAAGGTACAAAATATATTGATAAAGTTCCCTTTCACTTGGAAGCAATAGTTCTTCTCATATTCGATAAAAAGAAAAAAAATAGTAGTGGAACATGACTGAGTGGTTATTATCATTTATCTTTTAGCGATAGTTTTTTAGTTATCATATAAGCTGTTTTTGTTGGTTGGAAGAACATTGAGCCACAATCCATTTTTCCAAAAACACATTTTGTTTGTTTTATGGAGTTGACAAATGTAATCTTTAAATAAGGGCATAAAGATTTATATAACTTCATTGATAAGTTTTAGAAAGAAAAAAAATATTGTTATACCTTTTAACAATTTGACGTGAGCAATCAGTATTTTCCAAACTTGGATTATGGTTACAATCCCTGCTCTAAGAGCAAGTAATTATATATCTCGTGCTGTCTATGAAACCATAAAGCAAATTTTTTAAAGGCTAAAATAACTACGAAATTTTAATTTATATAATAAAAATGCAGCAATTGATTCATTTGATACAATGGAGAAAATGGAAGACAACAACGTTTATTCTTTACGCAAATAAGCTTTATTGTGTACAAATTAACATATTTTGCAGAACGCAGGTTCTACATTCATATTAGAATAATGCACAAATTTATGTAAGATTATGGAGAAGGACCTCCGACGCTAGTCTTGCGAAATATGCAAATTTTTACACAATAAAACTATTTGCAACAAGATTAAACGTAGTTGTCATCATGTTTCTTCATAAGAATTTAATTCAAAAATTCAAACTAATTTTTTTCTAATTAAGATTCGATAAAAGTATTATAATTACCAAATGATTCAATAAATTAAGACGATTAGGGTTCGTAACTGTTACATACCAGTTTCAAACGTACTCAAGTAAACGGTACTTTTACCATAAAACTACCTTTTACGTTAACATTTTACTACCAACCGTGACCTATTGTCGCAAACGTTAAAGCGGTACAAGCTACTGAATACTGGTGGGAGGTACGATGCTTTTCGAAACCTCTTTTCAAACCGTCAACAGCTCAATTTACTGGCAAAATACCTCAGTCGGTAACAGGTGTATCTTCAGACCAGGGGCAAAGGTAGAGGGGTCAACGAGTATAATTTACGAGAAGGGAAAGTCAGGGATTACCGTTTTACTTTGTGGGGGGTTATAGAAGCAGTTTCACGGGTGCTTAGACAAGGTTTTTTGAAAGAGTTGCCGCGCTAACTTGGATAAACTCGAATTCCGTGGTAGGGATGTTGTAAAAAAAAATGATTAACTTTCAGGCGCGGATCCAGACTTCCTCCATAGGTGGGTAATCCAGATATTTTTTTTGTGTGTGGGCGGGGGGGGGGGGAGATTTTTTTAAATAGTTTTTAATAATTCTGAATTTTTAATATTTTTTTTAATGATTTCGTTCGTTAAATGATAGTATTTTTGTAGGAGATGTCTAGTCGGCCCGCTGGCGCAATGGTTAACGTATTAGCCCTTGCAGCTGGTGGGCTCGTGTTCGAGTCCCGGTCATGGCATGGATGTTTGTGTTCATCAATAAATGTTGTTATTTGTCTTTGTGTTTGTGTCGTCTCTTTCTTTGTGTGTCTCTTGTGCTTGTGTCATTTCTGGGGTTGAATACAATAGACCTAAGGTCGCAGTGTTCGGCGAACTTGCCCCCCCCCCCCCACCAAGAAAGTCATTTTTTTTTTCAAGTCAGTAAGTGATGTCTAGGCCGACGACCAATGGACTAATCATCTAAATATTAGTTTGTTTAGAGATTTACTACAAAGAGATCGATGTCTTTATTTCGCCAACCGTTTTTTTACAGCGCAGAACCTCTATCTTCAATACTCTATGAGAAACATGCTTGTAACTCTTAAATAATTACACAGTGAAATCCTCACAGGTGGCGAAGCTTATCTTTTTTCCTGAGGGGCATAATGGCAGTGACACATGTTTACACTTGGATTCGGACACTATTCTCCTTTCTAATCCTTTCTTTTCTCTCACACAAAATGACAGACGACCCCATACACACGCATCACTGACTTTTTTTGTACTGAGGGGCCATGGTTGATGTAAAGAACTAGGCATATGTTCCTGCATTGTGTGATTGAAACTGTGACTTCGGCTTTCATCAGAAGTGTTGCCGGGGTTCAGAGTGCCAAAGGATGTTTTACCCTTTCTCTAAGAAAGAAAGGGGATTCTGAACGTTTCGTAGTTTGGCTCTATTTTTTTTGTCAAACAAAAACCTTCCATATGTGTTTTTTGTACCGAACCTAAGCACGCATGATATCCAAATGGTTACTTCTTGTTTCTTTGTCTGGTTTTCCTTCCATACACTCCGTAGCTAATTCCTGGGAATATAACTACAATTATGACCCATCTGTTCTTTTTAAAGAGCGAGTATTCTGTGTTCTTCCAATTTTGTTTTGAAAAGAAAATTAAAAAAAAACCCGCTTTAGATGTTCTCTTTTTGGGTAAATAAAAAAAAATCTTGGAGGGGAAGGGGGTGGTAATTACCCTAAATACTCCCCCCCCCCCCCCCCAGAATTCCCCATATCACCATCAAACTTTCAATTACATAAACTGAAATATAAAAAAAAACTTTCAATTACCTAATCTAAAATGTTTGGGGTATTGGCTCGTCAACTGACTGTGGTTACGTGTAGTAAATACGACGCCCGTCGCCAATAGCCCTCGTGTAGCTCTAGTGCGACGATAATTCAAACCAAACCAAACTGAAATGCAAGGTAATGAAAGTTTTGCAATGGAGGTTGAAAATCCGAGGAGTTTTGTGTTTGCGACATGTTTTGGAGGGTGCTGAGGGTGATGATAAAGTAGTTTTTGAACATTTATACGTCTGTCTGTCTGAAACAACTCTACAGTTCGAACCAAAAGAGCTAAGGAAATTTTTTACACCGTGTTGGATCAATACCACCTAGATTAGAAGGCCGAAGAACTAAGCAACACAACGTCACACTAGTAGACCAATTTCGATTTGTTGACCAATAACGTCGTATCTTAAGATGACGTCGCATCTTGTTTCATCTTATCTCAAAAATTTATTCAAATACAAGATCTAGTCACGAATGATCATTGGTCAAGACCACAGAATCGGTCCACTAATTTGACGTCAAGCATTTAGTTCGCCGGCCTTCTAATCTAGGTGGTATTGGTTGGATGTCATAATAAAGGTTTCCGAGAAAATCTCGCATGCGCAAAGGGTAGCTGCCACCACATAACTTTTTTTCTTTAAATGGTATTGCTGAAAAACGAAGAGAGATACAGACATTAAATTTCGACCTCTTGTTCCGAGGAATTGTCGGAGGACGTCATAATAACGCTTTTTTTTATAATTATTTTGAAAAATCACGCATTTTTGTTAAGTTACATTGTTGTGCTATAGTTATGTATGCTTATACTAGCCAGCAGTTCTTTGGACATTGCACTGCAAAGCACATGTAGGGTATAGGGTATTTTACATATATATTCCGACTTGTGTGCTTGCTCAGTGAGCCGCTTATAAGTCTTCGTCAAGTAAGACAGACACAGAAAGATTTTTTACTGTCACAAAGAGAGGAAATACACCGAGGGCGAAGGCGGGAATCGAACCCGCGCCCGTTACAGCACGCAGACTGCTGGCCTGCGATGCTTACCACTCGGCCATCCGGGCCCCAAGCACATGTAATAAGATGATCTGTTTACTATATCGAACTGCTTATTTGCAGTGCAGAATAAACATAAATAATATATGAAGAGTACAGGGGAAAAACCGATTGATTTTGTAGAGAAGTTTCCTTAGCAGGCCACTTTGGCGATGATAGCGAGTGATCGCCTAAACTTGTGTAAGGAAACCAGTTCCTACCACAGAGATCATAGTTAAAGTAATAGAGTGACAGATCACGTGACCTGCTATGCTAACGACGGGACGCGCAAGGAGCTCCCAGAAGAGCCCCAATGAAGCCAGAGTTATAGGTCACGTGATCTACCACTCTAATACTTTAAATACTATCTATGTAGTTCCCAGCTACTAAGATTCAGGCGATTGACGATCTCGACGCTTGGACCAAGCGAAGAAGAAAGAGAGAAACCGGTTTTTGGCCGCCGATGTCCGCCAAGCAGACAATTGCGAGCGTCCACCAAAAAATCAATCGGATTTTCCTGTGTAGTCTTCATATATGAAGTCTGAAATTTTTTCAAATATTTTTATTTGTTTAGAAGTTTAGGTAATTGTGGGAGAGATACAAACTATGGTTAAAACGCATACTTTTTTGGTAATTTCATTTCATGCTTAAAAATCATTTTTTGTTGTTAAACGTATGTAAAGTGCACAAAACTTATTGGAAAATGCATTGTTTTGAATAGTTTTTTTTTTTATTTATAAATTCCCAAATCCCTATTGTTTTTATACCAAAAACCCTTCTGAGAAGATTTTCTGGGAAAAACAATCTTGAAGGTCAAATTAGATCTTCGACACCTACGCACGTCATACTTTTACGTTCAGTGCTTTTAACGGACACCGAAAAAGAGAAAAATCGGCAATAAAACATGTATTGTTGGTTGTCCACGCGTCTTCAGGGAATTTCGAGGTTAGTCCGATTACTCAAGAGACGTTAGGCTGTGGCTGTCCTGTTCAAATATTGGAAATTCTTTCACTCGAAATACAAGATCAATAAACTTTTTAGTTTTTGGAAGGAAAACAAGACATCGAATGCCAAGGTGACAATGATTTGTGAAGTTGTGTTTGTTCACCTTCTTTTAATTCGAAAGAATTTTAAGAAGGAAAATTTTTTAATGTAGGTATTGATATCGTGGAAATATCTGTCGGGGGAAAACTTCCATTTTAACTATCCGATTTTCAAAATTCTTAAAAAAAAAAAAACTGTACCGGAGAACGATTAATCATATTCTTTTTATCCGTTTGTCTATCTGTTTGAACATTTAAAGTACTAGACAAGAAAGTATAAGACTTATTATTATTTTTTTTTTTGAATTTCGTGTGTTTATTTGAAGTTCAGACGAGGAAATTAAAATGCTGAAAAACTTCAATTGAATCTTCAAGATTGCGACCGGTTGCGTTGGGTGCCTATTCAGGTGTTGGCTCGTCACCTGACTGTGGTTCTAAAATACGACGCCCGTCGCCAATAGCCCTCGTGTAGCTCTAGTGCGACGATAATTCAAACCAAACCAAACCAAGATTGCGACTGAAAATTGAATTTCATATGATTTTTTTTACAGTTTTGTATGATGTGATGTCAAAATCGAATATCCATTCAAACAAAATTTACCTAGTGATAATCTTTAAAAAATGCTTGTAAACATGAACATTTTACAAAAAGACGCTGAACAATTGAATCGGTGAGTGCAGAAACCACTTCATTAAAAAAAATCCGAAAACTCGTTTTCAATGAAAATAAGCGTAGAAAGGCAAGATGCGTGTTGGGTTGGGTGGAAAAACTACGTTAGTCTGTCGAGTAGTTCCGTAAATACAGGACGTTTGTTTCGAGTGTCAAGTGCAGAAATAGAGGAGGAGTTATTACGTTTTTTCTACCTCCTGAAAAATTTGAAATTTGTGAATGACGTTGTTTCTGCACTCACCGATTCAATTGTAAATGGAAAAAAAAAAACGTTCGAGAAAAACGGTAATTATTCTAGATATGCAAATTGGTTATCAGTTTTAATGTCAAATTTCATCTCTTGTTTCATTATTTCGTTTTATTACGTAAATGTTCGTTAAAGACAAAGATTTTACTTTCCCACGGTCCCGACATAAGAAAATCAATTTAAAAATATCTATTTTTTTCTCCTTTATTACCGAATAAAAATTCCTTTCAGCATTGGAATGAATTATCAAAATTAGTCTAATAATATAGAATTCTACAATAATAATACAATTTTCAAAAGCTTTTAGTTTTATTACGAAAATGTTCGTTTTGAAAACAACTTTATTATATTTTCCCATGGTTAGAAACAGAATTTCAAAACTATTATTTGAAAAAAATTCTACAACATGTATTTTCCTGAATAATAATCCGCTGAATAAAAGATTCATTTCCATGAACTAGCCAAGAGAAATACCAACGATTATACATATACACCTTAAAACGCATATAAAACTTCAAATTACAATTGGCGAAATCCAAGTCGCAATCTAATTCGTAATTTGGCGATATGAGTAACTCCCGCTTTTTTCGGCAGTCCTATCGGCGAACCCGGGAGAAAGTTCGCGCGCTCGCAATGCATTGTGGATCTAGCGGAGTTTCTTATCACGTTGGAAAAACGTGGTCATCCGGGTCTTCTCTCCCCTGTTATTGAAGATGATCAAGAACGGGATGTTATTGAGTTTTAAATATTATAAGGTCTTGTTCCTATTTGTTTAATTGTCGAAAAATAACAGTTTCTCGCCAACATCTAGTTTTTTTTAAAACTGAAAACAATGTAATTTTTCTGTTTGAAATGAAATAATCTTTTTAAAATTTAATTGTAATAAAATTTATTATTTTTGTTATAACGAATCATTGTACTGAAGAATTTTTCAGTGAAGAAAAATTATCTTTTGTTATATTCAGATTAGTATTAACTAATTTAGATTGATTAATAACTGTAATATACTACCCACTACCCTGTCAACTGTCGTTGTTTTATTATATTTTTTTAATTAGAATTAACATTATTTTGTAAAATTACTAATTAGGTTGAAAAAATATGTCGACAAAGAAAAAAATGACTTCAAATTTATTTACAGTTGAATGACATTGGACATCGTTTAAATGTCGAGCACCATTACGTTATTCATTTTACTCGTTCACTTGCAGCAACACAAACACAAAAGAGCATGTTTATCAAAAGAACTCGAACACCTTCTTCACTTACTCAAGCCCCCTATGCATACCAGATATTTCAAACAGGTGCAATGCTACTTATTTCCCGGGGGTGGGGTATACTGGGAAACAGGTACTTCCTCATCATTCCGACTTCGGTGGTTCCTTGGAACTTGAGGGGGAAATCGAAGAGCCATTTTGTTTACAGGGGAGCGCCCACGTGGTTGGATGATGTTATTTTTTTAATAAACAATTTCGCGTTGTTGCGTTTTTATTTAAACATTTTTTACGTTTGACTTCTTATTGTTAAACCAATTGAAACGTTTGCAACCAAAAAATTACTTGATTATTATATTTTTTTTCGTATTTTTAGGTTATTTTATTTGGGTGTTTTGTAGTATTAAGAGTTGCATTGTAAAGTTTTTTTTCGTAACTTTAAATTATTTTGTATTTTTAACTATATATATTACTTTTATTTAATACAAATTACTTTTTATTTAATACAAATTACTTTTTTGTGTAATTTTGTATTTTTGAATGAAGTATAGTTAAAGGTATCCAGAACTGTTCATAGGGATATGGATATGCGAAAGGTGAATACCATACGGCCTCGCGATTTTAACTGTAAATGCTCTGACTCAAAACAGATATTAACTACTGGATAAACTAAGTTTTAACGGAACACAGTTAATAAGTAGTAAAATTGGTATTTAAAAAAAATACCAAACAGGATTTGAAATGTGAAGCATGAAATATTACTTTAAAGAAGAAAAATCATATTTTGTAAATTAAGCCATTTTATAAAGCAGCAGATAAATTATTTTCCAAAAATAATTTTTCCCCACCCCAACGGGGCTGCTTTATTGGCGGCCCTTTGCAGACCCAGCTTTTTCCCAAAAACTGAGAGCATTTCTTTGTGGCACCATCTAGGCGACTCTCGCTACCAATTTTGACGCTCAGATAACAATGAATCTGAGCCCTCTGTGGATGTTGAAGTATGCCTAGATTTAATTTTGCCGAGAGAACCCAAGCCAAATTTGTACTCAATGGATCTTTTCCATACCACATAAATAATAATTAATTAATAATAATTAATTAGCTTTTCCAGTAATTAATTAAAAAAATTATGATTGTAACTGAGTTTCGGCTAAACTGAGTTTGCAACACTGACATTTTGTAACCTCCTCCAAATCTTACGTGTCCATAAATTTTAGATTATAGCTGCACTCTGTACAAGTAGACCCTCAAAATTTCAGTAATTTTTTTTAAAAATTTCTGGGAGTCCGCTTTGTTTATAGCTTGACTTTTATTCAGACATTGAACGCGATTGGTTTGATCGTGTAAAAGGAAACCAACAAAACGGTAGCAACTAATATAATATCGGCTCGTTAGCAACACCAATTACTAGCATTCGCAAACAACATTTTCCGTAAAGGGGCACAAAGGGGCTTTAACATACACATTTGTTGTGCTTATAGTCTGAGTGTTTCCTAGATTAGGCCCTGATGATACATAATTTGTTGTTGAGTAGGTTTCATCTAATATTGTGAATTGAGTACACTCTCAAAAAAATTTCCTTTAATTCACGGAAAAAGTCTGTGCAGCACTGCTACCGGAATGTTTCCGTGAATTGAAGGAGCACTTTGGTCCGTTAAAAGAAGAAAGTATTCCGTTTTTTAAGATAGATCCGTTGTGTTTATTTTCCGTTAAAAAACGAAAAATTTATGTATTTTGAAGAAATATCGAACTTCGAGCGACATCCTGAGGCGGATGCTTTAACCACTCGGCTATTGTGACACATGTCTTCAACATATTATTACAGGAGTTAATGCTGCAAAAAGTCGTGATGTCGATAGAAATTAATGGCGGCCTCTTCTGCCCACCACCAATAATATCGCGATGCGCATGCGCGATTCAAAGAAAACGGAATTATTCTGTTTTTTTTATAAAACGGAAAAATTACTGTGAAAAAAGACGGAAAGTTTAGTGTATAAAGAAGGATTTTTCTGAGAGTGTAGGAAGTGAACAGTTATTACTTAAAAAGTGAAGTGTCTGCAGCAGGGCCAGATTTAAAGATTTGCCGCCTGTAGGCTACGATCGATTTGCCGCCAGATATAGTAGACTGTTTTTTTTCTACAAATTAGAATCATCTATTTACACTCTAAATCGAAAGCAAAATAATAGGTGAATATCTTAAAATGTTCTACTATTTGTCTTTCAACTTCCAAATCAGGAAGAGAGAGCACAATTGCTCTCGCAGCTATCATATTTTATTACTAAATTATATATACGCGCGTTTACTTATACACATTAATGTAAATTGTTTGTTTCCTTTCTTAAAAATATAGTTATCTTTATAATACTTTTTATGCTGAATTCCACATTGATTGTTCGTAAAATTTGCCGCCCCCAAAAATGTGCCGCTCTAGGCTACAGCCTACTTAGCCTATTTAGAAATCCGGCCCTGGTCTGCAGTTATTAAAGAAAAATCATTAACAATTGGTTGTGCCGCAAAAAAAAAAAAAAAAAAACACTTCCTTTTGATAATAACCCGAATCGGGCATGGTGTTTGTAGAGGCGTATAGCACTGTACGTACGTGACATTTTTTCACCAATCGGGACTAGATAAATAATTTATTTTCATTTTCTCTCGGCATTTGTGTTGCTACTCTAGACTTAAAACATGCCAAGTACGTAAAGTAGAAAGATAAGTTCGGAAGTAGCTTAAATTTGAAGGTTAATTCACAATTATGCTAAATACAACAATAAAAAACATAGGTTTTGGTAAGAGTATCTGTTACTTAGAACAGCTTCCACCTACATACACCTTAGAAAGAAAATAGCCGAGGTAGTTTTAATGCAACCTTTTTAAATGCTAAAATCAACCATATTAATTAATTTTTCTTTGGCAGATATAATTAATATTCTTGTGATAGTTTTCTAAAATTGTTTGAAGTTTTAGGAATGATTAAGTAATTTTGTTTGCTCGAACATTGGAAAGAAAATTTATCATAACTTAATTTAACTTCAATTTTCTTCTAAAAATAAAAATATAACCAGATTTTTATGTAAAGAAAAAGAATTAATTTTCACTTAGCATTTCAGTTGCCACTCAAGACCGGACATATGTCTATTAAAAATATCCCCCCCCCCCCCTATCGTGAGATATCCTAAATCTAAAAACTTAAAAGCATTGGGTAGACTGGGAGTACAGTAACTGTATTCAAACAAAACTTAAATTACGATATCTGTGAAATAAATATATGGATATCGCATTTTAATTTTCTATTTATATAAAAAAAAGGTTAAAGTGATAGATATTTAACCTATTTCCTACATCAGGATGCTTTGAAAAAAAATTATCAGCTAACATTTAAAAAAGTATTTCATTTTATTATTTTTGATAAGAAACGAAAAGCATAGGTCGTTAACTATCTATCTTTGAAGTTATTGGTGTAAATTTACAGTTATTTGATTGTCTTGCATGTTTTACAACATCTGACACGCTTGATAGCTCTTGTTGTTTAGATAATATTATTTTATAACTCAGTAGAAAAATGTTTGTTATATCTTATGTTTGACAGTTAACGTCCGCCTTTTTCGATTGAGGTACACGTATCATAACCCAATTTAAAATTTAAAATAGAATTCTACGGCGTAGAAGATTTAAATGTATTGCAAAACAGCAGTTTTTGAACTATCTTATCTTAACAGTTTTGAAAATGTATGCAAATTTGAAGGTAATGACCGTTGGAAATAAACCTTGTGTTTCGAGGTCTTTGAAGATAAAGATTTATGTATTTTAAAATCAAAAACAAGGTTGTAAACATTCCTATTCAAAAACTGATGAATATTTAAAAGTTCTCTTCCGGGGTATATGAGATTTCACCGAATCCCAATAATTATAACGTATCTTTATCTTTGTAAACAGATAAAAGTCTCATGATTTAAAACTTTAAAACCAAATTGATTTAAAACCAAATTGATTTAAAACCAAATACTTTTTAATACAAATCTGTAATATGTGCATGAATTTATAAATGCCTTTTAATGATGACGCAACTTAATACTTTTAAATTCCATTTTTTTTAATTTCACAATTAAAAAAAAAAATAGAAGAAAAGATTTTGGCGAGTTTCATTTTATCGGCAAGGCAGACTCCTAATCTGGTTCATGCTCTCTGAATCTAAGAAAATTTTAGGTATACTTTAGATACTTATGCTTCTTAAAACGCCCCTAAAGTTTTTTTTAAAGTCATTCTTATCCTTCTACGCCCCTTTGTCAACATTTGCTTTTTTTTTCCTCAAAGGGGCTGCTTTGTTGGAGCATTGTGCCTTTTGCAGACTCGGCATATTCCCGGGAATTGAGTTCCCTCGTTTATGGTACCAACTATGCGGCTCTAGCTATCAATTTTGACGCTCAGATTCTACGACCATTGAAGTATGCACGGATTAAATTTTGCAAATGGATACTCTAGGGCAGGGATTCCCAACAAAATTTTCTCGCGGACCCCTCATCAAGACGTTATTGTGACAAGGACCCCCATTAATTCCTAATCCTAAAATTGAAAAGTGAGAGTTAAATTAAGAGTCTTTATTTTCCGTTTTTTAAGTCGTTTATTATGCTTATTTTATGCATTTTTTACAGTTACAACAGAGAACCCTCAGTATATAGTTAGTTTTAATTAATTTTCAATTCTTAATGGGATGAGTTAAATCTGTCCTTTGAGCCCATTATTTCTGAAATATTAGGTTCCAAACTTGAAACTTTCACTCTGAATTCCAACCCCATGTCGAGCCTCATGTTTGTTTTTCATGAAACATGGAAGAAATGGAAGAAAATAGCATTGATCTTGATCTGGTCAGACAAATTCTCCAAGAATTGTTTTGAAGTAGAAAAGACTTGTTTTCTATCCTTGACGCCTAGATCTGACTCTTTGACCATAGCACTAATCTTATCCTCAACTTTGAATATGCCCACATTTTTTCCTAAGTTTGACACATTAAAGTGTTCAAACACATGAGCTAAGTACGCAATTGAGTAAAGCCAAGAGAAGTTAGTGAGAAAATTTTGAGTGATAGTTTCGGGCTAGATACTCTGCTTATGCAGGAAGTGTCGAAGAAAAATTCTGTTATCATACGAAATATATTTCAAATATTTTTCTTTATTCTAATAGCATCTTGCGGACCCCTTTAGCATAGCTCGCGGATCCCCAGGGGTCCGCGGACCACCTGTTGGGAACCACTGCTCTAGGGATATTTTACATACCACATAATCATACGGACGTGCGTGAATATGATTTTCCCTTCCTGAAAAGCTACCGAGTCAGTCAAGGCTCGAACTCGTGATCTTGAGCCTATGAAGCTTGCAAACAATATCTCACAGCCACTCAGCCCAAAACTTTCATTTTGAATTCAGAATTAAAATTGAGCACTCTCCCCATCTATATATTATACAAAAACTTTTTCTGAAAAACACCTTTACACTTTCTTTCTAAGCCAACAAACAATGAAGAGAAACACCAAGAAGAAAAGTATTATCTCAAGAAGATAGCACTGAAAGTATTTCATCGAATGATACCTTTACTTATTGTTCCTAGCAACCATCATAACAATTTACGACTCTTTGAAACAGTATAACAAATTGAAACTTCACAAAATAAATCATGAAATTGTATTGGCATTAAATCAATTCTCAACGTATCTTAGTAGAAGGTAAACGAACGAAAATACAACAACCTCTGAATTGAAATAAGTATGTAATTTAACGACAAACATAAACTTCATATACGTACTTTTTATCTTAGAAATTGTAGCCAATAAAGGTATAAACAACGTAAAAGAAGATCTCTTGACGTCATATATGTTTGAGATCGGTTTTATTTAATCTCAAATCTTTATCGTTTTTTAACTAAAAGAACCAAATTTAGAAGTGTAAAAAACTGCATCGGTAAATAGGATTGTCGGTATTTCATATGCATATTCGAAATAACAAATACTCAATAAAGGAATGAAATAAATGTTATTAATTCGAGTAACTAGTGAATTGGGTACGATTAGAGTCACCAGATATTTGGTCTTCTAAGAGAGTCGTAGCAACTGGCAGATTGCTATTGTCCAGAAGTCTTTGTCAACTCGTCAAAACTACTGATTGTCGTGACTCTACGTATTGCTAAACAAGTCAACATTGATTGAATCAAGGGGCCATATTTATGTACTGTGTACCCTGTACAATGTTCATAAATAGAGCAAGTTTATTGGTCTAATTGTAAGTTTTTCATTCAATACTTTACGAACAGATGCTACTAGAGTAGACTGACCAGTGAGTGAACAGGCCCCAGTCAGTGAATGAACATTTGGTAAATATAATTAAAAAATAAATATTGAAAATCATTCCACTAGATGGATTGGCAACACTGACTTCCTCCCATCTAGTAGGAAGCTATCTGACATATGGGTGGTTGTTCTGGTTATTATGTCCTGGTGTTTATTCACTGGCGAACGCAGCGCTTTAAACGTTCATTCACTGGTTAGTCTCCCCTACATTAAAAATTATCTCACGAATTTTGTGGCTACATTATTAATTTTGAGCATTATTAAGAGCATATGGTAAAATATAAATTGTCTACCAGAAACTATAATGGTTGGTTCCAATACCTCCAATCTATAATTAATTGAAATATAAAAACTCCCACGGTCTTTTTACCTTCCCAGTAAAAAAATATTATAGGAAATCAACGATGAAATTCACGTCATGTCATATAATAAAAAATTACAACAAGCTAAAAGCTTGTAGACAATATAATTTCGATCTCGAAACCATCCGTGGGAATCGTTGCGTATGAAAAATACAAATAATATCCAACGTTATGGCGTGTGGATTTTTGTTAACGAATTTCGTCTGACCGCCATTGTGAAAACGTTCGGAACGGTTACGCCGGCTGCTCATTGCAGAAAATCCAAAATGGTGAAATAAAAGATGGCAGGTGAAATTAGCTGCAACGATCTTTTTTCGAATATTGGAACCGGAAGAAGAAAATGGAACATTTTATAGAGCTTATAATAGGGACTTCCACCTTGCACTGTAAATGTTTGGTGTAACGTTTAGGGGAGAGCGGGGGAATGGCGCCAACCTTGAGGGAAATTGAGTTTTCATGCAGAATTGTGTTGCAATTTATGTAAATTGTAACGAGCACAGCACACTACAGTTCATAACCTATATTGTGGTGATTTTTTAAAATTTAAATCTTAATAGAAACTGAATAAAATTGTTTTTTGTAAAAGCTTGCGCAGTATCGGGATTACCCCGGTACCTGGGATAATGCCACCACACCACTGGGGTTATGCCGCCACATTAATAAACAAGGCAAATGATTCTATAAATAATGGAAAATGATATATAATAAAGCAACACTATAGTACTAAAAATAAGTTTAATTAACCTTGGAATGGCATTTGTACAGGGTACAGCTACACTTTTATTAATTTTCCTTTTGTAAACTGGGTAGTTTTTTTTTAAAGTTTCGTTGGTTTATTTGGCCATTTTCAGTTATTCTTCTCCGGATACATGGCATGTGGAATGAAAACTCATTGTCAACTCAGGTTGTTGGGCCAATATATGAAATTTCGATTTTACGGATTATGCAGCCATCCTTTTGTGGGTGGCGGCATAACCCCGGAGTGATGTGTCGGTATTACCCATTAAGACAAATGGCACGGACGGTTTGTTTAGGGGAAGATAGATAGCCTAGCATGCGAAAGGTCCCAGGTTCGGGTCCGGCATTGCCAAAATTAACTGCCGACCTATGAACGGCCCGTGCAGCCAAAAATGTCCGACGAATAATACCCCGTAACCCCTCGTCACTTGACTGTGGTTCTAAAATAAGACTTCCGTCGCAAATAGCACTCGTATAGATCTAGTGCGACGATAATTCAAACCTTTACTAACCTATCTTTTATGTTGCAAAGTTTGGAGATACCTGGTTTTTATAACAAGTGGAGACCTGCTGTTTTCTGCCCTTTCTTTTCGAGATTAATGACTAGGTTTCTAATGCAGTGGTTGAGTTCCAAGAGCAGCTGCAGAACAGTTAAGTTTGGAGCTGTTTGACAGATAATTTTTAGAGATACGAGGCTCTTCAAGAGGCTTTAAAACTGCAGTTATACGTTTTTAAAACCTAAAACACGTGCGAGGCCTTGTGCTTCAGAGCCTGATTTACTGCAAGGTAAACGGAGTACGTGCCCAGGCTCCCACTTCAAATTGGCCCAAGGGGAAATTTGCTTAAAAAAGAATATTATTGAAGAAAACATGCCAAAATTAGCTGTCGCAAAAAGCGAATAAATGTGTATTCTAAAAAAACCCCAACAATTTATAAATCCTGCCCTGACCACGTGAATATAAAAATTTGCAAATAAGAAAAAATCACATTTATACAGGTATTATAATGTATATGTTGTAGGGGCCCCAAAACATTATACCATGGGCCCCAAAATAGTAAGTCGTTCTGCTGTGTTAAAGTAACACCGAGAACATGCACGCAGGGTACATTAAGTGCCTAATCATTCAAAATATGGCTAAACCTGCAAGATTGACGCCCTGGGTGTTATCTCCTCTCTTTGTGACAGTAAAAAATCTTTCTGTGTCTGTCTTACTTGACGAAGACTTATAAGCGGCTCACTGAGCAAGCACACAAGTCGGAATATATATGTAAAAACACCCTACCCTACCCCTGCAAGATTGAAAAAAAAAAATGCGTTGATCCTTAAATTGTGAATTTTCTCCCCTGTGAAAAGTTTTTTAAACAGCCGTTTTTCCAATTAAAAAACCCCAATCGATTAAATAGTTTAAATAATAATCCAGATTTAAATTTAAAAAAAATACATTAAAGGTCTATTATATTTCCGAGAAGGCGTGAAAGCCCCTGACAATAACAATATTGTATAGGCCCACCCTACTCTCACTTCTAATAACCTGTGTTCAATACACTGTAATTGTTTGGTACATGTTTTTATCACTAATGGCGAGCATGAACAATGGCATAAATCCATATCCGTCAAATCGTTTTCCCACATCTTCAGTTCCCGCTTTATAACCGAAACACGAAACGATCAGATCGGATCAAGACACGAACCAGACCCGAACCGACTTCGAACCAGAATCATTATACTGTTTGTCGAACTTACGAAACCCACAACATCGAACCCTAACACACTGCAATTTGTCGGAACGACTGAATTGTTCAGTCCTGGATTAAGCCCGTTTTCGGTCTGAAGGGTCGGACGATTTTCCCGGACGGGCGGGTTTTCAAAATGGCGAAATAGCGGCACAATTGATCGGCCTTGTTTATATGAAACCGGAAAATATGGGATCAAGGACACATGCACCTATTCCAGCAAAAGGTTTGACCTTAATCTTCAAGCATGGACTTATATTGCGGATAAGTTAGAAGTTACTAGTGAGTATTTTAAATTTAATATTTTAAATTATTTTTATTATTTTTTATATTCGATAATTTTATCTAATATTAATTATATTTAATTATTAATTTTTATTAATTACAATTTAATTATTACATTTACATTTAACATTTAATTATTTTGATTTTATTGTAATTGTTTAAATTTTTATATTAGATTTTTAATGAATTATTTATTTTATTAATTGCATTTGATTGTTTATTTTTATATTAATTATAATGAATTTTTTATTTATTTTTTATTAATTGTATTTAATTGTTTATATTTTATTAATTTCATTTTAAATCTATTTTTATTTATCATTTAATTATTTTTATATTTCTAATTTTTGGGAAAAATGTTGGGCATGCGTATTAGGCTTAGGCTCCTATCATTTTTTTTTATTTTTATAGTTGAAAAAAAATTGCTCTATAAATATTTTATTTGTATGATAATATGTCCAAAATGAATGAATGTGTCAAATTTAAAAATAGTATTTATTTAATTAGATGTAATTAAAAAAAATAACATTGACTATAAATATAGCTAATTTATGTAAACTAATTTTTATTGGATTGACTCTATCATAATAGGAATACATTTAATTAGTTATATTTTTTAAAATACTGAAACGCAATGAAAAATAAAAAAGTGTATGCGTTTTTCAAACAACGGATTTTTTACTCGAATAATACCAATTCGTTGAGGCTTTCCAGAAAAACTTATTAATTAAAGTAATGTAAAATCACTTAAATAATAAGTCCCACTTTAATACATCATAGAGAAGAACAAGTTATCTCTTTGACAGTATCAATCCGGTCCTTTATTATTTCAATTTCGGATAGTTTGTATCATGGAACAAAAGGAAGGAAAATAAAATATAACTGTAAGTCTACAAGGCCCTGGGAAAAAAAATTATAAGGTCGAAGAAGAAATAACATAGCTGAAACTTGGATTTTATGCAAATTTGTGGATGGGTGAACAGCATTCAAATGCAAAGTATGCCATTTGTTACTATGTACTATAATTAAAATCTAATTTAATTTTAATCGAACTTCTTTGACATAATTAAATTATGGATCGTTTCTGGCTGATGGAAATAGTAACTAGGTCGGCAAGTTTTTTGGGTGCGAATATGCAAATTTTTCTGTGGTTC